>CM029558.1:15232504-15342504 GCA_017141385.1 Sogatella furcifera | reverse complement strand
TAACAAAGCGTTTTTGGGGTTGGTCCCATAAAACTTTTTGTCTACTTGGTGTAAGGAATCAGCCTGAGAAGTATTGAACATTCCTCCTGAAACACCCTGTATACTGTGCATGTTGAAGTATATATCTACTGTGCATGTATAATAATACTGAAGTTCACCAATATCGGTGCATAATTATTGTGATACACTATATAATTATATATTATTATAATTATAGCAAACGCCGAAAAGTGAGCTCCAACAGCTGATATTTTCAGTTGGAGTTGCTATCTAGCCTGGATAATGTCTTTGAAATCAAAAGATGCTTTAGATCAGCTGTTAGTAGGTTGCGTCACGTACAAGATACAGACGAAACCACCGAAGTTTTTGACGTCAGCTAAACAAGTGTATTACCTACACACTGTATACAGAAAATGACATATTATGACTTTGGATTTTCAGTAGGAGTAGCATTTAACAGAAGTTATAGTCTAGCTCTAGAAGATAGGCTAGCATTACTATCACGTACTATGATGAAGATGATATCTGGAATAGGCTTCTCTGCTGACCCATTTTGTGATTGCGGTAAATGTGGTTAGAGCAAAAACTAGAACAATAATTCGATTATTTCTCTGTGAAAAACGTTCATTGATTGTGAACCTCCTAGTTTTATCGTTTAAGCTTTGAATCCTTGGTTCCTTTCATGAAAATACACAAGATCGAACGTCAATCAAATAAAAATATAATGTAACAAATAACTAGAAGATCACGTATCTATTAAAACATTGATATTGAAAAATTGTTTCATATTAAAACATATATGATGTATTGAAACATTCTATTATTAAAACATATGTTTGTTTTCGAACTGGAAGGTCTTGTGTTATTATTGAAACGTATGTTTGTTCTTGATTGTTTCATGAAGTTCAAATAAATCATCTTGTGTATTATATCTTTTTCATGAAGAATTGAATCAATGACTATCACAACACCTTGAGATTACTTAAGTCATTGGTAGCTGAAGCCAAAACGTCGGGCGGTCTCGTCTAATCCTTGTGCGCTTCAACAGCTGATGTTGTCAATTAGAGTTGTCATTTGGCTAGGCCTAGATGATGTTCTTATAATCATAAGAGTCGAAGAATGTATTACATCAGCTGTATTATTACCTCTATGATTCGTAGAAAAACAATGTAGCTTATTGTAGGTAGCCTTCTATTGAAGGAGGCTACATCCTAATTCTAGCATAGCCACTTTTAATAATGAAAGGGAGCCATGATTCTAGTCCCCTCGATAATTTGTTCATTGATTTTTAATAATCCATACATTTTTCCTCATTTGTATCATTATTCTACTCCCAAAGTCACAACCCAAGAGCTCGTTTGAGAATCACTTCCAGTTAAACTCATTTATCATTATCAATCTTGGAATAAAACATGATAATAATCAAATCTACCATAAAACCTTGTTTCATAGTTCTCACACAAATATTTTTATGGTTCTCACATGGATCTTCCTTACAAACTGTTCTAAATAAACCAATTAATCCAGGTTTTATAATATTACTGTCTATCTACAAAAGCACATGTATACGACTAATTAAAATTACATTCCAATCTTAGCGCAAGTGGTTTTATTTTCGAAAAAAAAATGTTTCCAGGACGTTCCATTGTATGCTAAGCAAGGTTTTAGAAAATGATTTCCCAGAATAAATCAAGGAGTCAGTATAGAGTTCAACAATCTTTTGCAGCTACAGTCTGTCGAAGGAAAGAAGACATTCTGGCAAGATGGGAAAATGGCTCCAGCTCGGTTAATATTGGTTCAAAAATCATAAATTTGGTCTCAAATTGTAGACAACATTCTCCTCTACGATTTGAGATCAAATTTACAATTGTTTAAATCTATATTGACTAAGTTAGAGTCATTTTCCCATCTTGCAAGAGTGTCTTTATTGCTTGGTGAGATGAATATCCCAATGTTAAGATCAATTACTTCTGGGAAAGTTTGCTTATCCATATAGATCTTTGGACTGAATTCAAGGTTGCATTTTGACTTTCATTAATGGATCATCAGGGGTGTTTCTTTCTCCTCTTTGTGGATTATTGGTATTCTGAACATTATGCTACGAGTAGCATTGATTATTGTAACTTGTGACTTATTAATTCAAAAAGTTAGGCTTTTGAAATAGCTGACGCAAGAACTTTAGGCGGTTTCGTCTGTCTCTTGTACGTGATGTAACCTACTAACAGCTGATGTAAAGATCTATTGTCTTTTCGTATTTCAAAACATCATCTAGACATTACCGAATGACAACTGTAATTTACATCATTTTTAGCGGTTGGAATACACACTGAGCAGATGAAGCCGCCTAAATTTTAGACGTCAGCTATATTAAGAAAATTGTTATAATCAGAAAAATTGGTTAAAATGAAACTTTTAATAATGAAGTGCTTGCTTGTCTAGTTCATCTTAGTAAACAGAATTTTCTTAATTTTCAACTTTCATGGTCTTAAAAGATATCTGTTTTCTAGGTTTCATAAATCAATTCCATAATTTTATTATTCCCATGGACCATTCCCGGACCAGATGTTGCGATGTGATAACCCATACCCATTAAAATTAAAATATGTTAATCATAAGACCATGTATAAAACATATCATCATTACCCATTATGAATAAGAATAAAATGAAACAGGCCAAGCCTGTATTCCAGATTATAATATCTATTATCAATAGATCATTTTGATACTTGTATTAATAAATAAACGTTTGATTAAATTTGACTGTATTGTGTTACAATTTGATTCCACACAAAACTCTACCATCTTGATAAACCCAAAACTGATCTTCACTCTAATAAATAAACGAACTGAATTTCATGTAACTAACGGTTGTGTAACTCAATAGAAAACTCACTTGTACTCCAATCCTTGGTGATAGTTTGAATTTATTCAGCTTAAAGGTCAATAATTCGCTCGAGTGTATAGTCTATCCAAGCAAAGAAGACATTCTGGCAAGATGGGAAAGTGACTTCAGCTCGTTCAATATATGATTCAAAAATTATAAATTTGGTCTTAAATTGTAGGAAACATTCTGATCTACAATTTGAAAACAAATTCATAATTTTTGAACCACTATTGATCAAGCTGGAGTCATTCTCTCATCTTGCCAGAATGTCTTCTTTGCTTGAACAGACTGTGACTGAACTGAATTCAATCCAAACTTTCTTCCCACATTGTACAGATAGGAGTTTCAGATTGTGAACGCATTTCTTTGTAAAACCTTGTATGGAGTGGCATATGAATAGTATAAGTTACATGTATTCAATATGAGCTATTATGTAATTCAGATATCTAATTTATTTCATTTCACGTACACAGCTCTCCCACATATACAGTTTTCTACATTTTTAGTATTGAAGTATTGAAATATTGAAGTATTGAAGTACTGAAGTATTGGAGTATTGGAGTATTGTGATATTGAAGTATTTAGGTATTGAAGTATTGAACTATGGATCAGGTTCTCCTTGGTTCAATTTAATTAAGAAATTATTCATCAAGAAAGATATGCAATTTATAGAAATAGATCTTCATGTATCATACGGAAAAATCAAATTTAAAAGAATTGTACCACTATTGAAAAGTATTGCAACAACCTTTCAAATTCTATTTATCTATAATTTATTTATTTTCAAATTGAGAAAAAAATTGATCCATGGGCACAACGCTTCAGACAACTTGTTTATTGTGACAAACACAAGTTGAAATGGGTGATATTCATTTATTATTAATTGTTACAATTGCGACTTGATAGCAAGTATTTTAAGCAAAGGTGATGATGAGTTAGTGAATGATAATGTTTACATGGTTAGTGGAAGATGATGAAAGGTCAAATTAGGCTACAATAATTTGAAAAACACTTCAGAAATTCTGAATTACAAATTGTATTGGTGATACAAAGTCAAGTGGGTGATACAAGTTGGAGCAAATGACGATAAAATGCTTCCTCATGGCTTTTAATGGTGGGGGACGCTCCCCACTTAGGTAATACTCGTCTCCTATTGGCCGGCTTTACCCTCTGTTAAAAGTATGGGTGGAACGCCTCGTCCAATCACAGAGCTACATCGCTGTCACAACTTCAGGCTCCGCCCATTTGTTTCAGAAGCAGCCATTACTGCGTTTAAAACAACTCTTGAAGACTATATTATTCTTCAGTTTTGATAAACCTATCACAATGTTTTGATAGAGAAGTTGAGAAGATAAATATTCAAAAAGATTAGAAATATCAAATAAAACTTTTGAAATTCACTTGATTAGTGGAGTTTAAGATATTGTATCAACTCAGTCACACTTTAGAAACTTACAATTTGAAGGTTCCACCTCACCCATGTGTACTTCGCTAAAATACTGGTCATCAATCCAAGAGCAGTCCTTAGTGTACGTGACTTAACGGCGATGAATTACATTTAACAAAACAAAATTAGTTTTAATTTCTTCTTTTGTCTTTATCCTACTTGAACTGTTGATGATAATTAACTTGTTAAAGTGAAAGTTATCAAAGTAAGCTATAAGCTATAAGTTAATTTATAATTATTTACAATAAATTTTCGATGCCGGAGCCTTGAAAAAAATAGAGAGAAATTTAAAAATAATTATAGAAATTAAGCTACCTATCTATGATACATTGCTTCAAGCTCTTCCATCTATCTCATCATACATGGTTGAGTGTTGATGGAAGGGATATTTTTGAGCAACCCTCTCCAAGATTGAACATTCGTAGTCTAAAATTCGCCTTAATTGTGAATATAGAATCAGTTATATTATCGTTAACTTAATTAACTTAAATCCTCTATATGATGATTTCATATCACTTTCATACGTTTCGATAGTATTTCCTTTATCTCAGCGCTAATTTATCACTGTTTTTTTTTCATTTTAAATAAGAATCACAGTACCCTTTTTAATTATTTTTTATCCATGCATAACATGTTTCGACTCCATAGTCTATGCTTAGTTATTCATGTGGACGATGTGATTTGTCTCATTTCTAATTCGAATAATATAGCATACAAGCAAATATATTTTGTAATCTTCATAAATAAAGTGAATGAATCTGAATCTATTCAATAATATATTTCACATCTTTTTTGTCAGATCTCCTCATTGAATTCTTCACATCCAATCATCCGAAATCCAGTATTGTTAAGGGATTACAGTTACTGTACAGTGGCTGTAATCGCTGAACAGAGCAAGCCAGTCATGCGCAGATCTTGCATAACGTTCACTGAGCACCTATTCAAAGCCAACTCGAAGAATTCGCGAAAAAAACTTGGGCGAAACATTGCATTAGAGCACGAAAACTTACTAGTCATCGGTAGAGATGCTGAATAAAAGATTGAGTGTGATTTCAATCCACTGGCGACTCGTGCCCACGAAACAGGTGAAGTGCTGTACAGTAAAAGATACGGGCAGTTCACCTGTTCCGTGGGTACGAGCCGCCAGTGTCAATGACTATTGTTGTCTGATTTTTTCGAATCATTTTTCAATAAGGTACATGAGGAATATGAATGTGTTGAATTATCAATAGCTATAAGAAGTAAAGCTTGTAAAAGTGATATAATAGAGAGGTATGAATTCCACTTGAATTGAGTTGTCAGATTATAATATATGATAACATGATGAATTTGTGATACGCAGTAGTGATACAGAGTTCAAAATTGATACAGGAAGGAAGCTTGTTTTGATACGAGACATTTGCAATGCTCATAGATCGCCACCATATTGGGAATAAGTTCAGCGATATCTCAATGATTGGACATTTTGAAATTGATTGAGTATTTTTGAAGTTGGATTAATAAAAAAGGAAGAATTGATGTGAGAGAAAAAGAAAGGAAGGTAAGGCGAAAGAAAAAGGTGTAAATGGAGAAAGAGAATAAAAAGAAGAGGAAGAGAAAAGAAGATGGAGAAGATGAAATAGAGGAAGAGTTAAGGATAGGGATGATCGCTTCTTTTCAGATGACAGAAGTTTCGAGATCATCCAAGGATGAAAGTAGAGGAAGTCACAGGAACCACGCCTGTAAGTTTCAAGGAAGCTGTGAACCGCAATATATTTAGAGAATTGAAATTTTTATCTTTTCTCCAGCACAAAGAGGTATTATCTAAAGTTTTTTATGCTCAACCATACAAGTTAGACGTTAAAATATTTTTATTTAGTGCTTTTGTTTAGTGAACTTTCCTGTAAACAGATTTAAAATTTGAAAATTTGTGGAACTTTGCTTCTTGTGAGGGGATTATTGTTTTAGAAATACATATTTTTGATATTATCTTCTTCTTGATTTGTTTTGTTTGTATATATTTGAAAAGAAAAGTTTTGAGTAAAGCCTGTTGTACTTTTCAATATAAATTATCCAGATACAGATAAAGATAATTTAGTTTATGAATTCACTTTGGAAAGCTTCACTCAGATAATAATTTCCTTTCAATACATTTATCTCGCAACTCATGACATCCAGCATTGAATGTAACAGTGGTTTTACTATTGACAAAGTGTACCGTTACAGCTCAAAACTGCTACAAATTCTTGCAAGGATCAGTGATTACTGGGTTAATGTGAAGTAAATGATGACAGAAAAATGTTGGTTCAAACATAGAATTTTCTCTTGTAAACATGAGCGTGTGAAAAATACAAAGCGTGAATTTTACCCGGCTGTCTGAGAAATAGTCGTAAAACTTCAATTTCAATTTTAACAGCCTAACATTTCTCATCATCAACCATGACTCATGAGTAAGGGATTTCAATATGAGAATTACAGATAGATAGATAAATATAGTCATTTTCCACTGTGTACAACACAAGTGATGTGGGCGAAGTTGAGGCACAAGAGGCCCTTCTTCCACTTAACCCACTTACAGCTGACGCAAAAACGTTTTATCTGCTCCTTGAGCGCTCCAACAGCTGACACTGCCAATTTCAAATTGTCATTATTAGCTGGTTGGGCAAAAAAGAAATTCTGGCAAGATGTCAGGTACTCCACTTCGGTCAATATTGTTTCAAAAATTATAGGTTTGACTCAAATTGTAGAAGACATTCTGCTTTGCAATTTGTGAACAATTAAAAAGGTTTTAAAGGAGCTGGAGTCACTTTCCGATCTTATAAGAATGTCTTCTTTGCTATAAATAGTTGTTGTTGATGTATCAAAATCAAAAGAGGCAATAGATGCTGCAAATCAGCTGTTAGTAGGTTACTTCAGCTAGGAAACCGTCAAATTTTTAGGCGGCAGCTATTGAAAGTATTCGACGAGAAATACCAAACTTTTCTCATCCGTGATAAGATTTAAAAATCAAAACTAAACCAAAGAAAATGCAAAAGACTATACAACCGTACAGACACAGAGACATGTGTATAATATTTATTTTACAAGATTCTGAATGTATTCTCAGATATAATGTAAACTCAAGTGGAATTGATAAACCAAAATCACTAGCAACACAGAATTCAATTTCAAAATACCAAAACAAATTTTAAAATCATTAAAACCCGCGTGAAGGCCAGGATATTTCAGCTCTACTTATTGGTGAGATCCAGATAGGGTTTTCCATTTAGTAGAAAATAATGCCAACAGTAATTGGTAAGCAACAGACCTTAACGCTTAACAGCTAAAACTAAGCCGGCTTATATCAATCTTCCACTGAAGGCGCTAGAGCAGAATCTGATAAGTTTTAGAAAAACTTTGCTTTCACTTTGTTTTAGACAGATGAAGTACTTGTTACAGTACTTCTTTCGAAGTTCAAAATTCCTCTCTTTTTACTAGTGGCTTCAAACTGGACCATTATCGACTATCGACTACTTAAAACATCGACAGTAGCTCGACAAACAAGAATGACATTGCTGTTTAGTAGATTTTGCTCAAAAGCCGACAAAATCTGCCCGCGGATTCAATAGCAAAGAAACGAACACAGTGTGTAATGGACTATGACATGAGCAAGCAGGAAAGGAAAAAAGGATGAGAATCGAAAGAGAACGGATAAAGCTAAAGGGTAAAGAATGAGTGGTGAAGGGGAGGGGGATGGGAAAAGGATACAGGTGTTGTTGAAAGCATCGGAGCATGTCAACAATAGTGTCTTCAAAGTCATCCAACTCCTCCTCCTCATCCTTCTTCTCCTCCTCCTCCTCCTCCTCCTCTTCTTCTTCTTCTTCTTCTTCTTCTCCTCCTTCTTCTCTCATCCTCTTCTCCTTTTTTTCCTCTTCGTCTTTTACAATTTATGTTTGTTATGATTTTCCTACTCCAACAGGTGTTGACTCTTTCATGCGTTGACTCTTCCATGCATTGAAGTTTGCAGTTGACAACTCCTTTTTTCTTCTTATTTCTTCTTTTTAATTTTTCTTTTTCTTCCTTATATTATTTTTAAGTCATCTCTTGATTCTCTATCTCCAACAGGTGAAGACGGGTAGATCATTTCATGCAATTCTTCCCAAGACTCTATAGATTAGACGGTTATTCCTATGCAAGTTTATTCCTGATTTTGTATTCTTAATACATGAGATTTTCTGTATCTAATATTATGTAATTTCATAGACTAAGTAAACAGGTCAACTATCTATATCTATATAAGCGAAATGGCACTGACTGACTGACTGTCAAACTATGTCCGATATAGTTCCCAAGGTTACTATAGTATATAATAAAGTAATATTTAAAAAGAGGAGAAAAAATTATATTTTATTAAGGACCCTTCTGACAGACCTGTTTGCCGTAGTACAAAAGATTATTTAATCTCAATTACCATTTTATTTCTTATTTGAAATTCCTAACCGAACTATGAAACTGAATATTTGTTATTGTTTCAGGTGCGGACAATAGGTGTTTTCTTGAAAATGGCGGGTCAGCTGAGAGCTTCTTCGTCAGCGAGGACATCCCGGTTGGATCCGTGATTGGTGAGAATTTCATGATTTTATCTTATTCTTCTTTTTATCTTATATCTCGGAAACATTACAAATACTCCAGGAAACAAAACTTATAGTACAAAATGGACCGTAAATATGAGTTTCTATCACTAAACAACACGGGCACTTGGAGACACATCAAACTTGTAAACTTTTGAATCTTCTTGAAAGACAATTGACGCTTGAATTCCATATAATTACTCTACTTACATGATGACAAATCATCTTCAATTGTTCCAAGTTAAACGGCGATCAAAGTCCAACCATGATTTGCAACTTTAACCCCGATTAAATCAATTTAACGGCGGTCATAAGGAAATCAAATTAGCGTCCGAAATTGATTAGAGTCTCGATTTGGAAAGCATCCAACGTCTGGGGAACAATGCTATCCTTGTCATAGTGAAAGTAAAGATTCCCTCTATTTGCAACTCTAATTACGGGTAAATTAGCGGTTAAATTTAAAGTGTGTAATTGAGATTACAGTGAACCACGCTAATAATTATGATTATTTTAACGGCAGCTATTGAGATTACATGGGATATTTAGGAACTAGGCTTTGAGCCAATGATAATTTCTACTTGAGAACTATTTAATTAAAGAAAAAAATGTGGAAGAAATTTAGAAAGAAGAGAGATGGAAGTAAAGTCTGTCCAAGCAAAGAAGACCCTCTGGCAAGATAGGAAAATGACTCAAGCTCGGTCAATATTGGCTCAAAATTAAAAATTTGATCTCAAATTGTAGGAAATAATTTGATCTACTCTTAAGACCACATTTACAATTCTTGAACAAATATTGACCAAGCTGGAGTAGTTTTCACATCTTGCCAGAGGGTCTTCTTTGCTTGAACAGACTATATATACACCATTTTCTATTGTTTTTCATTGTGAGAGTTTACTTCCTGTGTGAGACCAGCTGGAAGTTAACTGACGTAATATTTGACATTAGTCAATAATTATAATTATATTTGCTCCTCTATTTTGACTCGGAGAGAAGAAATATTGTTAATAAGTATTTTGTATTGTTATTCGACTGTGAAAGTTTAAAATTGTTATGATACAGAGTAGGCTAGTAAGTAATGATCCAGAACTAAACAAATTGGAAAAGAATTTTAGTTAGTTTCAGGCTAGTTTAATATTCATTGAATGGAATTTGCTAAACAACAAAATTAATATTTTCTATGAAGTAGACATTGAAAAAGTAGACTTCTAATCACTATCTATACCCTATTAACGATCACTTGAGACGAGAAATAAGCTCTAATCATTCTCTTCTCATTGCTTAGCGTTGTTGTTGTCAATCGAATGTGTTTCCAAATTCTACCGCTAGAGTACAGTATATGCAAGTTCAATATTGGAAGTACAAACACAAGCAAACCTCTAAAGCCCTCTTTACACAGTGGATGATTTCTGATACGAAGTAGTGATACACAGTAGTGATACAGAGTCCAACTTTGATACGCAATGCTACAGGAAGGAAGCTCTTCGACACAAAATACTTTTGCAAAGTGAGGTTGGCTCATTTGAGAATTCATTTCATCATATATTCTCAGAAATTCAATGATAATATGCTTATGAGGTTTATTTCTCATGAGATTCATATAGTATAGATTTTTTGCTCATAGTTTATCAAATTTGTTCCAGGTACTGTCCGTCTGATAGGAGATCCGAGCGAGAGAGGAAATATAGAGCTAAGACTGAAAGAGATTGATAGTCCAGTGGTGATATCACCTGGGACCAGCAATCTCACTCTAACTAGAAAACTTGATAAGGAGGTAAGGATATGATGAATCTATTCAATTTATTAAAAGTATTGCTGTATTTATAAAGAAGTATACTCATTATATTATTTTACTAATAAGGATTGTTGATTACTATTTAACAAGCTGTTTCTATTTATGGTCACTAATATTTGTCACCAGCAGCCTCACACTTATTAGAAAGGAGGCAAAAACAACATAGAATAATTCGATTTGTTATAAATATTGTTTGTTTGTTTATGAGGGTGAAGCCCACATAAGCTCATAGGCTTGTGCGTGGGTAATGAAATGGATGATAGATGACGACTACTTTTTAGGTAGTCGGGACCGACGGCTTATCGTCTCCTCCGAAAGACGGGGTGGTCGTATCTATGTGATTGTGCTGTGGTCAAAAATTGTTCTCCGCTTGGGATTCGAACCAGGGTCCACCTGGTTATCAGACCGGCGCTTTATCACTCCTCCAACGAGCCACCCATATGTTGTATTTGACATATTTTTGATATTATTATTGTTTTATTTCACAAATTGTTAATATTTGTTACGATTTAACAATTATTTTCTACTCAATTTACTGATATTCATTCACTGATACAGGATTCATTCACTGGTACTTATGTGAATTCAATTAGTAGACCTATTATTTAGATAAAAAAGGGGAAAAATTGAGAGACTTGATCTTATAATCCCTACTACTCCCAGGGTCTTTTCCATTAAATTAAGTTCCGGTTCATTAGATGTGAAAATACATAGAATATGATTGTATTTGCCTCGCAGAGAGGTACCAAAATGCTGGAGGCTGAAAAAATGCCCGATTTTTCTATCACTATGCTATAAAACTTCGATAACTGCATACTATTTTTAATTAATATAGTATATAATAGTAGTAGGCTATCTATAAAGAAGTAGATAGTACAATAGTAGTTGGCTATCTATGAAGAGATAGTATAGTTAGTTGATGAAACCATGGTACCTACTGAAATAAATTATAGAATTGACAATATCAGTGAATTTCATTCCATTACGTTTCATTTTTACAGGGAATCGAAGGACCATCATCGGTTTATGTCAACATAATTTGTGACAGGAAAAGGACGACTGTTCCTGTGAGTATGAACAACTTTCAATCTGGATGAAATCACTCTTATTCATGAAACTAAAAATTCAAATTTTTCGCAAACAGGATAATTTTATTTCACTTATAAATAAATATTAGTCCTAACAATCCTAACAATATTCTGTGATCTTTTCCCTAGACTGATTGTATTAGAATAATGAGAACAATGACAACCGATAAATATTGTATTTATATTTCTAAATACATACAGTATTGAGATTGAGAAGTTCCCATGGATTATTAGATTGTGTAAAACTATTTATTTATCATCTTTTTACAAGGCGAAGTTAGGGCTCGTAGAATTATATAGATTTTGTAGATGTTAAGACTCATAGAATTACATAGATTATGTAGAAGTTAGGACTCATAGAATTACATAGATTATGTAGAAGTTAGGACTCATAGAATTACATAGATTATGTAGAAGTTAGGACTCATAGAATTGCATAGATTATGTGGAAGTTAGGTCTCATAGAATTACATAGATTATGTAGAATATTGTTCCATAATGAAATAGAGTGAATAGTCTCGTCGAGCAGAAAAGACATTCTGGCAAGATGGAAAAATGACTCCTGCTCGGTCAATATTGGTTCAAATATGAAAAATTCGTTCTCGAATTGTAGATAACAATGAAATATGGGAAAAAGTGTGTTCTATTTAATAAAATTATTAGGTTATTGAAAAATTTACTGTTCTAATTAGACTGTGATTATTTGATTTTTTACAGGGCTTCGAGATACCAATCAACATACGTGTAACAGATGCAAATGACAATGCACCTCAGTTTGTCAATGCGCCATATATCCTCAACATATCTGAGGTAAGATACTCTTCATATCCTATATTATCCTTTCCATCCCTAGAATCTCTATAATGCAAAAAAGATAGCCTACTTTTTATTGCTCTATTATTATTATTATTATTATCGTATGCCATATTTGGTGGGGAGTCCCAAAAGGAAGTTCCACCGGCAAAGTAACCTCAATTATTCACGATGGGAAATTTTCTTGAAATGATCCACAGAGATTTAACTGTTTAGAAGTTTTTCCAATTTGGGAGAGTAATTTGTTTTTCCAATTTGTTTTATTGCTCTAAACGCACTTTATTGAACTCTTTCCAGCATCTTAATTCTCTGTATATTCTCGATTTTTTTTATAATTGTGGTGGAAATGGTTGAAAATGTTTACTGATAATTTGACCAATATAGTTCTGGAAGAGCTAAGATTGTGTCTCGAATCCACTCTACTTCTAATACAATGAAAAATTAGAAACTAAACAGGACTTTCTCTCATGAATGTGTGAGTACACATGAAAACATGTTTCTGTTTAATTTCTAATTTACAATTGTATTTCAAATAAAGTGGATTTGAGACAACATATCAGTTCTTACATTATAGAAAAACTCCACAACATCAATATTTAAACAACAAATTTCATCAATAGAATTCCACTTGATTTGTTTGTTGTTTCAATTAGAGAATTTAATTTAATCCATCATATTGACAAAGCTCATTGTATAATCAATCTGTACTTGATGGTCAGTGAATAGTAATCTTGGTTTTTGATCCCTGAAGTATAGGCTACTTTTCTAATTTTCAATGTTATTTATGTATATTATTTTCATTTATCAGGTGACAGTGGTTGGGACGAGAGTGCTACAAGGTGTAAAAGCGGTAGATGCTGATCAACAGGGTCCTTACTCCACAGTCCAGTATTCAGTAATCACTGGCCCACATTCCGTAAGTTATTCTAAATTTTTGATAAAATTTCACTTTGTAATGAATATAATGAATTGATGGATTAAAAAAGACTCCAAAGAGACTTATCAACCTTATCCTACATTTCACAAAAAAAGAAACTGGCCACATTCCGTAAGTTTTTCCTAATTTCCAAAAAAGTAAGACTTAGACCTAAATATTAGACCTACAACTTTGCAGTTTGAATGCAAACTGAATTGATGGATTTACCAAAACTGATCAATATTGTAATGATAATCAGTAAACATAAATATAGTAAAAATAAATATAGTTAACATAATCTATACAAGGAGTCTGATTATGGGACCAATAATAGGGACCTTATCACACAGTACAGTATTCCGTACTCATTGTTCTACATTACTTGAATTTTTTTTTCACAAACTTTCATAGGATAGGAAACTCACATAGGTCAGGAAAATTATTGAAAGAAAATAGAATTGACAGAATAATTGACATCAAAATAATTTAATCTAGTACAAATATACAATCAACAATAGAAATTAAATAAACCTTGAATATTCTAGAACTTACTTCTATGTTACAGAGCAGAGATTATTTAAAAAAATGAATTTATAAAAATAAATGAAATGGACTTGGATATCCTGATACTATTTGTACGCTACCCACATGCTATTATAGACTATATCTGTGGAAAACTTCGACACTGTAGGCTATGAGATTATTTAAATTGAAATACTTAATTCCATGAGAATATCTGTTACATAACACAAATGGGTTACAAAACACAATACAATACAGTTTTTATAATAAATATGAATAATAATACATTGATCAATTTAATAATATATTGTGAGTATTATAATACTTTGCAGTGCCAATTTATTTATAAGTTAGTTAAATTTCATTCGAATATTTCTAGATAGAAATCTAATAATTCAGATTTTAACACTGTTATGCAGCCTGTATTCATAAATGGGACTAAGGAGCCACTTATGGTAGGTTTTATAGATATTATTATATATATTTTTCTATTCATGAGAGAAAAAACTTAGGCATGCCGCAATTTCAGTTAATATTAGCATTTTATTATTTCCATTATTATTATTATAAGCTATTATTATGTTACTATTATAAAATGATCAATAGCGCTTTTCAAATTTATAGGCAAAATGTTTCTTTTTCATTCTTTCAGTGCTTTGGTGTTTTTGGATCTTCTAAATTGAAAATAACCCTTCCGAATCAAATTAATTGTGAACATATTCAAGAAATTCAACCATGTTTCCTACTAAACAAGGTTATGTCGGCGAGGTGGAACATCTTTGGGTCTCTCCACCAAATAAAGCCATAAGCTGATAATAATAATAATAATTCTCTCAGTATTCCTGGTAGACTGGTACCGTACTTATTTATTAGAAGATCGGTTCTTCATGAATTTGTATTTTATATTCGGATTAATTATTAAGGAAATGTTGTATTTTCTCCTCGTTGGTTTTTCTCACTGATCCTTTATGTTCGGTTACTGCATAAAATTTGAATTTAAACTAAATGATTTTTTTCAGGACTATTTTGTGTTTGTGAACGCTCTAGAAGGTACCCTAGTACTAAGGAAGCCGTTGGATTATGAGGCTTTGTCCAATTTCACAATAGCTATTCGAGCTCAGGTAAGACTATTGAGAAATTCATTGAGTTGTGTA
Organism: Sogatella furcifera; assembly: GCA_017141385.1. Classification (NCBI taxonomy): domain Eukaryota; kingdom Metazoa; phylum Arthropoda; class Insecta; order Hemiptera; family Delphacidae; genus Sogatella; species Sogatella furcifera. The sequence continues at coordinate 15,327,299 of CM029558.1, read as the reverse complement.
TTCATTCTTCTTCCACTATTTATTTATACTTGATTATGAGAAAGCACTGATATAATAGAAAAAAATCAATTATAATTTTTAGTGAAGATCATTTCAACCTGTTCTCATCAGGCTCGATTGGCGGTCCGGGCGCAGTTTTTGATGTTTCATTCAACGAATCTAGCCTGTTATTCAGTAGCCTGCATTCGTATTGAATTTATCAATATTTGCAGTATTAATGTACCAATATTTGCAGTAATAATGAACCAAAAAATTACCTATATTTGCAGAAATAATGTACGAAATAATGCACTAATATTTTCAGTAACAGAAATTATTTTTTCTATTGATATAGCTATAATAAGAGATTCGAACTAATTATAATTATCAGACATTCAATGTTTTGATTTTCCTACACTTCCTTAGTTTTGATGTCAGTGAATTTATGGTTTATTAAAACGTCAAAGTTCATAATTACCTCCATTCATCAGTGGATTGAAATAGCATTTCCATATTTATATTTCAATTTTTTAGACTCATAATATTCTATTTTTATTCATTTTTTGAATTTTTCAGGACCAAGGAAATCCTCCACAATATACAGATACGGCGTTACATGTCTATGTGATAGATGCCGACGATCAAAATCCAAAGTTCCTAGATGATAGATACAGCACGATCGTACCCGACCATGCCACTAAGGTAAGCACAAATTGGAGCTCTTATTCTAAATTTAAATCCTCTATGGCAAAAATGAGAATGATGGGAGGAGTCCACGTTATTATTTGAACAATCCATTCCTCATTATGAATGTATGATAATCATAATATAAAATTACATTAACACTTTCTATGGATGTACTTTGGGGTTTCCCCTCAATATATTCACATTTTTATAGGGTGGAATAGTTTTTTGGCGTAAGTCTGCTTAATGATTTTTTAAATAAGAATCGCAGTAATTTTTTCAGTTTCCAATTTAAAAAAAAAATGAATAAAAGAGTTAAAGTAGTCCCAAGATGAAGGAAATACTAATTAATGATCTATTTATATTATAAATAAATGCTTATTCATTGATTGCTTTTTTGTTAAATATGGATATTAATGCATTCATTGGCGTGTTTATGACATTGAATAACTTTATATTGCTATGTCTATCTATGTTGGATGTATCTAGATAATATCATAAGGGTATATCTCTTCTTTTGAAGTTTCATGAAAAGTTTCAATTCACTAGAAAATTTATAAAGCCAGTATCAGTATATTACCATCAAATGAAAATGTATCAACTAAAATTGAATGTATCAAAAGCATGTAGAGAGGTATGAAATTCATCAATATGTATTATTCTATTCCATATTTTCTATCCAACTATATCTCAATTACAACAGTAGCCTACTGAATGTACTGTTTGTACAATAATAATTATTTATCAACAATTTGTTTGCTACTATTTCCAGGGCACAAATCTCCACATACAACCTAGAGAAATTTCAGCTTACGATCAGGATCTGGGTATCAATGCCCCCATATTCTACACATTCAACTCAGGTAATGTACAGAAATTGATTCCTAATAATCAATTTTAACATCATCAAAATAATATTGATAATCAATAACAAGAATATGCTGGCAAGTTTGTATAGATTGTTCTGGAACTGAATTTCCATTGAAGCTGCTAAGATTCAATTTCCTTTCAAAAAGGTTCACAAAAGATTAAAGATTCAAAATGAATCAGATATTTTTATTCATTTATTCATTCCATTACAAATAATACAGTCAGGAATGAGAAAACAGGCTTCAAACCCAAAACCACTTCTATTCCTATTTAGATCATTAAAATGTCCGAATCAATATTGTTACTTATCAATACTCACTCACACAATTTTAAAATCTTGAAAACACCCCTTTTTTCTTTTACGATTGATAAAACAAATCGGAGATTCTGTAAGAGTGAGAGCTCCTACTTAAAGATTCCATTTGTTTGTGGAATTTAAGATTTATTTCGATGAAGATAGTTTGTAGAGTTCGTGAATTCTAGCTTCCTATTGGATGATTCTTTGTAGGTAATTCAAGTGCTATCTATGTTGAAATTGTGTTTTATTATGTTGGAATATGTTTGAAATCTAGATTTATATTAGATAAATTTCTGCAATTCAAGAGCTATCTATTTAGTGCGTATTAACTACAACATTCAGTTGAAGAATTTAAAAAATTTCAAGCTATTATTATTACTGAACTCTTATTATTTCTTTTAAATTTTTGAAGTAGGCTATTGATAAATGTTTCTAAATTTTCTTCCAGTTGGTTCCGACTACAAATACTTTGAGATGGATAAAGAGAGCGGAAAAGTCGTGATGAAAAGAAGCATACCGGATGATGAACTATTACAACCCGTCACATTGGTTGTCAAGGTAGGATATCATTTCTCCAATAGAAAAAGAAAAATGAATAGAAATATATTTTTTGAAATTTGATTCGTATTAAACATTGACCATTGCCACAAGTGAATTTAAAATCAAAACAAAATCATAGCATATTCTGCTAAAAAAATTCAGATATTCACTGTAAACTTTCAAGTATTGACAAGAAAGATCAATTATTATACATTGACAAAGATTCATTCATATACATTATATTATAATACATCAAGATCGGTAAACATTCACTTTATTATAGGTACGAGTTTAATTCAAATTCAAATTTACTTATCCTTAATCATAGTTACAAATTTTGAAACTTGAAGAACGGTGTGAAATACAAAGCATAATAAATTATTCAGATTTATCGGTACAGTTTGTTTGTTTGTCAATGGCGCAACAGCCCTATGATGGGCCTAGGCCTACCAGCTGGTTGCCAGTTTCATATTCACCAAACTATACAGTCCGTCCAAGCAAAGAAGACACCCCGGCAAGACGGGAATACGACTCCAGCCCGGCCAATACCGGCCCAAAAGCCATAAATTCTCGAAAGAACCCATAGCTCCCGAACCAACAACGACCGAGTCAAAGCCATCCCCACCCCGCCAGAATGCCCACCCAGCCCGGACAGAAAATACAGCAGGCGAATAATCATCAACCAGGATAGAGGAAACGAGTGGTTAGCACGTCGATCCTCTCAACCATAAGCAAGTCTTCACAACCAAGTGGAGATGCAGAGCAACTCTGAATAACATGCAACAATTACTATTCCTCCAGAAACGGGAAACGACTGTTCAGTATCGGTACAGTAGAAAGTATATAAATTATTTTTATATAAATTGATTTTTTAATTTTTCCAGGCCACCCAATTCGACAACCCAGACCGCTACGCTTTGACCACACTGACTGTAAGTCGCCCTGGAACTTCGTTACGGGAACTCCAATTTCTCCAGACACATTACTTGGCTGGAGTGCTGGAGAATGTACCTCTCAACAGTGTACTTCTCACTGTTATCACAAACAGACATAGGGATAAGGTAATTGTACAACATTTCAATTAAAATATTGAAATAAATCGATAAAAATAGCAAATTCAGAATAGGGGCCCAAATAAAGTCCTCTGCAGGCCTCTTTACACGGCGGCTGGGTGATACGCAGTAGTGATACTGAGAGCAAAATTGATATAGGGAGGAAGATCGTTGATACAAGAAATTCGTTACACTCATGGATTGCCACCATATTGGATATAAGATAATTCGATTCCTCAATTATTAAAAATTTTGAAAGCATTTCAGCTTATGCCCTATCCACGATCACTTGCGTGTGAAAGTATGAGGTGGTTATAGTCTGTCCAAGCAAAGAAGGCCCTCTGGCAAGATGAGATAATGACTCCAGCTCGCTCAATATTGGTACAAAAATTTTGATTTGATTTCAAATTGTAGATGAGAATGTTTCCTACGATTGAAACCGAATCAATAATTTTTCAACCAATATTGATCGAGCTGGAGTCATTTTCTTATCTTGCCAGAGGGTCTTCTTTGCTTGGACAGACAAAACCTTAGTCACGACAAACCATAATCAATAAACAACGTAGCATAGACACGTCACAGCATTGGCAATGCGTATGTGTAGTTAATGTTTTTCGTGGTATCGTTGCTACGTCATCGCAACAGTAGTAGCCCTGTTTGTTTTACGTTGTGGGTTTGTTTATTCTGTCTCAAGTCATCGTGAATGAGGTAGCCTGAAAATAGAATTGCCAAAAGCTTACGCCCAAAACTGCCTATTCTCCAATTTTTCTAAAATGAGTAGTCATGTTTTATTACATACGTTAACTGATATGTTTAATGTACAAATGTACAAGTGCATGTTCGTAAATATCTTTTTATCTTGAATTTATTCTGATAATAATTCTCTCATTTGTTTTTCAGAGACTGAAATACTGGCTAGACTATCCTTCAGATATGTTTGATGTTACTTCAACGGGTGACATTGTTCTGAAACGATCCCTGGATTACGAAACTGAAGAAAATTACGTTTTCCAAGTTTACGCCACTGATGGTACAATGGTAAGCTTTTGTATCCTTTACGTTTTCCTTCATGCTGAGAAACGGAATGAAAACTGAAAGGCTCATCTTCTCACAAATCATATCAAGTCAATAAAGATTTTCTCTCAAATTTTTCAAGACGAGACTAACTCATGAATGGTTGATTGATTATCAATCCTGCAGCTTGCATGTATGCAGTTGTTGCTATCGCTAAAAGTTAGACGGTTTCCTAGCTGATGTAACCTACTTTGACAAGATCAGCTGTTGGATAGCTCAAGGAGCAGAAATACCGTCTAACTATATTGGCGTCAGTTATAATAAAACTTTTCAATTTACTATTTCCCGGACTACTCCTATATTATAAAGTATACTTAATCCTCACTATACTCCAACCACTGACATTACGATCCGCTAACTCACAAGCGGTCGCATAAGCCATTATTTTATATAAGAATAAATAGTTCATTCACATAATAAATATCATGCAACAGTAATTCTTCAACATTGTAAATTGAATGACCACTTCAACTAGTTGTATAGTCACTATTAGTAATTTCTGTCATTTTAAACGTAAACTTCCCCATCGGTTTTAAAACTTATCAATGATTTTATAATCAATTGTTGATTAGCAACAATAACATCTTTCTGTATGAAAACGTGTATTCTCAATATCGCTTTGTTTGTTTGTCAATGGCTCAACAGCCCATGAAGGACCTAGGCCTACCAGGTGGTTACCAGTTTCATATTCACTCCACTATACAACAGAAGTGAATAATCATCAACCAGGATAGTGATCTTTCAATATCAATAGAATCTCAATAGCCTATCATTTGATAGAATTGAAAAATGATTGTAAAGAATTTGTGACGTCAGTGTGAGGGAGGAGCTTAGATCAAACACCCCGTGGACGGAGAATAGATAACATTGATTGATTCCATAATTTCTTCAACCAACCCATTAATTATGATTTTTTCTCTCCCCAGAACGCAACCGCAAACGTCAACATCTCCGTGCTCAATGTGAACGACTGGGATCCCCGCTTCCGCTACCCGCAATACGAGTTCTTCGTGCCCGAGATACCCCGTGAGAGGGGAGAGATGTCTGAGGTAGAAGAGGGGGAAGAGGGTGGACTGGCAGTTGGAAAAGTGGAGGCGGCCGATGGGGATAGGGGAGACTTTATTACGCTTAGTTTGCGGGGGCCAGCTGCAAGGTAGGAAGAAAATTTTTGGATTTTTCATTCGGATTTAGTCTACAAATATCAGAATTGAGTATTTCAATTGTGTAATATTATGAAAGTTATTTCGTTCGATTAAAATATTTCGTTTGTTTAAATCAAATTATTACTATCGATGTAAATTCATGGTCTAGCGAAAAAGACATTCTGGCCGGATGGGAAAATGACTCCATCTCGGTCAATATTGGTTCAAACATAGTAAATTTCGTCCTAATTTGTAGAGAAAATTCTGCTCTTGAGCAAATTCTAATTTGACTTGCTGTACTTATTTTCCTATCTATCGAGAATGATTTCTTTGTACGACCAGACCTTTAGGCCTTTCAGTTTCACAGAGATACTTCGATAATAAGGTTATTCAATGAATATTTGAATAATGAGGTTAGACTTCAACCTCACAGTGTAAAAATGGGAGTAGGCGCCAAAACTTGAGGCGTGAAATGAAAAGACAAGATATTATAGAACCACATAAGATGTATTGGTGTGTATCGAATGATTGATTTCATTGTATCTACTCGAAAGAAAATTAAACCTTTGTCAGCTTCACTGTAAATTGTGATACCTATTGGCACATTCTCCAATATTGTAATCTACATGACATCGAGAATTCAAAAGTTGAAGCTTAGCTAATTTGATGATGATAATAATTTGAATCATGCTGGAACATTACATCTTATTCATTCATCGGAACTCATAAATGATCAAATTAAAATGAATTGATTTTCCACACTAAATGATGAATAATAATTATTTTTCAGGATGTTCACAATCGACGACTCAGGAGAGATAAGAATCAAAGATTTGTCAGCTCTAAATAGCAGTACCGCTCATTTGGTGGCTGTAGCTACTGACAATGGGATACCTCCCAGACAGGTGAGTTGACTAAAAATTTCCTAGACGAAGAAAAAATTAACAGCACATATTATAGTCCTGATCATTTGGCGTTATAAAGAGAATTTTGTATGGATTCAATTGAATGTTTGGAAATATTCGAATAAATCAAAAGCGAGTTAAGGATTCAAAAATTTTCATGAATTTACATAAAATATACATATTTCAATAAAACATTGTAAACTAAATCACAAGCAAGTCCAGGATTGTAGCCATTCTCTACTGTCCTTCCCAAATCTCTTCACAAAGCAGCTCGAAATACTATAGTTCCGAATTCAGCCAGCAGATGGCAGTAGCAGTAGGGTTACTCGCTTTGACTTCCATTGGCCACGCCTCTTGGAAACACGCCTATTCAAAATAGTTCCGAACTCAGCCAGCAGATGGCAGTAGCAATAGGGTGACTTGCTTCCACTTCCATTGGACACGCCACCAAGCTCCGCCTACGCTCTGAGTGGCCAACGATATCGGTTTGGAATGCTTACAAATTCTACCAGTGGCAAGATGGCAGCAGTTGTCGGGTGTTGTTTCAGATTTGACTTGGACACGCCTTCATGCCCCACCTGCTGTTTTCTGATTGGTTGACTGTGTTTTGTGAGTTCTGCCTTAGAAAATGGCTGCTGGCGAGAAAATGGCGGATGGTGTATCATTCACAAAACATAACGCTGATTTACTATGTGCTATCTTATGCTAATATCATAGAATAAAAAATCTTTCACATTTTCTCTGGATTTCCTGATCCTCCAAAGATTCTCTTTGCTAATATAGTTTTTTCTTCACTCAATTTATTGATTTTTTCATGAAATTAAGATACAGTGTAATAGTTCGTCCAAGCAAAGAAGACATTCTGACAAGATGGGAAAATGACTCCAGCTCATTCAATATTGGTTCAAACATCATAAGTTAGGTCTCGAATCGTAAATCAAAACGTTTCCTACAACGTGAGACCAAATTCACAATTTTTGAGCCAATATTGACCGAGCTGGTGTCAGTTTCCCATCTTGCCAGAATGTCTTCGTTACTTGGACAACTATACTAACTATTGATTTTGTGAATTCTCATTGAAAAAATTTATTCTTGTTTCTAGGCTTCAGTACCCGTGATAGTGCACCTACCAGAGGCTGTGATATGGAGAGCTGGAAATCAGTGGGTTGGAGGAGCTAGTTTCATTGTTATGATCGTTTTTGGATCAATTTTATCAGTATTGGCTCTTATCATCGTTATATTGATACTCTACATACATAAACAGTGAGTGTAATTTGGATAAATTATAGAGAATTATAATCTTCTGAAGGAGAATTCCTCTAGAGAAAATAATATCTCTTCATATAGTCCCTCATTGTTATAATGGATTTTAAATTTAAATTAATCTTCTTAATTACTGTATCTTATCATTATCATAAGGCAATAAGAGTGAGTACAGCGAAAATTATTTTGATAAATTTAATTTAATTTGCTCCATTGGAAATATTATGTATTACTTTACTAATGGCTGCTTACTCCCCACTTTTCTTCCATTTTTATCAACAACAATATTATTATCTCTTGAATATTGTAATTGATTCACTTTCTACTTTGCGTACAATACGATTATACAACAAGAATACAAAATTACGTTTTTATTAAGGCTCCTTAGATGAGTGAATGCCGGTCTATGAGATTGAAGATGATTTGACAAACGTTCGCAATCATTGATTTGTAGCGTTTAATAAATTATTTTTATTCTACAACATAAATATTATACATTTACGTTATACGTAATATACCATTTCAAAATGGAATTTTAGAACCGTGTCGTAATGAACGTTTTTCGATACAGGAGGAAATTGAGATTTCAAATATATTTATTTTTCTTTTTTGTTTTGATCAGGTGATAAAAAGTAAACAGTGTTCAACTAACCTCAAAATTAACTGCAATTCAATGAAACTAGTCTGAGTCCGTAATATTTCAACGGTTATTGAGATATTTAACTAATATGTTTAAAAGTCCATTTTTCAACAATAGTTATAATATACTTATAAATTTGTATTTTCATTAATGGAAGTTAATATCGGATTCTAGAAAACACTGGCAGCGATTGTAAATCTTAGTCAGAAATAGCGATCAAAAATCGCAAAATTGCTACTAAATACAAATTTATCACTTGTGCTATGTTTTGTCAATTTTGCGATTTTGATCACCATTTCTAAGAGTTGGGTAAGATTTACAAATCGCGCCATTAAACTATTTCTTTAAAATCCGACTCTCTTCAACTTCCATTAATGAAAAATACAAATTTATGATTCCTTATCCAGTTATAACCCTTATTGTTGAAAAATGTCGTTTTTAAACAGATTTTTTCAATTATTTCAATAACCGTTGAAGTTACAGACTGCAGACTGGTTTAATTAAATTCCTCAGCTAATTTTACATAGGAATTGATTATTTTACAACCTCAGTAAAGCCTCTAAAAAATTAGAAAAATAAATATATTTTGAAAAATCTCAATTTTCCGCCATTGTTATCTCGGTAACAAAGCGTTTTTGGGGGTTGGTCCCATGGCACTTTTTTGTCTACTTGGTGTAAGGAATCAGCCTGAGAAGTATTGCACATTCCTCCTGAAACACCCTGTTAAACATTTTATCATATCACTGAAAAATATAAAATAAATAAAGATTGGTTATAAAACTTATTTTTTCCAGCAAAAAGCCTAAATCCAGTGGTAGGGAGGGTAAGACCAACGGAATAATCACTAACCAAATAGAACCGGAGAAGCTCCCCCCCACCAGTCGGAATGAGGGTGCTTTTGGCCAGGGGGGAAAAGTTGAAAACCCCGTGTATGGTACCACAAACCTGAACCACACCACCCCCACCATGCCCAGGGGTAGTTCACCCTACACTGCTACTGTCAAAAGTGAGTGAAATTTTACATTTATTGAGAAAAAAATGAAATTATTTATATTTGATGCCATATAATATCCGATTCTCTTCTACCTCGTTATTTTCTGTGTGAAACTTATTTGGATTGCAATATGATCAAGTGAAAAGTAGAATTGGACCAAGACTAGGAGCTCACTAGTAGTTTATTCATAGATCTTAAAAATTTATATTATTAATTTATTATGTTAATAGAAGCTCTTTCAAACTGTGAGTGCTCAGTTCATTTTCCTCCCTGAGAAGAAATGCAACATCTAATAGTCAGTCCAAGCAAAGAAGACATTCTGGCAAGATGGGAAAATGACTTCAGCTCGATCAATATTCGTTCAAAATTTTAAATTTGGTCTCTAAATTTAGAACAGAACGTTTGATACAATTTGACAATTTTTGAACCAATATTGATCGTGCTGGAGTCATTTTCCCATCTTGCCAGAATGTCTTCTTTACTCGACCAAACAACATGTTGTGTTTTTTTCACTAAAACAATAATAATTATAGAAATTCTATCATATGTGGCTATATCTGAATTGAGGAGGTTTTGAGCGATTGGCTGTATTTTCTTCCCTTAGGCTGAGGCCGCACTGCCGGTGGGTAGAACCTGGAGGGTGGAGGGTAGTTGGTAAATCTATAGAGCATACACACCATCCACAGTAATACATCGTATGAATGGTATGACGTCAAACTGTTTTTTTAGGTTATGTTGTCCATATTTGAGAATTTCAAGATGGCAACTGAACACATACCATTCACGATGTATTAATATGTATTAATGTGTTCACAATGTATTACTGTGGATGTTGTGTATGTTCTATAGATTTACCAACTACCCTTCACCCTCCAGGTTCTACACACCGGCAGTGCGGCCTCAGCATTACATCGTAACTGCTAAGAAAAATCTTGTCATGTTTGGCTGCCAAGTAGTTTGTAGACTTCAAGAAGGATGCAAATTTCCATATTACTATGAAAATGGTGTTAATCTTTGTTAATCTTCCTACCAGCTGAATCCGAAATTCATAATGAGGAAGATCTAATTATCAGTGCTGGAGATGGTTAATAGTGTGGCTGATTTCATTAATATTCACAACAAGGTACATAAAGGTTCATTAAAAAGGAGGTAGCCTACATGGTAGCCACTGGCGGCTCGTGCCCACGAAACAGGTGAAGTGCCCGTATCTTTTACTGTACAGCACTTCACCTGTTTCGTGGGCACGAGCCGCCAGTGATGGTAGCGTAGTAGAAGAAAGAAGGCTCAAATTTCACTGCTATTCGTCAGTAGATAGAATGCTGTAGAATATAGACCGCAGAAGTAAAATAGTAGTCTATATTCTTTAGTATTCTATATTTTACTACAGTAGAATATAGACTAGGCCTACTGTAGAGTAGTAGACTATTACCGAATATACCTTTGTAGATTGTAGTAAATTTATACTTCAATACAACTTTAAAAATTCCTCAAAATACTTCAAAGGGATACACTAGGCTGTACGCACAATAGTTGATAGATTTTCAATTTTCATTAGTACCATTCAATTTTTACTACAATAGTTATTCAAATTCCATTACTAGTTGAAACACACTCCATGCTAATTTATATTAAAAAACTTTCTGGTTAAGAGCTTGTACATTGTGTAGTTTCTACATTCCATTTTTATTTTTCTTAGACTTAATTCTCAATTTTCTGTTTATAAAAATTACTTTTCGATCTGTTTTTGTATATCCAATAATTTTTATACTTCTGATTAGATATTACTATTATTTCATAAATGTTTAGTAAAATTTGATTTTCGAACAATACGTTTGAAGCTTATCGACATTTCAAATAATATTTTAGATTTTTTATAGGCTAATCATAAGATATTGTATTTTGTATACTAATTTGATTGGATTCGTCTTGAATGTATGTTACACTATAATTTGTATACTTGTAACACGATTACAATCTCATAACCTTCCAAATTCTAAATTGATTTCTCGCAGTTTTTAACATTCAGAAGTCAACATTTGTTTAGCCTATAATTCAAGTCTCTCGTGAACATAGCCTCTATTTTAAATATCAAATAATCAAATTTAAGAAAAAGAAACGTATTGGACTTTATCACAATTCTGCGAAGATAACTTTTATTTTTAATAGAAATTTGTACCGTATTTGAATCGTAGTGTATTATTATCTTGTGAATTGGTTGATGAATAATAATCACCTACTAAATAAACACCTTCTTTTACAGGCATAATGTCCCGCAACCCTCCCACCCGTTTGCCGCCCCAAGCGATGCTGCCCCCGACCAACAGCCGCCTCCAAATCATCACCGCTCACCCCGCCCCCAAAAAGCACAAGGTGGCACCGCTGCCACCCCAGGTACCCCCTTCGAGAACCCCCTCACCCCCCACTGACGATGGGGCTTCGTCTAATAATCTCACACAGGTAAATCAGTTTTTTTCAATAAATACATTTATTGTGATTAAATTCCACTGGCAACTCGTGTCCACGAATAAGGTGAGGTGCTGTAAAGTAAAAGATACGGGCACTTCACCTGTTTCGTGGGCACGAGCCGCCAGTGATTAGTACATGTGAAACTCGTAAATCGAGTGTTCCACTGTAGGCTGTGTTCCAGTTCATTTTGGTGAACTTTCATTCTTGGAAAAGTGATTGTGGAACTCTCAAAAACAGGTCAAATATAAACTTTTTGAACATTATTATCATGCTCCCAAAACTTTTAGGAAGGGGGGTGGTGGGTTCACCTGCATAACAATTCGATAGTCTAGAGTCTAGACTATTTTTTGTAAAATTTGAAAAAATTGTGTTCATTCCACACAAAATTTTGTCTACTTCAATTGACTAAATTGAGTATAATTCGGGAAATGTGAACAGTGAACAATTTTTTAATTGTATGCGAAAAACTATGTAAAGGCAAGGATTTCTTGCAGGCTAAAGCTTTGCCGAAATAAATTTTGTTTGCACTTTTCAATAACACTTTATTAGGATCCTGATGAGCTATTTTAGACAATAGAATCGAATACACGATCATTTTCAGGTATCTGTCTTACTAAATGCTCTGCTTACTAGACTAATTATATAATCTAATATAATATGATCTAATATAATTAGATTAATTATCCATCAACATCAATACAATGCTATCAGGATAGATTTCGGTGTTCAAACCTACAACCTATCAGACATTATTTATTTATTTATTTATTTATTTACTTATTTACTTATTTATTTATTTATTTATTTATCTATTTATTTATTTATTTATTTATTTATTTATTTATTTATTTATTTATTTATTTATTTATTTATTTATTTATTTATCTATTTATTTATTTATTCATTTATTTATTTATTTATTTATTTATGTATTTATTTATTTATTTATTTATTTATTTATTTCTCAATGGAGACAACGGGTTGCCCCAGAGTAAAAATTCTTACCTATCTCTCAGTCAGAAAATACAACATATCTCTCATTATTAATTCGACTTGAAGATTATTAATCCGTACACTTCTTTACTATTAACAGGGTGGAGGTAATAAAGTGTCGTGGCCAATGGGTTCCATTCCAAGGAGGGTGAAAAAGTTGTCTTGGGATGACGAGAGTGATACTTCGAATGCCGTTGGGAGCAGAAGCAAGGTAAATGGATTGAAATTCAGTAGAAACGTCATTCCAATTTCAAGAAACTTAGAAATATATATTGTACCTTTATTATATCTTCATCTTGTTCATGTTTGGTGCTTCTGGGAAAATGAACAAGTTTCTTTTTAATTTAGGTGAGAGAAAACAAATGTTGTCAGATCCACAAAGTTTATTTAAAATACTATACTTGGGTTTCAATGCTCAGGGCATCATCATCAGTGGAGATCATTTGTTTTCTCCTACCTAAATTATGGATAAGTTCCACAACATTTTTTCTTCGAATTTTCGATAGTTCGAGTTTTATCATTTCATTAGGTAACTTATTCATTTTGCATTTCTATTCATCAATTTCCTTCTCATCTCAGTTTACGCAATTCCATTAATAATAAATAATAATATTCGTGTAACCTGGCTGGCTCAGGTCTGGTGTCAGAGTTTTCAGGTCGCTCCTGATCAATTTCAGGGCCTCTGAATTCCATTATTTTGTTGTTGTTAAAGTACAACTGACTGGTAAACCCAAACATTCCAAATATATAGGCTTCTGAGAATAAACAAGAGAATGCTAGAAGGTTCTGGCATTATTACTTCGAGAACGTTCTGGATGAGTCTTGTTTACACAACAATGCGCTTGTTTGTTGACACAAAGCCTCCCCATCCCCACCTTGTCCATCCTTGTCGTCCTACTATCTCAAGGTCGTCAGACACTGTTGAATTCCATAACACTATTGTTTACGCAATTCCATTATTTTGTTGTTGTTAATTTTGAAAAGTAGAAAGAACGTCCAATTTATTCAATTATCGAATTATTTATAATAATGAACTTCTAATATTTGTCTTTGTCTTGTATTTTTTAATAATGTTCAAATTATTATATTTTACTTTTAATTTTGTTATTTCTATTGTATCAAATGCTCTGTATTTACATTTTTCTATTGTGCAATCAATGGGTCTCTTCAAACCTCGCACATCAATAAATAATCAATCAATCAAAATAATAAATCAATCAATAACAATCAATCTGTATTTTTATCGTTTTATTGTGTAATGAGTCTATCCATACCTAGCGCATCAAATGAATAATCGAGCAATCAATTAATCTTCAACAATAACTTTACCTAACTATACTGGTTCCTTCATCTCATCTATGTTTATATTATGAAATTATTGCACTTTTTGTGTGAAATATAATATGATTGTGTTGAACAGAAATTCAATGAGTTACACTAAAAATAAAGTCTACTTACTACAATGTAAGTGAAGTTTATTTCCACATAAAAGTGATTTTTATCAAGTTTAAAAATAAAGTCTTCCAGTAGGACATAAATTTAAGCTTATTACTTCAACTTGATAGGCTAACTTTCATTGAATTCAAAATTATTATTGATTATTCTCATAGCTTTGAACAGGATATTTTTCATAATTTACTTGAAACGTTTGTTCCTTTCCAGACTGAAATGGATCCCGATGTAAGTGTCACACCTTTGGGACCAGACTTCAAAACCTCGGATCAGATGAATCTCACAGTTTACTTCTGACGAAAGTCAAGCGCTATTTTTCGTGACCGGTTGAAAATATCATCGAAAAGTAGCAGTAATATGTTCTATACATGACACATATTCCGATAATTCATACTGTAAGTTACTTATGAAATTGTGAATAATATTTTCATGGTTTGAATAGTACTTGGTGATTCAAAAATCCTGTTGCGTAATTCTGCTCTGGAATGAGATTTTATGCCACGAATGAATAAAATAGAGATGAGAAGAATTAATGAGGAGCAATGATAATAGTATGAGTTAATCTTGGATCGGCTCTTCAAACTCAACATTTCAATGTTAATATTGTGTTTCAGGACTTCATTGTGGATGTGAAAAATTGAATGTAGAAAAATTACTGAAGGTACATTCAACTGTATATAGAAAACTATAGTTTCTATATAACTATAGACATTGACAAAAAGACAGTCACGCTATATATAACTTGTCACTTACAAGCTTTTCAGAAAATGGAATGGAACTTTGAGAAATTCATTGTCTTCCAAAATGCATTTGTAATGATGGTATCCATTATTGTATGTAAGGAATTAGAAGAATCAAATGACTTCGTGATAATATGAGGGATTGTTTTACTTGATAATCAATCATGATCAAGGATCTATTTATAATAAAATTTTATATTTTGCAATCCTTCATCTTATAGTATTATCATGTTTGTGAATTGATTCATAATCTGAAATTTGAAGAGTAATACAACGAAAAATAGAATCAACGAGTAATCAAGTATTTGTAAATAAATATTGTGTATAAAAGTATCTTGTAGTTTTTTGAAAGTTTTGTTCCATACAGTAAGTTATTTAAAATCAAGATTGTTCTTGAATCAATAAATCTATTATATTGACTCTAATAAATCAATTATATGCCTATTATTATTGCCAAATAATACTGTTAAATCAAATTCCTCTCAAGTAATAATTGGGAATTCGCTAGACAAATAACGAGTAAACTCAATTACTCTTGAGTTATCAGGAAGTTATATTATTTATGATTAAATTATTGAACTTCACTTTGTCGAAACTAATACTATTGAACAATGGTTAATTGATAGTACATCGAATACTTACATTACGTGATATTCATTCAAAGTAAATGCAGTGAATACTTTTATCTGTAAATATGATGTGAATATTCTTAGGTATAAGAATAGATTTATGCATTTGAATTAAGTTTTATTCTATTTTATCATTTTACAGTCTAATATATGAAATTTGATAAGTACAGTTTTCGCAATCGAAAACTAGTAGTATTGCTTTATCTTATTTTGTTATTATCAATTACTTACTAAAAACAAATAGACTACTGTTCTTAGGCTGAGGCCGCACTGCCGGTGGGTAGAGCCTGGAGGGTGGAGGGTAGAAGGTAAATCTATAGAACATACACACCATCCACAGTAATACATCGTATGAATGGTATGTGTTCAGCCGCCATCTTGAAATTCTTAAATATGGACAACATAACCTCAAAAACAGAATGACGTCATATACATATAGAATGACGTTCTATAGGTTTACCAACTACCCTCCACCCTCCAGGCTCTACCCAACGGCAGTGCGGCCTCAGCCTTAGAGCATGATCTAATCAATTGATAAAAATTTTGAAAAATAAGCCAAAGACAATATAAATTGTTTCAAAATTTCAATCAAAAATATCGCATAGAATATAAGATTCCACTTCATGTAAATAACTATATTATTGAATAGACTGTTTTCTACGTTGAAATAGTATTTTTGTAATATATTTTGTGAATAAACTTGAAATAAATTAAGTTCTGGTACTATATGTTCATTCATTATTGTTGAGTTCTCTATTTTTATTGTTAAGCTGGCACCAAAAAGTTAGGCGGTTTCGTCAGCTTCTTGTACGCTCCAACAGCTGATGTTGTTAATTTATTATACAGTTGTTTTTCATATCAGTTATGCCACAGAGGATTTACCTCCTTTATGCCAAGATGATGTTTTTGAAATAAAGAGAGACAATATAGATGCTTAAGATTACCTATACATCACGTACAAGAGACAGACGAAACCGTCCAACAGTTATAATTTGATTAATTTATAAATTAAATAACAGATATAAATTAACCCATTTCATCAATTTATCTATCATAATTTAGTCAGCGCTTCATAAAACTCTATAGTCTGTCCCACCAAAGAAGACCCTCTGGCAAGATTGGAAAATGACTTTAGCTTGATCAATATTTGTTCAAGAACTAAAAATATGGTCTTAATAATAGTAGCTCAAATTCTTCCCTACAATTTGAGACCTAATTTATAATTGTTGAACCAATATTGACCGAGCTGGAGTCATTTTCCCATCTTGCCAGAGGGTCTTCTTTGGTGGTACAGACTGTAATCTCAGACTGTTATACTGTTTTTAGAGTTCCTATCTCGTGCAAGCTTAGAAGATCACAATACACTTTACACTGTAAAGGCGTGTCTACTCAGGTTGCGCGAACAGTCTGTGAATTTTTGAATTCGTTTGATTCATATAGAGATTAATAAAGGATTGGAAAGAAAACTAGCAACAAGTAACGTATTACAACTATTATATTACAATCGGTAGAAAAATACTGTACATGTGAATGACTAATAGTAATAAATAAATATTTTAATAATGTAAAACTAAAAATATCGCTTGAAACTAATAACATATATAATGATTATGAGGAAAATATCGTAGAATATAATCTAAAAATAGTCTTAAGTAGCAGTTATTTCTTTTTTGAAAAATAACTAATCTTAAATCTAATTTTGGTTCTCAATGGTCTCCAATTTCCACAACATGCCTCTACTTAGAAATTATTTGAATAAAATGAGAGCTTCTTTCAAATTCGGTATTTCTCTCAAAAACGCATTTTTTCGTTATGACAATATTATCAACAAATATAGAATATTACCCATGAATTATGATTCAATTGAATGATTCTCAATATCAGAACTATTTTTCATTTCAGATGAGAGTACTACTAATAATAAGTAACTTTTTCAATATTAATATTACTATTACCATCGTGATCGTCAAAAATAGGTTATTAAAATGGGCACTTCCTCATTGGAGTACTCTTGACGTCATTTATCAAACTCTATGTTTGAGAAAACATTAAACGTTCAGTTTTCCCAATTCAAAACTCTTATTTCCTGTGAATCAACTATTCAGGAGCTATAATTATAGAAAAGAGCGGTTGCACAATAAAGGATATAGGTTTATCTTTGATAAGCCTACACAATAATACTTAAAAATGTTATTTAGACATTAATATTGAAACTAACTTCTGTTTAACAGGTTACAAGTAAACAGGAAATCATATTTGTATTTTATTTAAATAAATATAAAGATGAATTCCAGAATGATTCATAACATATCATGAAAACATGATAAGGTAAATGTATAAGTTTAAGTTAATTATGGAATTCTGATGCTTAAAAGCTGGAGATGAATGATTGATCATTATACACACTATACATTATAATAGGATGATTTGTTTATCCTGTGATAAGATACAAGATCTTGAATCATGTTTTACGATTTGGAATTGCAGAGTTCACATAATATTGTTAATTATATTGATCCACTGTTCGGTTTTAAGTCGTTGAATTACTACATAATCATTGATTTCTAGCTGATTGTTATGGTAATTATCAGAGATCATAACTTGATCAAACCTTGTCTAACAATGTGAGAAAGTCTTTGAAAAGTACTTCCATCACATGTAGGTTACCAGTATTATAGTTCTTTATTCCACTAATGCAGTTAGTGAACTATAATAACTCATCAAGCCAACATTGATGACAATTGTCATAACAGTTCCTAGTGTATGAACTCCTCACAAAAATATAGATCCTGTTACAAGGTTACATTTTCCAACCACTCAATTCAGTTCCCAATTCAAGTATAATATTTACATACTGAATAGTATCCTTCAGTAGCACACTAAACTCCTATAAGTCACTGGGTAGTGCTTCAAAAACATGATCAACTAGTGAATATTAGGAGATCCACATTTTGGAAAAATTCAACTTTAGCCCCCTTCCTCATCTCCCCACCTCCTTAATGGTAGTCTTCTCAACAGGTTCATACACAGACTCTTCTTCCGCCATAGGGGTTTCCATATGGTCTACAACACCCTCGGGCCTATTAAAATCCAACACAACTTTTGGACTTTCCTCAGTTGAAACCATCTCTACCTCATGCAGAACTGGGATAAATTTAGGGTGGAACTTATCCACCTTTTTCTGGTCGGTCAGTTTGTAAGGTATTGCAACCACTTTTGAGTCCCCATCATGGGTTTGTTGGGAATGTCCGTCCTGTTTATCCAATGTAGAATGTTCTTTTGACATTTCTACAGATTGTCCGTTATTGTCAAAAGGGTAGGGTCTTAAACCTGATTTAGAGTCTCCTTCAGGATTGTTGTTAATCTTTTCAGGACTCTGTTGGTTTTCCCCAGGTTTTGCTGTATCAATATGCCGGTGACCCCGTTTTGCCGCTGCTGAATTTTGGTCACTATGCGTCCAAAACGTTGGCAAATACTTCAACATCCTCTGCACCCTGGATTCTTGGTTATCACCCTGGGACACAAACGGTGAGAACGCCAACCTTGCATACCTTTCAGCCTGTTCCAACAAACTTACCAACCTTTGTGGGAACAACTGAACAACCAAAGATCTTTCTGGAGAAGTTTCATTGGATGTTGATGCAGCTGCAGAAGGAATGGAATCTAGGTTCAACTTCTTAGTCTTCTTACCATTGTTGGTAGAGCTCTCCCAGTGGTACCAACTCTCTGTGGCAGTTACTGATGGTGGTGTCAAATCGGACTTAGGTGACCGGTTTGAAGAAACCCTGGGTGTGGTTGAAGACAAGATGGGTTCCTTGATTTCTGGACGTGTGGACGCTGTTGATGTCTCATTTCCTGAAGAACCTGTTGTTGTTGGTGCAGGATCATCGCTCAACATAATTGCTTCAAACTTGTAGGGCTCATCTTTCCTCAGGATCCGTTCCTTCTTGTCATCCATCTTACGTGTACTACTCACATTCCCTGACAGTTCTTTGATTGGTGACCTTTTGTCCAAAGTATTGTTCCCTAACTTCTCTTGGAACCTTGTTCCATTTCCAGTACTGTTCCAGCTACCGCTTACATGTTTAACATTGAGAAACCCGCGTCCCACATCCTCAAGGTTGTTATTGGTCGATTCAAGGTCATTGCCCGAGTTGCCAGAGACTTCTGGGTACTCAGGAACCGGTTGCCAGTTGTAGGACAAGTAGTTGTCGTCGTGTTTATCGCTGCCATTTTGTTTTTTGTCGGTTGACGTGCTGTTGAAGACAATTTCGTCACCCAGATGAACAACTTGAGTGGGTATGTAGCGGGTTGAGTTGTCAGATGGAATCTTTGGTAGAGTGATCTGGAAACAGATATAAAATATGGTTATGGAACTTGAAAATATGAATGAATGAAAATTTCCATAAAAATAGTAATAGCCTATCAAAGGTGTATTTGATTACATAAATTTATTTTTTTTCACACTAAATTTATTGTAGAATCAGTATATTTATCCACTTTTGATTTCATTCAAATTTTCAAGTGGAATGCAAATTATCTGTATGTTATTTATGGCAAATAAAGATTGATTTGATTGTAGAAATAAAGAAGTAGAGAAAAATATGATTTGAATTGCATGTAAATAATTCATTGGGTGAAATATGATTGAATTACAGTGACTAAATAAAATTGAATTACAGTGACTAAAAGTGCATTCAATTGCAATGATCATAATGATAGTACCGTGACAGCCTAAAGATCATGTTGTTACAATGATAAGTAGATAATAGCAGAAACTGAACAGAGCTAGGTAGATAGGTAGCTTTGAACAAATTCACTGTTGAATGGAGTGGAAAAGGTGAAGAAGTAAAAGTAAAGAAGGTATGTTAATACAATAATCAAATTGATTGATGGATTATAATGATGTAAGAACTATGATCAAGTAGAATAGTAGAATGAGAGATTGAAAAGGAGAGAGAAAAGAGAGAGTACCTACTAGAATCTAGGAAGAAGGATAATAGGTTACTCGTATTCTGAGTAGAATAATGATAGGGGAAAATAAATTTGTAGAAGTATAGATAAGGATCGATTTGAATGAAATCAATGCAATTTATTTATTTTTTTTTTTTTTGAAAATTCGAGTATGCTGGTATATTTGAGGGAATAGAATCATTAAATTGATTATTTATTTCCAACTCACATTACTGTTCCAAGTAACCGATGGAACACTGTCGGACTGGTGCTTGCAGTTGCCAGGGTAGAGAGGCAAGAGAGCCGCGATTCCAGATTCCAGAACAAGGCCTCGTTTGCACACCGATAAACTGTGGAAAGAGCGAGAGAAGAATAATATTATCTTATAAGTTTTTCATAACTTATAAGGATTGGCTGTACAAGAGTACAGTCTAAGAGAGACTGCTGGGGAAGAAAACGCAAGAGATCAAGCAATTATTGATGTTGGTTACCATGACGAAATACTCATTTGATAAGAGACAAAATGTTTAACACAATGCCTTTTTTGGCATAGTAGAGAGGAAAGCAATCCATTTCTGGAGAAACGCTTTATCAGCCTGGCTGCTCTTCAGGAGTTAAATGCACTCCTCTTCATAGTAAGTTAAACTTTCACTTAACTTACTTTCAAAAAGTAAGTTAAGTGAAAGAAACTCAAGCTCAAACCACCTGCATTCCATTTTAGTCTACATTCCTTTCAATATTCCACCCATATTACATGATTGTGAGTACCGTATACCCGTCACCAAAAACTTTATGTAACCTACTAAGAACTAATATAAAGCATCTATTGTTTCTTTTCATCCCATAAAAATATCATCTAGGCATAGCTTAATGGTAACTATAATTGACAACATCAGCTGTACACCTGTTGAAGCGCACAAGTAGCAAACGAGATCGCCAAACTTTTTGATATCAGTCATACCTATATTATGGAAAAGAATTAGCCTATGCTTCTCTTTCTCTACATGGAGAATAACACAGAACACATTGTATAAGAGAGAAAAAAGAAAGGGATTCAACATAAATGGGCTAAAGCTCTGACAATAAGGAATAAGAAGTTCATAAATCGACAGATAAAACTCTAGGCTGGTAATTTTATAATATTATGTTCATAAGCACTTTATTAAAATAAGTGTTAAACGAATGTGTGTACTAGATGACAGGAAGTCAGTATGTTACAAATTCTTCAACATGCTGTACACGGGGACAGTAGTGTCGGCCAGTTGAATATCTGTAGCCAATCACAGCTGTTGTTGTTTGAATCAATGACAAGACAAAGGCTGTGATTGGCTACAGATATTCAACTGGCCGACAGTACTGTCCCCATGTACAGCATGTTGTAAATATGTGAAATCGTTATTTTTTACAATAATAAGAACCTACCTCTGTCCCAAACTATCAACCAAAATAATTTTGTCAATGCTCCATCGCGCCAGTCCGCTGGAAATCCATCCACTGTAAGCTGTATAAAGAATCTGCAGCGCCACGTAATGCCTGACGGCCGGATGTGGAACTAGAAATTGAAATAGGAATCATCAATTGCGAAGGAATAATTCTATATAAATATAATTCTATTCTATATAATTGAAGGAATAAGTTTATATATATTTAGGAATGATAAATGTCTCCTATTCATACCATGAAAACATTTTTCTTATCAAAATATTTCAGTTCAAGCTCCATTGAGACCGAAGTTATAAGCAGGCCAAAAATCAATAAATGCTCCAAAAAGGTGTATCTGACATGAAAAATGTATTGTTTCGCCTGCTTCTTGTGCGCTCCAACAGCTGATGTTGCCAATATTAGTGTTGTCATTTAACTATGCCTAGAAGATGTTTTTGAGATATATGCTACACATCAGCTGTTAGTACAGTCTGTCCAAGCAAAGATGACCCTCTAAAAAGATGAGAAAATGAGTCCAGCTCGGTCAATATCGGTTCATAAAATATTGATTTGGTCTCAAATTATAGATCAGAATGAAACGAAACGAAATGTATAGATCCTACGATTGAAACGAAATCAATAATTTTTGAACCAATATTGACCGAGCTGGATTCATTTTCTCATCTTGCCAGAGGGTCTTCTTTGCTTGTACAGACTATACTTACTCTATACAGACTATACAAGAAACAGACGAAACCTCTCAACTTTTTGGCTCCAGTTATACCCGCAAAAACTGTTATTTACTGGAAGAAAATAAAATATTTATTCCTCTGTATCCTTTTTATCATCTTGAGAAAAATGATGGGATGTACAATCATGTAATCGACCCAGTAACTGCTGACATCTAGTGGCTCAGTTGAGAACTAGAGACTGCACAGTAGGCGTGGCTAGACGGTTAGCCAGTAGGCGTGGCTCCAATTTCAACCCAGTATGTGCTGCACTCTAGCAGAAGAATGCAGAAATACACTCTGCAATAATCTTGTTCATTATTACGACCTAGTACGTACTGCAATCTAGTGGTAGAGCTTGAAAACAAATCAATTTATTCTTATTGCCCTGCTCACCAATAAGAGAAGAGTGGGCATAAATATTAGAATCGTATATGATATGAAAAACGTATAAGTGATTGAAATTCAATGAAATCAGTTCCAAGTTTGTAGCTTTAACGGTTATTGAGATAATTGGAAAAATATGCTAGAAAACGCCATTTTTCAACAATAAGGGTTATAACTGGATAAGGAATCATAAAATTGTATTTTTTATTAATGGAAGTTGAAGATAGTCGGATTCTGAAGAAAAAGTTGGGTGGCGGCGATTGTGTAAATCTAACCCAAACCTCAGAAATGGCGATCAAAAATCGCAAAATTGACAAAACTTAGCAAAAGTGATAAATTTGTGTTTAGTAGCGATTTTGCGATTTTTGATCGCCATTTCTGAGATTTGGGTAAGATTTACACAATCGCCGCCACCTAACTTTTTCTTTAGAATCCGACTCTCTTCAACTTCCATCAATAAAAAATACAAATTTATGATTCCTTATCCAGTTATAACCCTTATTGTTGAAAAATGGCGTTTCCTAGCATATTTTTCCAATTATCTCAATAACCGTTAAAGCTACAAACTTGGAACTGGTTTCATTGAATTCCTCAGCTGATTCTACATAGGAATTGATTATTTTAGAACCTCACTAAAGCCTTCAAAAAATTAGAAAAATTAATATATTTTGAAAAATTTCAATTTTCCGCCATTGTTATCTCGGTAACAAAGCGTTTTTGGGGATTGGTCCTATGGAACTTTTTTGTCTACTTGGTGTGAGGAATCAGCCTGAGAAGTATTGCACATTCCTCCTGAAACACCCTGTATATGAAGGTGTATTATGTATTAACGTTGAAAATATATTTGTTTTAATTCTTATCAAACAAAATAAAGTATAGGTTACAAAAGTAAATCTCTACACACCATACTCCATACAATCACTGGCGGCTCGTGCCCACGAAACAGGTGAAGTTACCGTATCTTTTACTGTACAGCACTTCACCTCTTTTGTGGGCACGAGCCGCCAGTGCTTTACACACTTGTAAGACTTACAGAATTGTAAACTCTATTATTCTAGAGCCTAAATAATTATTCTATAATATTGTATTCACCTATGATTCGGCTCAGCGACCCTCCCACACTTAGTTCGTCATCGTCTTTTGTGGTTAACGTGAATGTCTCATTGAGATCTCCATCTCCGATGAGAGTCAGCTGGATTTTGCCATAGCTCACCACTGGTAGAACGCTAGGCGTGCTCTCAACTCGGGCTAGGTATTGATTGGCTGAAAAAACAAAAAAAGTTCATCGATTTGAGAAAAAATTATGGATGTTTTTTCTCAATATTTTGTTTAATTCTATTTACTGATTAATTGGTCACCACCTCGCTCAGACAGAAGATAGTCAAATAAAATCTATTTTTATTCATGGCAATATTCATCACGTGATATTTAATGAACACTAGTATTGGCGTTGCATGAGGAATGTAATAGTCAATATTAAACTCAAATGTTATGAAATATAACTAAAAATATGGTTGTATGTTATGATAAATTTCACAAAGAAGAAAAAATATATATAGTAGCTCGTTGGAGTAAGTCAGACACGTTGGTCTGATAACCAACAGAACCCGAATTCGAGTCTTGATTGGAGAACAATTCTTAGATAAGAACAATTCTGGTTGAAAAAATCGAAACTCTGTACATTGAACAATACAGTTTCTGAATATAGTAGTTGTGAAAGTGAAAGTTATTCATATTGAATAAAATCCATAATCTTCTGTAGGACTGTAGGCTATTCCCTTGAATATATATTTTTGAAACAAAATAGAACCGTGCGTATTAGGCAGTTTCAATTAAAATTCAGGTTACTCTAAAATTGAAATTATTACTATAGTCTGACCAAGCAAAGAAGAGCCTCTGGCAAGGTGGGAAAATGACTCCAGCTCGGTCAATATTGGTTCAAAAGTTATTGATTTGGTCTGAATTGTAGGAAACATTCTGATCTACGATTTCAGACCAAATCAATAATTTTTGAACCAATATTGACCTAGCTGGAGTCATTTTCCCACCTTGCCAGAGGCTCTTCTTTGCTTGGTCAGACTATACCAAGAATTGTTCAAATCAAGTTATAAGTCTTTTAAAAACAATCAGATCACTCACCACAAAAAGGCTCCTCATCTCTAGTGACCAGATACAGAGTGCCCCGTGCCTTAGCTTTGTCAGCGTAGTAACCCATATTTCCGCAGCTGTCCTCATTCTGGCACGGGAAGCAGTTGCCGGCCAAGTACTTGTCGAAACTGTCGCAAGACAGCGCTGGGAACTGGCAACGCGGCGAGACGCTGTCTGTGAAGAACTTGTAGGCGCGTCTATGGTTGCACAGGCTACGACCTTCGGCTTCTGATACGGCTGGAAGGAGAAGCAACTGGGTAATTTGATACAGTATCAAATGGAAAAAGTTGAGAATCAATGAAAATAATTAAAGAGCACAATATTGTCTATATCACAGAAAAAATTATAAGTTTTTCTGTGATATAGACAATATTGTGCTCTGTAATAATGTACAAGTAGGACCTATCACAACATCTCACCTGACACTGTGTCTTCAATTATTAATGGAAATAATTCTATGAATTAATTTTTACCATGTTTCACCGATATGAAAACTGTTCTTCATCGACATAACTTTAAATGCTATCTATCGGCAAAATTTTATTATATCGGCGAGGTGGAACACCTTCGGATCCTCCAAAAAATAAAGCCATACGATGATAATAATAAATTAGCTTTCTAAATTCGGCTGAATTCATTATTTAGTGTCTTTAATTTCACATCTGCCTGCTATAGGCTACCCCAGGGCTCTCCAACCTACGGCCCGCGGATAGATTTTGTCCGGCCCGCCAAGAGATGTTTCAAAATATATATTTATACACATTTTTGACAAAAAAAGTGAGTTCAGTACTCTTCTCTTACTAGCCACTCAATTTCTAATATTATTTTTTTTAACTTGATAAATTCATCTTTGTTCCTTCTTGTGTTTCAATTAAACCTATTCAGAGCCCTCGCATGGAGTGAGCGGAGTGTGCGACCGCACAGGGCGCCACGGCCAAGGGGGCGCAGCGACGGCTGATACGAAACAAGAATTTAGAAAATTCCAATTAGGCTATTAGAATAGTTATTTTTTCACTATTTGATGGAAAACTTATTTTACCAACAACTTGAATCCACAAGAAATTATTCCTCTGCATAAACTCATTCATAATAATGAATTGATCAATTGAAAAACCACGATCAATGTATGAATCAAGTCAAGAGACGCTCCTCTTAAATTTAATTCTATTGTTGGCTGACAACCATCTCACACTCAGTCGACCAATTAATCACAAGCTGGTTTTCGATAGAAAACTTCTCCCTAATATTTTTACTGAATTGTAGTTTTTCAATTTTTTCTGGTAATTGGTCGGTATAAGATCATGAATAGTTTGAATTCTATTTCATTATATTCATCATATAAAAAATAGAATTGAAGAATATAAGATGGGAATGCAAAATCATATTTTCACCACATTTCATACAGCATAGAACTATTGGAGTCTAGTACTGGCCCAAGTTTCACAATAAAAGTGAAACCGAGTCTAAATTCTATAAATAAATTCTTCAAATACCAACTTGATAGAATCTAACTAGCCTAAATATATAAATAAATGTTATATTAGCACAAGATCGTCAATAGTAAATCAGCGTAATTTTTGTGTATGATAGGCCTACACCATCTGTCAATTTCTTGCTAGCAGCCATTTTCTAAGACACAGCTAACGAAACACTGTCAATCAATCAGAAAATAGCAGGCGGGGCACAAAAGGCGTGTCCAAGTCAAAACTTAAACACCACCCGTCATCTACATAAACTGCTGCCATCTACAGTCACAAAGTTGGAATCATTCCAGACCAACAAGAGCCGCCATTCACAAGCTCATATCAGGAGCTAAATTTCAACCAATCAGAGCAGTAGTGGGAGAACTACCTTTAAATTCTCCTCGCTCTGCTATTTGTTGTTGCCATAAGCCACGCCTTGACCAATCCACTTGTTGAATTTGGAAACTTTTCAAATGTTTTCGGCCATTTTGATCGAAGGTGGAGCTTGAAGGCGTGTCCAATGGAAGTCAAAGCAAGTCACCCTATTGCTACTGCCATCTGCTGGCTGAATTTGGAACTATTTCGAATGTTATTCAAGAAATTCGGATAGAGCAGTGAAAATGGCTGGAATCTTCAATTTGCTTCCAGTGAAATGGAATATTTATGATGATATTCAATATTTTTTTGTGAAAAATTTATTATTCCTTACGTTATGTGCTTTCAAACAAAATAATGAAATAAATTGATCAATACTGTAATTATTCTAATATTAAATTCTGTAAATTCTAATATTTTTGACCTTGTGTGTGTGTCCCCACAAGTCAAATAATTCCACGTACATCCTTGTTATTGGCCCTCTAAGCCTCACAAGAATCAACTATGTGGCCCTTGGATAAAGGTTGAGACCCCCTGGGCCACCCTATTCACGATCACTTGAGACGAAATAAACATTTTTGGCGTGTGTGTCTGCGTGGGTAGGTTTTCTTTATGCGAAACAGTCTGTCGATCGGCTGCACCCGAACAGCTGTAGCCAATCACAGCTCTTGTTGATCACAGCTGGAGCCAATCACAGCTCATGGACAAGACAGCGACCGACCGTCGAACTGTTTCGCATAAGGAAGATCTATCTTCACACGCACACACACGAAAAAGTTTCTCATTTTGTCTCAAGTGATTGTGGTGAATAGGGTTTAAACAATGATAGTTCACCATTTATCAGAATATCCAATTGTTTAAAAGATGTATAACGTGAATCTCATAAGAGAAGTGATACATATTTTCAAAGAGAAAATTATTATTAATTCATCCATTTATTTATTCATTCATTCACCTATGTCACATGAATGTTCATCATGTTATTATTAATAAAAACCCCGAAACATCAATGATTTAAGAGTGGGCAGTAGTGGACGGCCAACTGTCGAACGGCAAAATCATGCCCCTTAAAAACAATGTAATTTTTATCAATCTCTTGGAGCAGATAGAGCCTCTATTTATGGACAGAATTTCACGTTCTCTATGTCATTGGAAAGAGAATTCAATTCTCCAGGGGCGTGACATTGCAAAATTAATTAAATTAAAAAGTATTGAACTCTATTATTGAAATAAACTTGATATCGAAAAAGTGAAGAGTCACGCCCCTGGAGAATTCAATTCTCTTCCCAATGACATAGAGAACGTGAAATTCTGTCCATAAATAGAGGCTCTATCTGCTCCAAGAGATTGATAAAAATTACATTGTTCTTATGGGGCATGATTTTGTCGTTTGGCAGTTTGCCATCCACTACCACCCTCCCTTGAAGGAGAAAATTCGATGGATTGTCGGCGAAATGGAAGTGGAAACTTTGTCATCCAGTAATAGTGAATTACATGGACAGAGTTAATATGATGCGTGCCAGTGCATATTGGAGGAGGTCACATGCATGACATAATTTTTCATACATGAAATCCATAAGTGAGATTAACATCTTAATGTATTTATTAACAAGTTTTCGTTTGAATAGATCTTTCAATATTTAATAAGCTATATTAAAACCGTCGCTCTTCTTGAATTACTCCTTGGAACTCGTATAGAAGCTGTCAGATTTAATTCATTCATTAATTATTGTTAATGTAACATCTATTAATATTAATAACTTACACCACAGAATATCAGTAACCGCCCCCACAAACAGGTTGCTGCACCCTTTCTGCATCCGCCCTCCGTTGGGGTAGTAGTCCACGTGACCCATCGGCTGCCACGACCCCAGTCCGCCCAGGATGAGGTTCTCGCCGTTGGAGTGGATGACGTCGACGAATGACGCATCGCTGGAGTCTAGCCTCGCACGGGGGTCCTGACTCTCGAACAGGGGGCCGGCTGGGTCCAGACCTAGAAAGAAATTCTTTTTATTTATTTGAGAGAATACTGTATACGCTCGTTCTAATACTACATTGAATCAAAACACGGACAATTAAGCACAAAACGTATTCTTCCAAACGTATTAATCAAATTGTCTTTAAGTTTATTGTTGTTCTTCGAAACAAATCACGAAAAAGCTTAGATGAAATAGAAAAATCCAAGAAACCATTCACATGCAAGGAAAGTCCTGTGCGCAGGTGATAGTATTACTAAAAATATTCAATACAACAAGCCATCGAGAAAGAAGACATTCAAAATTATAATAATAGAAAAAAATTAGATAAAGAAGTAGGTGAAAGGTGAAAGGGAATGTGAAAGAGAGATGATAGAGATATTGGAAGAGAAAGATAATAAGAGTTACTAAAAACATTCATCTTCTATTCTACTGGTAGTTATCCTTTCAAACGTTTTTCTTTTAATCAATGAATCAATATATTCAGTGAAGTAATTTGGAATGTCATTAATCAATTTAATCAATTTATTTATTTGAAAAATCCTTCGTACAGTAATAGCGGTACATTTACCCTAATTACATAAAATACGTATTATGTTATTGTATTTAATACGTATAAATATTTGCTAGTATAAGTAGAACAGTTAAATTCTACGAACATCGACATCCATTCTTATGATCATTTTCATTCCAGATTAGAACCTTTTTTCCTGAACTCCAGTAATTTTTTGTTGTACGGTAAAAGATACGAGCACTTCACCTGTTTCATAAGCCACCAGCGTAACTGAAGATGAAGCCAACATGAGCTCTCAGGCTTGTGCTTGGGTGATGAGGAGAGATGAAGACTACGTTTCAGGCACGGGCGGCTCGTGCCCACGAAACAGGTGAAGTGCCCGTATATACTACTATACAGCACTTCACCTGTTTCGTGGGCACGACGACTTGAAGTAGGAACAAGATATGATTTATAATGATTGCCTCTTTTCCGTTCAACCAGTCAGACAGGACATTTGCAAACAAACAGCAATCAAGGCAATGAAGCGTTCCAGTTTTAGACAATGAGAAGGGTATTGTTCCAATTTCAATCTATTACAAAATAATAATTATTCTTACCAGTAATGCGACTGACATTCTTCAACTGAGCACCCGCAAATCCAGCAACATGTGCTCCCAACGAAAACCCGATCATGTGTACCTTGTGGAGGGGTAGATGCAGTTTCTCGTGAAGTCCTGGAATCAGAGATGAATAATCAGACAAAAAACTTAGGAGTAATAATTATTATTTTTTCTACAACTGCGCGTAAAACAAGATTTTACAAGCTGAATTCTCCTCGTAAAGAAGCCCATTTCTGAGGAGAATCTTCATTACGCTTGCTAACCATCTGCGCATGCGCAGTAGAATTACTTTACGCTTGCTAAGCAACTGCGCATGAGCAGTAGAGTTACTTTACGCTCGCTAATCAGCTGGTCATGGCTCGCCAAAAGTAGGCCAGGTGGAGTCATAACATAACCTAACAAAAGTCGACAATGTCTGATTGTACCTGTACCGGTAATTACAAAAGTTTAATTCAATAGTTCGCAGTATTTGATAACTGAAAAAACTGTAGATTAACAGGTTCGTGCAGTTGTAGAAAAAATATTGTATGTAATTCACGCGTAATTCTTTATCGCTCTTGCAAAATTATCACGCTCCGCTACGCGTCGCGTGATAACTGTTTTGCGCAAGCGATAACGTCGCGCATTACGCTCTTAATACATAAAATAATAGCTATCATGTTATCGATAAGTAATGCCACGTTTACGCTGAAATGTTAATAACATTAATTTGTTAATAACTTTTATATAAAAAGTTACATAATATATAAGTCTTTATAATAATACGTTATTCGCAAAAGTTATCAACAAATGTTCAACATTCCGGTGTGAACGTGGCATCAGGCAGATAATTCTTTAGAAAAGAAGTACTAAGCGAATAAATTATAATGAATTATTCTTTCCAAATACTGGTCTGTTCAAGCAAAGAAGGCCCTCTGGCAAGATGGGAAAATGACTCCAGCTTGGTCAATATTTGTTCAAGAATTTTAAATGTGGTCTTGAAAGTAGATCAAATTGTTTCCTACAATTTGAGATCAAATTTGTAATTTTTGAACAAAAATTGACCGAGCTAGAGTCATTTTCCCATATCTTGCCAGAGGGTCTTGTTTGCTTGGACAGACTATTTATAGGATAGGCTACCAGCTCCTGATCAGCTAGAATGATTTATATTCTATATACTCTGTATATTCATATCTATTTATATCCATTATACTCTGTATATATATATTCATGTATATGCATATATATTCATATGAATATGTTCATATTCATTTATATTCTATACATTTCTATACTCTGATTCATATTCTATTCTATCTACTCCTGACAGACGACTTTTCAGGTTATTTCATATTTAAGTCTTTTCTCTGAATATTTTATTTCAAAATAATCTCTATATATAAAAGCGAAATGGCACTGATTCATTCATTCATTCATTCATCACCAGAACTAAAAATCCACTGAACCGAATGCGTTCAAATTTGGGAGGCATGTTCAGTTGGACGTTTAGACGCGCGCTAAAAAAGGATTTTAAAAACTTTTCAAGGATACGCCAAATATTTTAGTTTTTCTAGAGTTTTCGAGGTTTTCCTAATTTTTTCGCGAACCAATCGGTAGAAAATGTTGATATTTGGTAAGCAGGTTTAGATAACGTGTAGAAATGTTGTGTTGAAATATTTTTGCAATCAGTTCAAGATTACGCCAGTAATCAGGTTTCCAAAATTGTAGATGTGTTTCGGGTTGCATATCTTCTGCCTTGATACGACCAATCCTAACTGTAAATTCAATGGTTCAGCAAGATCTTAGATGAACTAATTTGGAAGATATTGAGTCAAGTTTCAAACTATGTCCGATATACTTCCCAAGATTACGCTTAATATTAGCGTTTTACTAATTTTTGGAGTTTTTCTTAGATTTTTCTAGAACGAAATGGCATAAAATGTTGAAATTAGGTAAACAGGTCCAGATTAGGTGTAGAAATGCTGTGCTGAATAAATTTCGAATCACTTCTGAACGGAATCTGCAGGCGAGCGAAGCGAGCCTGTTTGTCTCAGCTGACACTGACAGAGGTTTTGCAGGCGAGCGAAGCGAGCCTGTTTGACTCACTTACACTGCCGATACTGGCGGGGGTCCAGGGGGCTGAGCCCCCTGGCTAGGCAGAGAAGGCGAGCGAAGCAAGCCTGCCGGCTAGTGTTCTATACATGTTATGTAGTTTGTATTTCCAAAGAATATTATACAATTATTTTGGCTTCATGATAATGTACATGTTTGAGAAAAATGATTATGCTTGCTTATTCATTCATTCAAGTAAGAAACAAGAATTATATCATCGATATTCGCTATATATTGTTGCATCCCTACCTGCAATAAGCATTGCCAACTGTTTGCCGACAAGGCGTGTGTTGGCGGCTGCGCGTACGTAGTTGGGAAAAGTGGCGCCATTCTCCCAATCCACACAGATCACGTTGCATTCTTCCTGCGAAAATGAAAGAAAATCCTTGTTGATTAAAAGTTTTGAAAGAAATATTGGGATTAGTTATTCATGTGACAGTGACAAGATATAGTGAAACCACAGATTTATTTAAAAATTGAGATACCGGTCTAATTCGCTACACCATTATTAAGCTCTGAATATTCTAGAAACTTTAGAAATAACTAGAGTTGAAACAAAAGATAATTTATTCACAGTTCAGTTCAAACGACCAGATTCATTTCGCCCTATAAAACACCACAATACTAGTTCTATCATAAATTTAATTTGGATATAATTTAATTCATTGTTGTTTTTATTTTCAATGATAATCTCAGTACCCTTTTTTCAATTATTTTTATTCATGTATAACATTTTTAGTCATTTCACGTCATTTTTAAATGTCGTGTTATACATGAATAAAAATAATTGAAAAAAATTGTACTGAGATTAATATTTAAAATAAAAAAACTATAATAAAGTAGCCCTAAGATAAAGGAAACATTTATTTCATTGCTATCCCATTAATTCGTAACATTTCTTTATCCATTCCTTATGTTAATGTCTGTTATATTCAATAAATCTTCCATTATTGTAGCTGTTTCAATCACCATTTTGTAATGTTTGTATGAACTATGAACCGCTAATCGGGGAGTAGCTTGTCTTGGCCAATGGCAGACGTGCACTGCGATTGGTTCAAGCATCTACCAATAGCGGTGCTTCATCGTAAATATGGCGCACAGGCTTGCATTTTACAAATCCTATTCTATAAAATCAGCTGACTGCTGACAGCGTGGAGGTGCTGCTATCTAGTGGCAAAGCTACAAAAGAAGCCTGTTCCCACTTAGTAGCTCAATTATTTATACGCCAGTTCGCGGCGTAGTGGTTTCGGAGTGCACTTCTTCAATACTGATTTTTCATTTGATATGCTATGTTTTGACTATCTTTTATTTGACCATTTTTTTCTTGAAAAACTCTTTTTTTATAAATTAGATTATTATTGAAGGTTCTTACACTGATATCTACCGGGAAAAATCTGAACCAGCGCACAGGATTTTATTGTATAGTCTGTCCAAGCAAAGAAAACATTCTGGCAAGATAGGAATATTTTCCAGCTCGATCAGTATTGATTCAAAAATTATAAATTTACTCTCTAATTGAGATCAGAATTTTTTCTACAATTTGAGAAAAAATTACAAATTTCTGAACTAATACTGACCGAGCTGGAGTCATTCTCTCATCTTACCAGACTGCTTTCTTTGCTTCACGTCAGACTATGATATAGTGGATATGCAAAGAATTATTGAACTAATTTTGAGATCATGTATTTGAAATCATAAATTAGAACTTTCAATTGATGCAAGTTGTAGAGGATCAAAGGCTGGAAAAAAGTTGAATCTTACCGAAATCTTCATGTAAAATCGCGATTAATCATTGATTAACTCTTGATATGTTTAGTCTATTTTGTCTTCTTCAACACCTTTCTATCTTGAAACACGCTGTATAATACAATAGCTGTCATTGTGAATACAATTCGATTACGTGTTATTATAGAATCATAGATCTTTCTTTTCATAAACACTGAGATGCTCTTTGTTATGATGAGAATAGACTACAGTCAAATTTATTGAGGTTTTCAAAAACAAAACATGTTAAAATTAAAACTTTCGACATAAAACCAAAACAATGAAAATTGCAAGGGAAATTGAAAAAAAAGCAAGGAAAATTACAGTAGTTCCCTGGTTGCTTACCACAGACATAAGGGCGCTCCGCATCTCGTAGACCCACACGTGCGAGCAGGACGAGCCGAATCCGTGCACGATGACTTTTGTAGGTGCGGACACGTTGAACGCCTTGCCCGCCCATGTGTAGACGGCGGTCAGGTTGGCAAAGCCCACGTCCAGCAGAGGGGTGTCCGAGCGACGGTTCTTTTTCGAGCTGTACATTAGGAAACGGGTGTCTACCTGTAGGGGAAGAGAGGAGGATAGAATCAAATATTGAAATTCAGAGAAATTGAATCATTATTTATCTAATAATTACATAGATGGGTCAAGTGCAACAAGCCGGGTTGAAACTGATAAATTGCCGACCCGGTTGGCGCAGTGCGTCACAACCTTCAGTCCGCTGGCACTGTCTGTTCAGGGTTCGAGACCCAGTAGGCATGGCTGTTTTTCATCTCATCAATCACCTTCGCACTCATTACCCATTACTTACGCACAAGCTGAAATGTTTACATGGGCATCATTCGCAAAAAAAGAAAAAAAGGCAGAGATTGATGTGGTGTGGAGTTAGTTGTGTTCTACAAAGTTTTAAATAGTTCAGAAAGGAAAAATAACTTTAAAATATTTGTCAAAATAATTTCCCAAATCTTGTAAGATTCTTATTGGAAAGATGAGTGATTTATTTACTATCAATTTCCAACGTAAAATTCGTCCATGCCCTTTGCCAGGATTAGTTTTTATGCTTTCTAATAATTTAAAGTATTTCTAAAGATTGGACTGTGCTGATACCGAGTGGGATAAGAGTTATTACAATAGAATAATGATAATTGAGTGATGTTACCTCTTCGGGAGAACTAGGTAACATGTCAATATAGCCGTACGGTCCAGATTCCTTGAAGCAACCAACACCCTCGTAACAAACGCCTGGCGAATCTGCTCTTTTCTGCCTGAGAAGAAATACATGGTCAATAACTAATTCATGAAAGAATCCCATACAAATGGATAGAAAAATCTATTTGGTGTGCACTGGCGGCTCGTACCCACGAAACAGGTGAAGTGCTTGTATCTTTTATTTTACAGCACTTCACCTATTTCGTGGGCACGAGCCGCCAGTGTTGTTGTGAACTATATATTGTTACACATTAATATTAACAGATAAATTGTCATTAGAAAATTCTGTTGCTATACCAATATCAATCTCTGTTGAACTTAAATTCAAAGGATTTTTCAGAATTTGACCAAGATTATAAGGAATGTTGACAATTTTAATCTAATTTGTAAGCTATTTTTACTAGCGGTCCAGCACTGCTATTGGTAGACGCTTAAACCAATCACAGTGAACGTCTGCCCTTGGCCGAGACAAGCTCCTCCCCGATCGGGGAGAACCGCTAAAGTGGGAGTAGCTTGTCTAAGCCAATCGGAGACGTTCTCAGTCAGTAGACATTATTAAACCTTCATCATCATCATTCATCATCACTAATTCATCCTTTGCTTAAAATACTTGGAAACCAAGTCGCAATTGTAAAGAAAGAATAAAGATAAGACTTGTTGCTTTGTGAGAAAGGGACCAGATATTAACAATAAACTCACAAAAAATACTTATCACAGCCAATATCAACTTATGCCTCATGTTTTGATTCATTATGAATATAGATGACGACAAAAAAGTGTCTTTTGTACGTAATGTACCTTCTTAAAGCTCATGTGAATCCAAGGTGTATAGAATAGTAAATTACTACTCGATACACCTTGATGTGGATCATCTAGCATCTCTTTTGATTTTGGAAATACCATCTAGCTAGACGTAGCTAAATTACAACTTCAATTGACTACATCTAGAGCTTAACCAACATCTAACCAACATTGAGCAACATCTAATCAGCTGTTGAGGCGAAGAAATTGCAGAGGAAAATAATAGCCTAAAGTTTTGACATCAGCTATTGTACGTGAATAATCTAGTGGGTTCTCTTGAATATACAATTTTGAGAGTGAAATGTTTCGATTAACCTCTCTATAAATATATTTTATTCTCACCATCTTCATCGACGAGCTGTCAACAAAGTTTAGATCTGGGCCGTGTCTCATAAACATTTACAGGTTGTTTCCCAAATGAAGTGATCGGGATTGTAGATTCACCAATACGTTCAATTTACAATTATCTAAATTTCAGAAAGAATCACCTGTTCCGAACGATTAGCACGAATTGACCAATTGCAGACTTCCGGTTTCATTTATTACGATTTGCTTTGTGAGTTATGTTTTTATTTCAGCGACAAAAAATGATTCCTACTCAAATCTCACAATAAAAATAATAATCGATATTTATATTCATAATAATGTATTAATTTATTTATCATAATCATTGTATTGGAAGAAAAGTTTTGGTTTTTATTGTCAACATTGGACTATTTTGGGATTCTAACTTGAGGTAGGCTATTTTGGTATTCATGTCATTCTTCTAATCATCTGATGTCGTAGAATTTTCGTTTTATTGGAAACGTTTATGAGACAGAACCAATAAAATCCACGAATTATGAGTGATTGTGGATTGTAAATCTTTATGAAACACGGCCCTGAGTCATTCTCCTGGTAATGCAGTATTTCTCTTAAGGATATAATCGTTTACAAATAACAGATTTCGAGAACTTCACAGATTGAAGGTGCGTCTCTTCCAGCGATTGACAACATCAGCTGTTGGAGCGCATAAGGAGCAGACGAAACCACCAAGCTTTTTTCAGTAATAACTATCACACAAAGTAGCGTATTTGATGATTGAGATTTGAATTATTTATTTCTTTTATTCATTTATTTATTTATTTACTTATTTTTCTATTACAAACGTTATACAACAATGAGAGGTTTACAGCTCTAAGCCAAAACAAACCTCATTAAGAACAAATGAATTACACAAACTTTATTTGATCTGAATTATTATCTCTTACCTATGGTTGTGACTAGCTTTTCTCCTCTCCCAGGCTGCCATGCTCTCTTGAACTGCTTTCAACAGTTCTTGGTCATGTCTCTCATCTAAAGCCTCCATCTCTGGACTGGCCCATTGTGTTCCTCCTTTCCAACCTGGAAAACGACAAAAAAAATTATTTTAAAAATTTTGAAAGATTATTAAATATTATTTCATTTGCTTTACAGTTCACTTATGATTAATACCATGTGTTTGCTGTGAAAAAGATAGATAAATTGAATTAAATTCATTTCCTTCCTATTCTCTTAGATTCGAATTGTAGATCAAAATGTTTCCTACAGCTTGAGACTTAATTTAGAATATAATTTTTTAATCAATATTGACCAAGCTAGGGTCATTTCCCCATCTTGCCAGAATGTCTTTTTTGCTTATACAGACATCGAAAAAACTCCTTGTCTTCGTTTTAAGAATCTTCAAAACAATTCAATCTCAAATTGAGCTTACGATTACCAGACATGATCGAGAATCGTGATCCTCCTTATTTCGATTTTCTTCCTCCTCCTCCTCCTCCTCCTCCTCCTCCTCCTCCTCCTCCTCCTCCTCCTCCTCCTCCTCCTCCTCCTCCTCCTCCTCCTCTCCTCTCTATTCTTCTTTCTCCTCGACTTCCCTGTCGGTGTCAATGAGAGCACGAACTCTTCTCTTTACCTCTGTTTACTGGAGCACATCACCACCTGCTGTTAACCTTCAAGGCGACAATCGATTATTTCGACTAATCGATTGTCAACATGTCTCGATAGTCGGTTATATCGAACGGAAGTCGACTAATGGACAATGGTAGTCAATGGAAAGAAGACGAGAGTGATTCTCTTCTTCTCGTTGGTAAACAGACCATGACATGCATCCTGAGAGTTTTTCACTTTAAGTTTTTCTTCTTCTTTTTCTTCTTCTTCTTCTTTTCTTCTTCTTCTTCTTCTTCTACTAACTATTCATTTTGAACTTCAACAGGTGTAAACATTAAACATTCTCATGCATTAATTTTTGGAAAAATTTAGCCTTACAGGCTTGGTTTCTCCCCATGCCTCAATATTCTTCTCTTCTCTCTTCCTCTTCTCTCTTCCTCTTCTCTCTTCCTCTTCTCTCTTCTCTTCGCTCTTCCTCTTCTTTCCATTTTTCTCCTCCTTCCTTAACTTCTTCTCCAATTTCCTCCTTATTTTTCTCTTCCTTGTTTCGTCTTTCTTATTTCAACTGTGAATGAATTCCGCCTTATGTTTCTCATTTCTGATAATATACATTTCTAATAATTCTTTTATTCATTATTTATATTAATTCTTATTTATTCTCTTTTTTCTTCTTGTTTTTGTTCTTCTTATTCTTTCTTGTTCTTGTTAGTGTTCTTCTTCTTCTTCTTCTTCTTCTTCTTCTCCTCCTTCTTCTTCTTCTTCTTCTTCTTCTTCTTCTTCTTCTTCTTCTTCTTCTAAGGAAGAAAAGTGCCCTAACTATACGCCCTCTCATGTTTTGAAATAAAGACAGTCCTTCTCTACTTATTCTATTCCTTCCTATCATTTTCACGTTCACGACATACATAAGAGCTTACAATTAATATTATTTTTTAAACGGACACATTGCAATAATACGAGAGTGCATTGAAATAGACTTAAGTGTTATCTCTTTTGTTATGTTAACTTCTTGAAGATGGTGAAAGCTCTCTCTAGCTGAAGATGAATGATGCAGACAGCATATCATTATCTTGTCACAGAATTTGTCAAGAGTCTACTATTAAAATAAACAGAAAAACGAAGGATAGGTTGGTATAGTCTGTCCAAGGAAAGAAGACCCTCTGGCAAGATGAGAGAATGACTCCAGCTCGGTCAGTATGGGTTCAAAAAATATTGATTTTTTTCTCAATCGTAGGAAACTTCCTGATCTAGAATTTGAGACCAAATCAATCATTTTTGAACTAATATTGACCGAGCTGGAGTCATTTTATCATATCGCCAGAGGGCCTTCTTTGCTTGGATAGACGATAGAACAGTTATAACAGATGTTTAATGACGAAATGTCAAATTGAAGAGTTTTGAATTTTCAGCCGATAAGAACTGACGAAATGCTGAATGAAGGAGTTTAAAATTCTACACCGACAAAAACTGACGAAATATCGAATTATAGAATTTACGATTTAAAAACAACAAAATACTGAACTAATGTAACCAAAATCATTTTGAATTATTGTTGTGAAGAAATATCGTTTGCAAAGCAGTGATGAATTTGTCCTTCACGGTTTAAGAAATAACCTCAAAATATTACTTT
The DNA here is from genome assembly GCA_017141385.1 of Sogatella furcifera. Classification (NCBI taxonomy): domain Eukaryota; kingdom Metazoa; phylum Arthropoda; class Insecta; order Hemiptera; family Delphacidae; genus Sogatella; species Sogatella furcifera. The sequence continues at coordinate 15,287,613 of CM029558.1, read as the reverse complement.
GTTTGCACACATCCGTAGAAATGTTGACATTGTTGTTGAATACTGCAATTAACATTAATGTGTCAAGTTCATTGTTCAAGTTACCAAAAGACGTATTTAAAAGTTCTTATAGGTTGCAATGCTCAATTATTTGGAGGTACTTGAAATGTGGTTTTCTTGTAGGCTCCGTATAGCATGTAGTTAATGGAAATACTGCAAATAAAAGTCATTGTGTTCAAAGACAATTATTAATATTTCAAAAGGATGTATCCGAAAGCTTTTGAAATTACTAGAAAGTATTTGGAATTACTATTTCTTTTCTTATTGTAGACCTATAGCTTAAGATTGATTAGAATACTAGAAAATAAATTCTGGCAAGATGGGAAAATGTCTCCAGCTTGGTCAATATACGTTAAGAAATTATAATTAGTTCATCTTTATTTAGTTATTTCACATCAAAGAGTACAACAGGCTTCATAGCCCAAAACTCTTCTTCTTAAATTTATACAAACAAACCAAACAAAAAAGGTTATGTCATAAACCATACCTAAAACATTAAATTTCACACCAAAAGAAAAATTCGAAAAATTTTGGATTTTAAAATCTGTTCACAAAAAAGTTCACCAAACAAAATTACTAAATAAAAAAATATCCAAAATGTTCCTGAATTTTGAATAATCTTGGAAAATTTGGACCAGAATAAAATTGATTGATTATTAGATAGCAGATCGGAATTTTTTGTATTATTTGAGATTAAATTCATAATTTTTGAACCAATATTTTCCATCTGGAAACATTTTCCATCTGACCAGATAGTCTTCTTCGCTTGAACATACTATACCTACAAGTGGTATCACTGTGCTCAGTTAATTGTCGAATATGAAGCTAATGTTGAAACATTTTTCAACGTTTTTAGGTTACTCAATAATACTCTTATCTTGGAAATATGTTTTTCATTTGTTCTTTAAAGTGTATAGGCCTACGTATTGCATAGAATTGATAGAAATACTATAACTGACAATACTGTTTTGAGTCGATTATAATTTAAATTTTGACTGTTATGAGTCATTCTCGATCGTTGCAGGATCGTTCCATAATAAAATGAAACACACCGATGTTGTCAATTTCAGCATTTATTTCTAATACAGGACCATGGTTTTGTGGCTACACAGGTCACATTTTCAAGCTGACTGAGAAAAGGGTGCATTTTCAGTCGTTTTGAAAACGTGACCTGTGCTGTGTGAACTCGAAACGAAGATCCTCAATCGACATAAACTGTACGATTGATATTAAAAGAGTGTGTTTTATTTCAATACTAGCCGGCAGGCTCGCTTCGCTCGCCTTCTCCGCCTAGCCAGGGGGCCACGCCCCCTTGACCCCCGACTGTATAGGCAGTGAAAGTAAGTGAAACAGGCTGGCTTCGCTCGCCTGCAAAACCTCTGTCAGTGTCAGCTGAGACAAACAGGCTCGCTTCGCTCGCCTGCAAATTCCGTTCAGAAGGGATTTGAAATTTATTGAGCACAGCATTTTTACACCTCATCTTGACCTGTTTACCTAATTTCAACATTTTATGCCAATTTGTTCTAGAAAAATCTAAGAAAAACTCCGAAAATTCCAAAAAATAGTAAAACGCCAATATTAAGCGTAACCTTGGGAAGTATATCGGATATAGTTTGAAACTTGATTCAATATCTTCCAAATTTAATCATCTATAATCTCGCTGAACCATTGAATTTACAGTTAGGATTGGTCGTATCAAGGAGGAAGATATGCAACCCGCAAAACATCTAAATTTTGAAAACCTGATTACTGGCGTTATCTTGAACGGATTGCAAAAATATTTAAACACAACATTTCTGGACCTTATCTGAACCTGCCCACCATATATCAACATTTTCTACCGATTGGTTTGCGAAAAAATAAGGAAAACCTTGAAAACTCTAGAAAAACTGAAATATTTGGCGTATCCTTGAAAAGTTTTTAAAATCCGTTCTTAGCGCGCGTCTAAACGTCCAACTGAACATGCCTGCCAAATTTGAACGCATTCGGTTCAGTGGATTTTTAGTTCTGGTGATGAATGAATGAATGGATGAATGAATCAGTCAGTCAGTCAGTGCTTTTTCGCTTATATAGATATAGATTAATTCTTCAACTCACCAGATATTTGATACTACTGTATTTGAAATAATAAGTAGGCCTGTAATCTTACAAATAGTCGTCATCTCTCATTATCGGTCTCATTACACACGCACAAGCCTACAAGCCCATGTGGGCTTCACCCTCAGAAATAAAACAAGTGATTATGATGATGATGATGACGATGATGACGATGATGACGATGATGATGATAATAATCAAAGCAGCTGTGTTGAAACTGTGAGCTACACTACCCATACAAAGATCTCCTAGGAAACAAATGAATTCATCATTTTTTTATTATAAGAATAATCATTGTAATAGACAATAGGCTATTTCTGGAAATGAAGCCATCTCTGTGAGAATCAGATCACTTTTCTAAGAAAATGAGGAAGTCCTTCCGGTGGAGAGTAGATGGTTATCATTGTTGTGTGGAAGTGAATCTTGTTGTTTTTAGACCACTTGACCTGGTTTGCCCTATGATAATAGGTATATTTGGGCCAATAGACTATCTGAAAATCCTTATATCTGATGTTCAAGCTTGTGTTTTGTGCCAAAATTTCCCTATGATGAAAAATAGGATTTCAGATTGGACTATTATTTCGAGTTCGAGGGATATTTTTGAAGAAAAAAAGAGAGGAGAATAAAAGGGAGGAGGAGAGGAAAAAGAAGAAGAAGAAGAAGAAGAAGAAGAAGAAGAAGAAAAAACAAGAAGTAAAAAACAAGAAGTAAAAAACAAGAAGAAGAAGAAAAAGGAGAAGGAGAAGAAGAAGAAAATGGGTAGATATTGACCGTTGAAACATGTAGACAGCAAAGATAGAATGATAGATATTCTCTATGGGAGTACAGAACTAAAGTATAGTCTCTCCAAGCAAAGAAGACCCTCTGGCAAGATGATAAAATGACTCCAACTCGGTCAATATTGATTTAAAAATTATTGATTTTGTCTCAATCGTAGGAAACATTCTGATCTACAATTTGAGTCCAAATCAATATCTTTTGAACCAATATTGCCGAGCTGGAGTCATATTTTTATCTTGCCAGAGGGTCTTCTTTGCTTGGACAGACCATAACATGAAATTAAAAGGCTAAGAAAGAGAACACCAAAGAAATGTGCTCACAGCTTATTATTCTCTCTCTTACTCTTCCTCTCACTCTCTCTCACTCCTTATCTCTCTTTTCCTATACTCTTTGTTACATCTTTTTTGAACTTTCACTATCTGTCAATACGGATCACACACTCCTTTGAGTACGGTTATCCAATCAATACTTTATATCAGCTATTCACTTATCTAGCATGTATAGATATGTATAAATTTCAAACAACTATACTGAAGAATTTCACAGTTACCTTCATTAGCATAAGATTGTTTCTTTATTCTCAGAGTAGGTCACGAGATATTTTTTAAATTGTACAGAAGAATAAGGAGAATATGTTTCATGAAATTCAATTATTATTAGGCTATTCAATTCCGTATCATTCGTATATTATTAATCTGTATGTCTATGGTTTTATTCCTACTCAAGAACTGAAGAACATATATATTTAAGAAAATAAGAAAGTCCATGAATTTTGATTCATGACACAATACTTATAATTGTTGACATTCAAGAAGATAAAATAGTCCAACCATTTTTGATTTATGATATAAGATCTACATGATATCTACAATATGATATTTGATTTATTAAGACGCTACAATCAGTTCTTGTGAAACAAGAACTTTGACTGGACTGAGTGAGCGCATTAAATAAAATGTATGAAGACCACATAGAAATTGAGAAGGAAGCATACATCCTATTATAATAAGCGAGCAATTTCTGTATGTATGTATGTTTGTGGAATCACGGATCTAGAAAACAGCTCTAACGATTTCCTCGAAATTTGAAATGTAATATAACCGTGATGGAAAAATAAGATTGCACCAGGTCCCATCTCTGGGAAAACTCTCGGGCAGGATTAATAAAAGAATAAAATATTCCTTATTCAGGCATAATCCCAAGTACTGCGTATAATGGCTGTTATCGTTAGCTGACCAACGATATCCAGCTGGAGTGAATGGAGTTACATTCAAGTCTATAAAACATGTTCATGACTGTCAATAAATTGTGAGAGGTGATCATATCAATTTTGAATTTATTTTTTACAAGGAGGTTCATCGATTTTTTACAATAACATATTTATGTAATTCAACAGTTCGGCCGCAGCTTCAGAGCGAAGCTCGGTGCCAGATATTAGTAGTTATACAAGGAAGGTTCTAAGATACGAGGTGCTTCATCTATAGTTTTAAGCTTCAATCGTGAGAAATTGAATACAATTTAAATTTGTAATCTTAATTTCATTTGTTAGGGTTCAAATCCACTGCCAGTTCGGACTGTGACAGTCAAAACCGGGGTAACCGGCAGTCCAAAATATCTGTGAACCGGCAGGCCGATCGTTGGACGATCAGCTGTGAACGATTAAACTGTTAGTTCAATCTGTCAGTGAATGTGGAACTCAAGACAGCTTGTTTCCCAATCAACTCACAGTTTTTGATCCTACAGTCCAAACTGTCAGTCCGAAGTCATCGTGAATGTAAATCCTTACATCACGTCTGTCGTAAAACACTCAACTGTCAGGCATAGGCTATCCAAGCAAAGAAGATTCTCTGGAAAGATATGAAAATGACTCAAGCTTGGTCAAAATTGGTTCAAAAATTATGAATTTGATCTAAAATTGTAGGAAACAATGTTGGGATTAAGATCACATTTATAATTCTTGAACAAATATTGACCAAGCTGGAGTCACTTTTCCCATCTTGTCAGAGGCTCTTCTTTGCCTGGACAGACTCTACCGAAAACAGAACTGTGACCCGTGAAATTGTAGGAAACAATTTGATCTACAATTTTTTTAATCAAATTTACAATTCTTGAACAAATATTGACCAGGCTGGAGTCATTTTAGACAGACTATATTTGCTCTTCAGACTTTTTATCATTCGAAACAGTAGGGGGAACATAATTACACAGTAATTTATTACTGTACTGTATTATTCAAGGTTCTTACACTGACATCTACCGGGAAAAATCTGAACCAGCGTACAAGATTTTATTGTATAGTCTGTCAAAACAAAGAAGACACTCTAGGAAGATGGGAAAATGACTCCACTTCGGTCAATTTTAGTTGAAAAATTACAAATTTTGTTTCAAATTGTAGGAAACACTCTAATCTACAATCTTAAACCGAATGTATAATTTTTGAACAAATATTGATCGAGTTGGAGTAATCTTCCCATCTTGCGAGGATGTCTTCTTTGCTTGGACAGACTATACCGAAAACGGAACTGTGACCCCAATACGATAATGATACTCTCCTGTAATCCGTTGTCGTTTTTTCGTTCCGTAATCGTCGTTTGATGGGTGAATCATATTCTCTTTTATTTTCTCTTTCTCTTTCATATTCATATCCTATTCCAATTTGACTTCCACAATCGACATTTTTGTGTGATACACGGCATGCTGCTTGTATATAGTCTGTGCAAGCAAAGAAGACCCTCTGGCAAGATGGGAAATGACTCAAGCTCGGTGACTCAATTGACTCAATTTTGGTTCAAGAATTATTGATTGATCTTGGGAAACAATTTGATCTCAAATTGTATGCAACTATCAAGACCACACTTATAATTCTTGAACAATGTTGATCAAGCTGGGCCCAATTTCACAAAGCAACAAGTCTTGTTATTAACCATGGTTACTGGCAAGTACTTGTGATAACAAGTTGTTAATAAAATGTACAAAGAAACAATATAAAATACTTCAAATCATTGAAAATAATATTTAAGCCTTGAAAAGCATCTTTATTAACACTTGTAACTTACTTACTTAGGTCTATTCATAGGTAGAAATTTGTTGGTTAATGACAAGTTTTTTTGACAAGTCTTGTTCGTTACCATGCCAACGTTCGTGAAACACTTGTTCATAACCGGCGGAACGCTTGTAGAATTGTTAAAATTCACTTGTTATCACAAGTCTACAATTGTGCGTTCGTGAAACGCCTGTAATCAGCTGGATTAGTAAATTTGTTATAAATCATGGTTAGTAACAAGACTTGTTACGTTGTGAAATAGGGCCCGGGAGTCATTTTCTCATCTTGCCAGAGGGGTTCTTTGCTTGGACAGTAGACTATAACATATTATTGAAGACTGTCATACTTCTATAAAAGACTAATCGATCGTTTCTGAAATCATGGTTAAGCCCTCTTTACACGGCGGTTTTGTGATACGCAGTAGTGTTACAAAAGTCCAGAATTGATACACAATCGTACAGGAAGGAAGCTCATTGACACAAAGTACAGTGTATTTTCAATATTAATTAACTTAAGCTCATTTGTTTTGACAATACTGAAAACTGGGGAGAAATAACTATCAGCTCTCTAGAACTTGGTGTTTCATATTATTCTTTATCGATTCAACTAAAAAATGCCTGAATTAAGCTTGAATGCTCTCGAAATGTTTATCCTAATCATAAAAACCAGAGTAAAACCAGAGTAAACCATAGTAAAGAATAAACTTTTCCCATTGTAGTGGTGGTTCATGAGTAATGCAAATGTCCCGTATCAACGGGGTTCCTTTCTGTATCAATTTTGGACTTATGTATCACTAATGCGTATCAGAAAGCCGCCGTTAAAAGAGGACTGAATCACTGGCAGCTCGTACCCAAGAAACAGGTGAAGTGCCCGTATCTTTTACTCTACAGCACTTCACCTGTTTCATGGGCACGAGCCGCCAGTGGACTGAATTCTGTACTCTCTGGATAAAACCATTAGAGAGACTATTTCATGAAAAATTCACCTCAATTAAAAGTTGTATAATACGGCTTTGAAAATAATTTTTTATAATTTTTCTGCTACATTTTATTCTCACATGAACCTGATAAGTTTTTCAAAAATGTGATTGCTTTCACTTTCAACGTATGAGAAAAACTGTCGCAGATTCACTTTCATTTAGTCCACTTATAAGGAGGGTTGTAACTTATAACCCACTCACCGCAGCCTGTAAAAAGAAATAAGTGAAAGTGCTGATTATTATGCTTGGACTGCTTACAAGTACTTTCTTGATGTGTCATTGGCATTTACTTCCTGTGTTATCGGATATAGAATCGACTTATTTATTCTAGCTTAGATGTTTATTCTAATAAGATAATCCATATCTATAAAAACGAAATGGCACTCACTCAATCACTCATCAGCAGAATTAAAAATCTACCAAACCGAATGCGTTCAAATTTGGCAATCATGTTCAGTTGGGCCGTTAGATGCGTACTAAGAACGGATTATTGAAACTTCCAAAGGATACGCCAAATATTTGAGTTTTTCTATAGTTTTTCGGCTTTTTATTAATTTTCTTGAGTACCAATCGGTAGAAAATGTTAATATTATTGATGGGCAGGCTCAGATAAGGTCTAGAAATATTGTGTTAAAATATTTTTGCAATCTGTTCAAGATTACGCCAGTAATCAGATTTTCAAAATTGTAGATGTTTTACGGGTTGTATATCTTCCCCCCAGAACGACCAATCCTTCCAATGGTACAGCGAGATCTTAGATGAACTTAATTGGAAGATATTGAATCAAATTTTAAACTATGTCCGATATACTTACGCTCAATATTTGCGTTTTACTTTTTTTCGGAACTTTCGGAGTTTTTCTTGGATTTTTCGAGAACCAATAATTGGCAGAAATTGTTGACATTTGGTAAACAGGCCCAGATCGGGTCTAGAAATGCTGTGTTCAATACCCTTTCCGAGGTTACGCCTGTGATAAGGTTTTCCAATGCTAGGAAAAACCTTAAAACGAGAAAATCTAGCCTGCCGGCTAGTAGCCTAAATCATAAAAAAGTATTCAGTCATCATCATTGTAAAAGTAATTTAGTAAATCATCAATCGTCTAGTAAATCATCATCGCGAAAAAGTATTCGTATTATAATAGTATTTAGGCTAACAATGAGGTAGGAGTTCCCAATAATTGAAATAAGTACCACAGTAATAGTTTTAAAATTTAAATATGAGCATAACGTTCCGAACACAGATTTGAATGCCTAATTCATTACATGAATCTTTGGTGAATAATCAGTGGTTCCTAGTTTATTACATCATAATGAATTCCTCAAATTATTGAAGAATCCTTAAAAGGATTTTGGTAAACTATCATGCAATTTCAGGTCATCGCGATAATCACGTGGTTTTGTAACCTCAATTTCTAACAAAGTTATGCTGTATTGTGGTTATTTTTCTACAATCAAACTCTTTAAAACTCTTGTGAGGGAATTGAGAATTGTTAAGTTATTGTTTTGCTTCTGAATAACATGTTGATAAGGGGAAAGGCCTTTATAAAGAATTAAGCTTGAATCGTTGTTGGCTTGGAGCTGTTTTCTTCAAGATTCTATTTCCATTGAGAGAGACAAAAATAATATACAATAATACTTGGTTGATTGGCCATTTTAGTGTTTCCTTAATCCCAGGGCTACTTTTATCACTGTCTTTTATTCCAAATAATAATCAATACATTGAAAAATAATTCAAAAGGGTACTTGATTATTTTATTTATTTATTGGCTTTTAATAGTGGGGAGACCCAAGGCTTGTTCCACTTCGCCAGATAACCTCATTTTACACAAATGGAGACATGAGTTATAGTTCTTTTGAAAAGTTCATTTTATAATAAAATTTTCAATTTCAAACCATTGTACTTGATAATTATTTAAGATAAAAACAATAATATGAAAGCATACATGCATCGAATGAAAAATGGGATGATTGAAAAATTTCTCAACATAATAACTGTGACGAAATTTCTGTTTCATTTGCTATAATCTGTCCAAGCAGAGAAGACCCTCTGATAATATGAGAAAATAACTCCAGCTTGGTCAATATTCGTTCAAGAATCATAAATGTGGTCTTAATAGTAGATTAAATTGTTTCCTACAATTTGAGATCAAATTGACGATTTTTAACCAATTTTGATCGAGCTAGAGACATTCTCCCATCTTGCCAGTGGGTCTTCTTTGCTTGGACTGACTATATAATCTCCTGTACTATCTTGTGCATCTTTTTGAAAAAATATTGAAGATGAAAATTAGACCTTCCCTCTATCCTTTATCTTCCTTATTTTCTTTTCTGTCCTCAACTTCTCCTCCTATCTTATTCTCTTATTCTCATTTTTCTGTTCTTCTTCCAGTTTTTTGTTGACCTTCAAAACCTAGTTATTTGTTATATATAACAAATAAATGTTCCGGTCTCCATTTCTCGAAAAAATATTGGTATTTTCCCAAGAGAAAATATCTAGTCTACAGTATAAACAAAGCAATGCTTTGTTCCCAATGAAATGAGAGCAATGCGAAAGACATTAGAGTCTGTCCAAGCAAAGAAGACATTCTGGCAAGATGGAATATGACTCCAGCTCGGTCAATATTGGTTCAAAAATTATTAATTTGATCTTCAATTGTAGAAAACATTTTTCTCTACAATTTTAGGCCAAATTTATAATTCTCAAATCAATATTGAGTGATCTGGAGTAATTTTCTCATCTTGCCAGAATATCTTCTTTGCTTGGACAGACATTACACGGTAGGCTAATTGGGTTAGTTGGAAGGAACAGAATGAAAGACGAATGAAGAAGAAAAGAATGACCGAAAAGGAATGTTACGGATGTAAAGAGAAGAGAAAGTGGTGAAAAAGATGGAAGTAGCCATTGAAATGTCCAAAAACGGCCATGAAGCGGAATGATATACTCATTATTTTCTCTCGTCAAATACAAAAATATTACCTTTGTTCTTGATTGGTGGAGGAGATAAAGATGAGATGATAAAGAATGAAACAAAGAGGAGGAATCGAAGAAGTAGATAAGCTTGAAGGTGGAAATTGTATTAAGTTCTATGATTATGATTTATGAGATGATAAAGAATAAGAAGAAGGGGAGGAATCGAAGAAGTAGATAAGCTTGAAGGTGGAAATTGTATTAAGTTCTATGATTATGATTTATGAGATGATAAAGAATAAGAAGAAGGGGAGGAATCGAAGAAGTAGATAAGCTTGAAGGTGGAAATTGTATTAAGTTCAATGATTATGATTTATGAGATGATAAAGAATAAGAAGAAGGAGGAATCGAAGAAGTATATGAGCTTGAAGGTGGAAATTGTATTGAGTTTTATGATTATGATTTATGAGATGATAAAGAATAAGAAGAAGGGGAGGAATCGAAGAAGTAGATAAGCTTGAAGGTGGAAATTGTATTAAGTTTTATGATTATGATTTATGAGATGATAAAGAATAAGAAGAAGGGGAGGAATCGAAGAAGTATATGAGCTTGAAGGTGGAAATTGTATTAAGTTTTATGATTATGATTTATGAGATGATAAAGAATAAGAAGAAGGGGAGGAATCGAAGAAGTAGATAAGCTTGAAGGTGGAAATTGTATTAAGTTTTATGATTATGATTTATGAGATGATAAAGAATAAGAAGAAGGGGAATGTAAATTATGAGCTTGAAGGTGGAAATTGTATTAAGTTTTATGATTATGATTTATGAGATGATAAAGAATGAGAAGAAAGAGGAGGAATCGAAGAAGTAGATAAGCTTGAAGGTGGAAACTGTATTAAGTTTGATGATTATGATTTATTATAATCTTGTTTTGGACTGTTATAAAATTTGTTTAGGAGCAGTTTCGGGTATTTGCCTGTTGCACTCGCATATGTATATGAGTGAATAAATGAATGAAGTATTGGAGAAAAGAGGAGGAGAAAGAGATGAAAGAGTAGAAGTATTAGGAGAGTTGAAAAAAGGAATCAGAAGCAGAAGAGGGAGACTGAAAAAATTAAAAGGAGAGAGTAGGCTAGAATTCTAAAATCTTTCAACTTCAAACAATTCATCAAAATTGAACATGACATACAGATGACGCCAAAAAGTTGGGCGGTTTCGTCTGTCTCTTGTACGTGATGTAACCTACTAACAGCTGATGTAGAACATCTATTGTGTCTTTTGATAAAAAAAACATCATCTGGCAAAAGTGTCGTTTACTGGTACACCTCGCTAGTCAAAATTCTTGTTGGAACCAATTAAGTATGTTAACCTGATGACAAATTTGAAAAAATATCCATGTCGTTTTGAAAAAATCAAGTTCAAAGTTTGTCTGCAGTTGCTATAAACGTGACTTACAAGTCTAATAACTCTGTTATTTGAAAATTTAATAAATCAATGAAAACTGTACAAAATGGCAAAAATTGTGCACTGATTCTCTGTGTTGGACTTCCAACTTGCTAAGAAATCCTTCATATAGCCCAAAAAGGTCGAAATAGTATTAATATTATTATTTTATTCACATTGAAAATGGGCTAAAGCTTGAAACATGTCTGTGTAAAAATAATACTTTTGAAGTTTAAAAAAAGGTATTTCATCTATTACATTTTATCTATCAATTATTTTAAATAGCCCTGAATTTGAAGTTTAATTTTCATGAAAGTGTTCTTATAATGAAAAAATGGATGAAGTGAAGAGAAAAGTATCTTATATAGATCAGTTTCACAGAGAAGGAGAATACTTCTGAATGCTCAACGTGTCTTTGAATTCAAGTGATTGTTATCATTTTAGACACTGTGAGTGTTATTTAAAGATGAATTCATCAAGTCAACTATATAAATCTATTATCAAGTAGCCTTCCAAACATAGCCTCTCTTGGAAAATAACAATACTTGAGCACATGAGAACCTTCATGAAAACTTTAACTAAGTAAACAATTGATCGACCTTTAAATCTCTTCAAATAAGGTCTAGGTTGAGATCTTTGAAAAAGTTTCCTTGTTATCATATAACAATGATGAGTTCCCTTGATAATGATAACAACTTTCCGTGCTATCATTATACACAATGAAAGGATCACTAAAGATGCATTTTATAGCAAGGTTGACATAATCAATTGCCTTGATAGATCGAATTTGATATAGGAGATTTATTGTCAACACTAGATTTAAATTGAAGGTTCTGTTCAAAGGTTATAACACGATCTTCTTGTCGTTTTATCTGTCTAAATAAAAGGACATAGTTTTTATTTGAATGGTTCATAGTTTTGTTTGTTTGATGTAGCCTATTCACACTTTTTTTGTATTGCTATTTTGTGAATCTGGATGGAACAAACTTGACTTAAATTTGAAATTTGATTCAATGGGCTGTATTGGGAGAAGGTCATATAAAGATCCTAAGGATGATATGGAACCTACATGCCTGTAATCCGTTCCGAGCCTGGTTTAGAAATGGAGGAGATGTTGATGAATGAGTGATATAGTCTCCGAACCAACACTGGCCGAGCCGAAGCCGCCCCCTCCACGCCGCCAGAATCCCCCCCGGCCGGACAGACCATACAGCAAGCAAATAATCATCAACCAGGATAGAGGTAACGTGTGGATAGCACGTTGATCCTCTCAACCATAAGCCAGTCTCCGCAACCAATTGGCGGCGCAGAACACCTCTGCGCAATAACTGAATAACGTGCAGTTAATCAGTTAGAGTGTAATGTAACAATTACTGTTCCTCCAGAGACGGGAAACGATCGGTCGTTCAATATTGCTTCAAAAATTATCAATTTGGTCACAAATTGTAGATCAAAGTGTTTTCTACAATTGAGACCAGATCAATAATATTGACCAAGCTAGAGTCATTTTCTAATCTTGCCAGAGGGTTTTCTCTGCTTGGACAGACTATACCAAATGATCTACTATTATCAAGTTAGATCATTCCATTCGATGGAAAAACTCTAATCACTTTGTATATAAAACTTATCGATATCACCTTATTTTATCAACTTATTGATATAAAACTTCAATCTTGTCAGCAATTGAAAGAGGAGCCGTTCTCTACTTTGTCTATTTGTGTTTTCATCCTAAGAGTCTATTGTATGCAATTGAATGGATATAATTAATTCATGGATAAATCTAATCATGTTATCACGGCCTTGAATAGTACATTACACTACAAGCACAAAAAGTAGGTGTTCACAGTATGAGGATAGTTTCCCTCTCATATGTTATCCAAATACCGTAAACACCTTTCTGTGTGAGTTGAGTATGATACTTTTCGCCACACTGCGAGAATAAGAATAATAAATATTGTATAAGAATGTTTACGGCGATCGCTGATTCGAACTGAAGTAGGCTAAGCAGTGAAGTAGGCAGAAAGCAGTGCATTGTCGCCCGATCTAGCGGCCAGATAGGTAACTACCAGTCTCTTTCTGTGCACTAGCTCCAAAAGAACCCTCTTTCGGAGCTAGTAGCAAAACCGCCTGTGAATGGTGTCTTTCGAATCTCTTTAGTGCACAGAAAACAGCTGCTTTCTGTGCAGTGTGGCGAAAAGTTATTCATGAAAAATGATGTCTTTTTTAAAGAAATTATGAGACTATGCAAATGTTTGAACCATTAATTCTAAAAGGAAAGATGAAATTTAAGTTGATTCTAGAATTCATGTTGTTAAGCTCCCTGAGAATAAAACAGTTTGAGATTGTAAATCCCACTTTTGATAACATGTAATAAAAGTTATTCAGAAGAAAAATGGACCATACAAATGTTTTGTAAGTTGTATCAGTCAAACCCTTTAATACGTCAGTCAGGCCCAGAACTCACTGATTTGGAAGAAACGTTCTTTTAAGTCAGTAGATCGTTTAAATAGTATTACTCGTCTGATTCTCAGTTCCAAAACTAACGGTACTATCGCATGCTACCTTGTTCCAATAGATACCGATAACATGACTAATAAGCCACGATCTAACCATTTCACCATTGACTCTCCTTTTTTTTCGACTACATCTTTTTGTTCTTTTTTTTCTGACAATGTCAGACGTGCAACTTCTATAAACTGGATCAGCACGAATATCAAATAGCAGGAGACATTGAAGTTCCACTTTTCAAATCTGGGTTGAAGTCTTTGAGGTGTCCGATGTCAGGAAAGAAAAATAATGTCATTTTAGAGAGAAGGCGAAGGAGAGAATCAGATGACCTTATGACCCTAACTGAGAAACATGAACTGAATATTTGATCGTTACACTCTACTCTGGTTTCTACTACCTTTTGTTGTCTTTGTACTGGTTCCTGTTCGTAATTTAGTTCATTTTCATTTTTTTTGTTATTTTGAAATTAGTGTACGAGCACACAACTTACACCAAAACGTTACGCAGCTTTTTCTGCTCCTAGTGCACTCCAACAGCTGATGTTTTCAATATTAATTTCCTTTTAGCTAGGCCTAGAAGATGTTTTTGAAATTGGAAGAATAAATGAACCGTTCATTTGAATCCATACGGTCATGTCTATGACTAATACAATAGAAATAATTATATTAAATGGACATGTCACGTTACATAATAATCTACTTATACAGAATACCACTGGCGGCTCGTGCCCACGAAACAGGTGAAGTGCTGTACAGTAAAAGATACAGGCACTTCACTTGTTTCGTGGGCACGAGCCGCCAGTGCAGAATACTTTAATAATCTACTACAGTATTAATTTACATTCGTATCGTCATGTCCATGATACTCATGCAATGTAAAATAGTTATATATCGGATTGTGCATTGAACAAAAGTCATGACTATTGTTATAGCTAGTTGTTACTAGCCAGGCTTCGCTCGCCTTCTCCGCCTAGCCAGGGGCTCCGCCCCTCGACCCCCGACAGTATAGGCAGTGTAAGTGAGTAAAACAGGCTCGCTTCGCTCGCCTGCAAAACCTCTGTCAGTGACAGCTGAGACAAACAGGCTCGCTTCGCTCGCCTGCAAATTCCGTTCAGAAGGGATTCGAAATTTATTTCAGCATTTCTACACCTGATCTGGACCTGTTCACCTAATTTCAACATTTTCTGCCAATTTGTTCTAGAAAAATCTAAGAAAAACTCCGAAAATTCCAAAAAATAGTAAAACGCTAATATTAAGCGTAACCTTGGGAAGTATATCGGAAGTATATATAGTTTGAAACTTGATTCAATGATCTTCCAAACTTAGTTCATCTATAATCTCGCTGAATTTACCATTGAATTTACAGTTAGGATTGGTCGTATCAAGGCGGAAGATATGCAACCTGCAACACATCTACAATTTTGAAAACCTGATTACTGGCGTAATCTTGAACGGATTGCAAAAATATTTTAACACAACATTTCTAGACCTTATCTGAACCTGCCCACCAAATATCAACATTTTCTACCGATTGGTTCTCGAAAAAATGAAGAAAACGTTGAAAAACTATAGAAAAACTAAAATATTTGGCGTATCCGTGAAAAGTTTTTAAAATCCGTTCTTAGCGCGCGTCTAAACGTTCAACTGAACATGCCTGCCAAATTTGAACGCATTCGGTTCAGTGGATTTTTAGTTCTGGTGATGAATGAATGAATCAGTCAGTGCCATTTCGCTTTTATATATAGAAATTATACTACACTGTTGTCAGATACTCATGTAGCATGTAACTATAGTTATACTGTACTGTTAACGTCATGACGTATGAAACTATAGTTATACTGCAATATTGACCACTCCCTAGCACAGAACTGCAACTCAGACATCAATTTGAAACACTTTCTACTTATAACAATAGAACCATTGTTACAGCCAGCAATATTCAAGCTTTACACTGGCCATAGTATGTATATACATTATGAGTGTTATGTTTATCTGTATACATGTATATAGCTGGCTGGTGAGTTACAATACGATTGTGAGCAGAAACTTGGGAGAAGAAGTAGGAGTAAGTGAAGAAGAAAGAGGAGAAAAAGAAGAAGGATTGAGTACTTGAGTAGGTGTACAGGAGGAAGATAAAATAACAAAGAATATGCAAGGAAGAAGAATTTTAAAACGTGACTATGGTTATGGCAAATTCAAGAAAGTGTGAGTTTAAATTGAAAAAATTAGATAGATTTGTGCTCATAATTTTGAAACATTTCCCTATTTTGGGAATTTGGCTTACTAATTCAACCACTCATTACCTCTATCCTGGTTGATGATTACTCACCTCTACTGTATAAATGGCTTGAATATGAAAATGGCAACCAGTAGGTAGGCCTAAGCCTTTCATGGGCTGTTGAAACATTGACATACTATTTTTATAAAAATTGTCATCCATTGAAATACTAACAATTTCATTCTATCATATTTTTTTGAAATAACTTGTTGCAATATTCAGGAGATATACTATTACAATGTTTACATTGTCTCCCATTACAATGTTTTCCAATTATTTCGTGATATTCTTCCACTTATCTCGTATGTTATTGTAACTATTCATCAATCTCTCATTACTGTGTTTGCTATTTGAATCGCCATTTTGTAACGTTTATATCAACCGCTTATCCGTGAGGAGGAGCTTGTGGCAGGTCAATGGGGGAGGCCAATGGCAGACGTTCACTGTGATTGGCTCAAGCAACTACCAATAGCGGAGCTTGACGGTTAGTATAAATACTGCTGCTCTGTACTTTCAGTTTTAGTTTACCAGAGATTGATTGTGGTGTATAGCAGCCGAAACCGGTATCTCGATTTTTAATAAATCTTCAAATTGACAATATCATGTCTGATAATCAATAAGACACATATATTGTCAATACCAATAATTTTTATTTATTGTTTACAAAAATGGTTTTAGGGCTATACCTGCCCCATCCTCAGCTATATTGGTTCTTGGGCAGGCTACAAGGAACTTGCTGTTAGAGTTACTTGACCCAAGAACAATCCCTGAGGATGGGCATACCATGATACAGTTGTAAATAGTATAAGCATAGCGAAGTCAATAAAAACTAGTGTATTGACAATATATGTGCTTATTATTCATCATTATGGAAAAATACCACAATATCTCATCAAATACAATAAATTTTTTAATATCTTGTCTTTTCATTTAATGTTGAAGAGGAACTATCTTCCTCTTATGTAGAGGGAGAGTTTGTGATATGATATTCGAGTAGGGTATGATGATGTGAGGATTGAATTAACAAATACCATAAGTTTCACTGGCGGCTCGTGCCCACGAAACAGGTGAAGTGCTCGTATCGTTTACTGTACAGCACTTCACCTGTTTCATGAGCACGAGCCGCCAGTGATAAAAAAAAGTGAAGGAGATAGTATGCCGTAAAAAGCAATTGAGATTTCTAAAGCTTTTTAGAGTGGAAAAAATTTTTAATAATGAAGTAAAATTAACTCAATCGACCTGAGAGAGATTGATTAATATATTGTCTTCATTAGGGTAGGGTAAGGACTTTAGCTCCCCTCTACCACACAAAACCACATTTATTACTCTTATTTATAAAATATTTGAGAAATGAATAGGAGGAAAAAGTTTTATATATCAAACCATTTTAATTAATTTCAATCTGATTGGTTTCAATAGACAGGTGAAGTGTTACCTTTAGCACTTCATGTTTCAATAGACAAAGTCTGTTTTTTAAAATGATGTTTCAATGACGAATTACAATGATTTAATTATCTCTGTTTTAATAAATAACAAAAAATACAATGAAAACCGGACTAAATAATCTGCAGATCTGCAAACTTCAAGAAGTTTGAATCAGTAAACAAACTGAGAAATTATTCAGGACAAGTAGTGTAAGATGTAATATTTGGCAAACGCTGCCAGGAACTAGAAATAGGAAGTTGATATAGTCTGTCCAAGCAAAGAAGAACCTCTGGCAAGATGCGAAAATTACTCCAGCTTAATCAATATCAATAAAAGATAATTGAATTTGTCCCAGATTGTAGAGCAGAATGTTTTTTCGAATTTGCGACTAAATTTGCATTTTTCGAATCAATATTGACCGAGCTGGAGTTATTCTCCCATCTTGCCAGAATGTCTTCATTGCTTGGACAGACTATAGATATAATCTGCAGTCTGTCATTAAACACTAACCCGAACTTCAGATTAGATCTCATCTTATTAACGCTAATTAGATGATGTAATACGGAACGGAAATACAATGGAGGAGAGGGAGGATGTGATACGGAACGGAATTACAATGGAGGAGAGGTAGGATAAAGAGAGAATGGAAGGGAAAGGATAAAAGTCAAATCTGAAGAGATAAAAATGGGGAGAAAGTTTGAAAAAAGGTTTTCGAAAATTGAGTGAAAGGGTAAGAGGAAGAGATGATAATGATAGGAATGCAGAGGAGAATGAATAAGAGTGAATTAAGAAGAAAAATGATGGAATGAGAATAATCGCGAAAACAGGATGGGAGAGAAGAGTAAAGGATGATATGAGTATGAAAGATACGAGAAAGTTCATGAAGAAGCAGGATTAAGATGTAAGAAAGAGATAGTTTTGAGGGAGAAAAATAAGTAGAATTGGTTCATTTTTATTTATGTGAGGAATCAAAAAAGTATTGTAAGATTTTTTACTCGCCAACATCACATTTATTCGGGAATCTTGTACTGTATTAGAACCTACATAGGTAGGTGAAAACCTTCATGAGGAGATTAAACTTTAAACTTGAGGCTATTTAAAAAACAAATGAACAAAATGAAAAAATAACATTACCTTTTATTTAAACGAGTATTATTCTAGTCACATTGAAAACTTGCTCAAGCTCGAAACATGTCTGTGAAAAATAATACTTTTCAAGTTTCGAAAAAAGAGTATTTGATTACACCCTGAGGAGGGGTTTTTATTGAAAACCTGCATAGTCAATTTCTAATACATTTCGAGAACATAAAAAAGTCTGATTGATATGGGGTAGCCGCAATAAAGCCTCTCACAACTATTTATACAAAAATCAGGTTACATAATATTTAACACATATTTTCATAACAAAATTACGTCAATAAAAAACGTGAGGGGGAAGAAGAACAACTGAAGGAAGGAGAAGAAAATGGAGAAAAAGTAGAAGTAGTAGACATAAAAGAAGAAGAAGGAAGAACAAAAGAAGGAACAAGGAAAAGAGGTCGTTGAAGCAGTCAAATTACAGAGGAAGTAGAATGTGTAACCGTGGTTAGTGTGTGAACCAAATACTTCGTCAATCATCATCAAATCTGACCGCCGTCAAAAATAACGGAAGCACCTCCGACAAGACTTCTGATATAATTATAACCGTTGAACCAGATTCTAATTGATTAGCAATGTCTAATCTGGGACCACTAATGTATAGTCTGTCCAAGCAAAGAAGACCCTCTGGCAAGATGGGAAAATGAATCCACCTTAATCAATATTGGATAAAGAATTATAAATGTGGTCTCAAATTGTAGCCAAAAATGATTTCTACAATTTGAGATCAAATCTATGATTTTTGAACGGATATTGACCGAGCTGGAGTCATTCTCCCATCCTGCCAGAATGTCTTCTTTGCTTGACCAGACTATCACCACTAGTTGAATTGGTTACATAAATATTCGAATTATTGACCGGAATTGACCATGTGCATTTTAACGATGTAGGTCCTTTTTTATGGCGTGATTAACTTCCTATGACCAAAAATATCTTGTCTCTACGAATTGTATCAACTTGTTTTTGTTCTTTTCAATATCCTTCTCTTCTTCTTTCAACTATTTCATAATAATTCTGCTTAAGTTTATGCAAAAAAGTTAGGCGGTGAAAATTATTCTCGTAAGGTAGACTGATGAAAATCAAGAATACCGTAAGATTGAATGTGAAGGAGAAATCATGATAACATCCAGAAAAAAATATACTTGAAAGTATAGCTGAAGCCAAAACGTGAGGTGGCTTCGTCTGCTTCTTGTGCGCTCCAACAGCTGATTTCGTGAATCAGATTTGTCTATATGTTGTTTTTGAAATCTAAAGAGACAATAAATGCTTTTAATCTGCTGTAAGTAGGTCACATCACGTTCAAGAGTCAGACAAAATCACCCAACTTTAAACTGACTAGTAAAAGTTGGGCGCTTTCGTCTGCTTTTTTGCGCTCCGACAGCTGATGTTATCAATTGTATTGGTCATTTAGCTATGCCTGGATGTTTTTTCAATCAAATAGACAATAGATGCTTTAAATGAGCTTGTAACGATCGTTGATAAAACTTCACCGTAGGTTAGTGAACACAACATCTTAAAATCACAAGTCCTACCGTGTTAATCATGGTTAAACTTCACTGATTATAATCGCCTCTAATCAGGAATCATATACCGTTAATCATAATCAAACTTGACCACCGTTGTTCAGTTAACATAGCTCTTGCAAATCACAAGTCTGGCAGCTTTAACCAGGATCAAACTTGACATAGTTTACTGATCATAATCGCCTCTAATCAGGAATCATACCGTTAATCATAATCAAACTTGACCGTTGTTCAGTTAACACAACTCCTACTAATCACAAGTCCTGCAGCTCTAACCAGGATCAAACTTGACCATCGTTCAATGATCATAATCGCCTCCATCAGGAATCATACCGCCAATCATAATCAAACTTGACCGTCGTTTATTTAACACAACTCCCGCAGCTTCAATCAGGATCAAACTTGACCATCGTTTACTGATCATAATCGCCTCTAACCCTTCCGTTAACCACGATCAAACTTGACCGTCGTTTAATGATCATTAATCTCCTTCCAATCGGAAGTACTTGTCAACCGTTAATAGAGTTTAGAATGACTTTCACCCAGAGGCCAATGCACTTACAGTTCGCACAAGCTGGGAGGACACTTGGTTTCAATGTAAAGTTTATTGGGCGGCGTATCTTCTCAGCTTGCGCCAACTATAACTCATATGCAGGGATTTCTCCATTGCTTTTTATTGTTGCACCAAATTGCATGACCAATAGAGCTAACAGAGCCTTAATAGAGCTGAGTAGAGCTTAGTAGACCACTAACGCCATTAGGCTGAGGCCGCACTGCCGGTGGGTATAGCCTGGAGGGTGGAGGGTAGTTGGTAAATCTATAGAACATACACACCATCCACAGTAGTACATCGTATGAATGGTATGTGTTCAGCCGCCATCTTGAAATTCTTAAATATGGACAACATAACCTCAAAAAAAAGTATGACGTCATACCATTCATACGATGTATTACTGTGGATGGTGTGTATGTTCTATAGATTTCCCAACCACCCTCCACCCTCCAGGCTCTACCCACCGGCAGTGCGGCCTCAGCCTTAGACCTAACGCCTAATAACGCTGAAAATTAAGCCGGTTGGTGAATGACTGTTATCAATGCTCAGCTCTGTCAGGACAGTCTGAAACTGTCTTCAACAGCGGATGTGTCGATCCACTTGGGTCGTTACCATAAGTATATCAACCTATGAGGTTGATATCCCAATTAGACACTATTGAAGATACGGACAAGTTCATTTAAATTTTCTATGATATCACACCATGAAAAATATACCTTTTAATATTATGCACTACGGCACGCTCACTCACATACAATACACTGAAATAATTGACCGGACGTAAGTGAGGTCTAGATTCAAGACGTCGGTTTTGCATTTCTCTTTGTGTTTGTTTGTCCCGCTTTTACAACAAAACGCGGCAATAGATTCGAATGAAATTTGACAGAAATGTTCCTCTTGAAATTACGCGTCAATGTATATGTAAGGCTTCTTGAAATATTGATTTTCAAGGATAATATGAAAGGAAAAGGAATTTCCCCCATACTAAAATATTACATATACATTTATACTTCTGAATATAGGAGAACTCACACTATAGAATTATTCATGTCGAGTTTATTATTAATTGCATGCAATGACGCATGCAATTAATGAAACTCAACAGTATTCCCTTCATGAATAATGCCACATTCATGGGTGACTTCGTGAGGTCTACTGTTCACAGAATTACTAGTTTCTGGATTATGCTCCAATTCCTAGCTAGTAGTTGGATAGGTAGAGACGATTGTCATTCATTGACCCAGCAAAATAGATTACCCACAAAACTTTCTAATTGTATGTAATTTTTTATAACGCATTTAGCTTCAAACAAACATACACCGGTCAATATAAATAAGTCAATACAAACACACTTCAATTATAGTTAAGATAAAGTTAGAGTTAAGAAGTAGAAGTAGAGTAACAGAGTAACGGTAAAAAGAGTGAAATATATTGGTTAATTATTTATTTCGTAGATTTATGAATGATGTATTCTCATTAGTCATCTTCCCACCTACTCTTGTCATGGAATTTATCATAGTTCTCTTACTTTCACAGCACTCCACAACTTTCATTCATTCACCGTTTTGAATAGGTGTGTAATGATTAAGTACAGTATATATATGTCCTTTCTCTATTCATATTTCATGTTTGAGCTTTTAGATGCGAAAAGAAGTATAAAAGGGGAGGAGGAGGAGGAGGAGGAGGAGGAGGAGGAGGAGGAGGAGGCTGAGGAGGAGGAGGCTGAGGAGGAGGAGGAGGAGGAGGAGGAGGAGAAGGAGGAGGAGGAGGAGGAGGAGGAGTAGAAGGAGGAGGAGGAGAAAAAACAAAAATTAGAAAAAATTAAATTAGATTAAAAAGAATATTCTGTTCTACAATTTGGGACCAAATACAGTATATGATTTCTTAATCAATATTGACCGAGCTTGAGTCATTTTCTCATCTTGCCAGAATGTCTTATTTGCTCAACCAACTATAAGTGGGAAGTAAATGTTTCCGAGCTTTTTCAAAAGTTATTAAAGTTTCTTTGTTCTACTTTCTCTTGTACGCACAATTTCAACCATAGTTAACAGTATTTGAAACAATAGTTTATGGGATTGGCCGTTAAATTTGACAGGTGATTAACGGATTCAATGGCCGTTAAAATTGACAGATGAATAAAGGATTTAATGGCGCTTGGGTTTGGTTTATGACTTTAGTCTTTAGAAGATTTGATGAGTCATCCATTGTATGATGAGTTATTTTAGCGGTGAAAAGTAATGATCTTTAAAGATTTATTACAGGGAAATAAGGCCAGAAATCTTTTCTGTTCTATTTTAATAGTGTTGGTCTCGTTGAATTGGAATGCGCATAGTTTGAAACATTGGCGGCTCGTGCCCACGAAACAGGTGAAGTGCTGTACACTAAAATATACGGGCACTTCACATGTTACGTGGGCACGAGCCGCCAGTGATTTGGATTGGATAAGAAGCAATGGAAATTGATTTCATTTGGGCTACATACTTTCCTACTGAATTTGATATATTCCCGAGATAATACTTACACTTGAAGACTCAATGTTCCCAATATGCATTTTACTTCAATTCTATAGCGCCCTTTACACGGGGATTGTTGAATATCGGTAGCCAATCACAGCTGTTGTTGTTTGACTCAATGATAAGACGAAGGCTGTGATTGAGTACAGATATTCAACTGGCCGACACTACAATCCCCTGTATCTCGGTAATATTTCAAACAAATTCAGTAAGAAAGTAGCCCAAATGAAATTAATTTCCATTGTTTCTTCTACTATCAAAAAATTATTTCTTGAATTTTTGAAACGAGAACTTATTATAATGTGGAATAAAATAAACTTACCAAAAGTATTTCCGGAACATTGAAGAAATATGAGAAGAGTAGAAAACAGTACTTTGAAGGAAGACATCATGTTCCTGTAAAATAAAAATTGAAATTATTAATGAATGAATCTTTCAGTGAATTGTTCAACGATTTGTTTCAGATTGCATTGAATTACTGTAGTCAATATTTATTGTTTTATTATTCAACATTTTCATAGCTCCATCATCTATTTTATACAGGATCTACTTTTACGATTTTCTATCATTCTCTGATCAAACCTTTCCCTCTCGGATAATTAAGTTTTGAAATGAAGAATTGTTCAGGTTGGAGTAAAAGCAATATTTTTAGACCTTTGCTTCAAAAATTGAAGTCTCCAATCAATAATGAATAGCCCGATTCAGAATTCTTATCAAACAAAATATATTCTACCCTACAAAAGCAAATCTCCACACACCATACTCCATACAAATTGTAAGATACAATTAAGATAGATACGCTATCTTCTCTCTCATTCAAGAGAATTGAATCAACTCACAGTACGGAAAGGCATGATTATCATATATGATAATGAATAAATGATATGAATCTCTATACAATTGTATGATAAAATCTCTATTTTTCCGTACAATGAGTTGATTCAATTCTCTTGAATGAAAGAAAAGATAGCGTTCTAGTTGCCAACATGCGAGCCTCTGATATTCCATACAAAATTGTCTACTCCTAGAGGAAATGGTTGATTCAGGCTATGTTGACCAACTGAGCTGTGATTGGCTGTTCGCTATTGTTTGCTCCGCCCACTAATGGGAGGAGTCATCCAATGAACGTTTGTGCTATTGGGACACGGAGCTCCAAGAATGCAGAACAGAAGATTGTCTGTATAACTTTCGTATTCAATTTATCAACATTTAGTATCAGTGAGAATGGAATAGAATACTGTAATTCTATTCTATTATTTTTGGATACTAAAACTCAACTATATCTAGAGCAATGATCAGTATATAGCACTGGCGGCTCGTGCCCACGAAATAGGTGAAGTGCTGTACAGTAAAAGATACGAATACTTCACCTGTTTCGTGGGTACAAGCCGCCAGTGGTATATATAGTTATAGTATGAATGAGTCCCAGTTACTATAATACACTTGAAGATATATCATTCTATGCTGTTTGTTTGTTTGTTTGTTTTTTTGTTTGCTCGAAGTATAGTTACAACTGTATATAGTATAGAGTTATAGCCAATCGAGTTATTATTGCATGGTAGCCACTAGCTACTTCAAAGCATACATATATAGATGGTATAGATAGATAAATAGATATAGTGAATCGAATTAGAATTACGGGTAGCCACTGGCTATTTCAGAGTATACATATATAGTTGAGTTCAATACATAGATATAGTGAAGCGGATTGCCGCTGGCCTCTTCGAAGTGTTCACTAACTGACTGACTGACAGACATCAATTGGAATGGAGCACAGGTTACGGTAAAATTAGCACCTGTTTTGTGCTCTGCGCATGCGCAGGTTTCGTTCCTAGCTATTGTATTTTTGAAATTATTGAATACAATGGTAAATCATTGATTTCAATGCTGTGTTAACAAATTAATTTTGTCAATAATTGTCAATTGAATCTTGGGAGGGTGTGAAATTAATATTTGTCGAGATTCATGAGAAAACATGACGTTTCAAGAAACGTTTTACACTAAATTACCAAGAAAAATTTGAAACCGAAAATGAAAATTGATGAATTTTGATAAAAAAATGAATTTGAAACATGAAAATCATGATAATATTTTCTTATCTGTATAAATTTGACCTGTCTCTGATTATATTATTTTTGTTTGTTTTTTTTATAAGAATGATTGGAATATTTGAAACAGTAAGGGTAGTTATCGATTTGGGCGGTGAAACAATAATATTATTGTGAAGAGAAAGGAAAAAAATAATTACGAAGGAGTGGAGAGACGAAGAAGATGGATAAAAGAAATGAACAAGGGGAAATTGAAAATGGGAAAATGCATAACCTTGTTATTGCAAAGTATGAATTTATAATTATATTTATTTAGCGTAAGCTTCCATTGGTATAATTATATTTATAATTATATTTATAATTATATTTATTTATTTAGCGTATGCTTCCATTGGTGGGGAGACCCAAAGGGTTGTTCCACTTCGCAATATTGTAACCTCATTTTTCACGAATGAGAACATGGAAAACCAAGTGGGTTGTAGTCCATTTGAATAGTCATTTTAAAACAAAATTTTCTGATTTCAAAACATCACTAACAACTAAAACTAAAACACTCTTCACAAATTCACTACACCATAATTTTAGAAACCTGAGGATCACAAAATTTTTCAAAATAATTTAAAAAAGATTTGAATCAGAATAATACAAAATATAATTGTTACGAATCAGTGGAATGGATTCAGTATGAAATATTTTTCGTGTATGATTTTGCATTAAAATTTGCATTGATACCCGTATTAGCCTATCACAAAAGTACCTCATGATAGCTAATTACAGTCAACAATAATGTTACTTCTATAATCTACTAATTTCTCGGTAATACCCCACTCAAAACCTCATAAAAACCGGAACTTCACTAAAAACGGAAACGGATATCAGTGATATCACTCAGAAAACCGGAAACCCAATCTGTTATTGCACTTAGCGAAAATAACCTAAAAAATTCAAAACACTTCCGTAAAGTCGATACATAACTTGTCCACCCAAGTTTTCGGTAAAAGTATACCTATATAGCTCGAACTGAATGGTTTATAGTAAGTAAAGTCTGTCCAAGCAAAGAAGACATTCTGGCTAAACGGGGAAATGACTACAGATCGGCCAATATTGGTTTAAAGATTAAAAATTTGGTCTCAAATTGAAGATCGGAATGTTTTATACAATTTGAAACCAAATTTGTTATTTTTTAACTAATATTGACCGAGCTGGAGTAATTTTCCAATCTTGCCAGAATGTCTTCTTTGCTTGGACAGACTATGGTAAGTGCACTTGGCGAAAATAACCTAAAAAATTCCGGAAATTCAATACCTGTTCATTTAAGTGTATATAACTTGTAAAGTGATCGTATTATCCACATGACAGCCATATTTCCAGAGAGAGGCATACAATGTTGAATATAGTCTGTCCAAGCAAAGGAGATATTCTGGCAAGATTGGAAAATGACTCTAGTTCGGTCAATATTGGTTCAACGATTATAAATTTGGTCTCAAATTTAAGATCAGAATAGTTTCTACAATTTGAGACGAAATTTATAATTCTTGAACCATTATTGACCGAGCTGGAGTCATTTCCCCATCTTGCCGGAATGTCTTCTTTGCTTGGACAGACTATGCTTTCAACTTTCTCGGGCGAAAGTTCTGTATGTGTATTCACGCCTGAAATAATATTCGATACGTATATTTGATCTTGTTTCTAGGCCGAGCATGGGTGTTCTTGCGTAAGCTGATGTGTTTTTGTGTTGAAAAACGTGTTTGTGAGGTTTCCACGCATGGGCCCGTATTATCAATTAATATTTTAAACAAAAAATGATGGTTAATCAATATATGCTCACATTTAATATGAGTGTCATTTGAATCAGCTGATGGTTTGAACTCAAATTTTTGTTAAACTACTTCTATTGCTAAAGGCCGGTATTACAAAATAACAACAAAAAATGATGTTAATCAAGATATGCTCGCATTTAATATGAGTGTCATTTGAATCAGCTGATGGTTTGAACTCAAGTTTTTGTTAAACTACTTCTATTGCTAAAGGCTGGTATTACAAGATAATTACAATACGAAATCATATTTTCATCTCTCTCCATATTATCAGATATGATCATAGAACTATTATCGTGTAATACCGGCCTAATATTGAAGAGAAAATTTCAGCAAACGTGATTTGAAGTTGATAGGATAATTTGGGGATTGGGGTATATAATGATATTTAGACTATGTGCAGAAGTAAAGGAGGATTCCGAGCTCAAATTATTGGTAGTTGAGTGAACTTGCCCAAGTGAGTAACTTACTCCCAAAATTGTTATAATACTCGTAGTTCACTTTGATTTGTTGTAATAATAAATCAATACAACAGCACTGGCGGCTCGTGCCCACTAAACAGGTGAAGCTCGTATCTTATACTGTACAGCACTTCACCTGTTACTGTTGGGCATGAGCCGCCAGTGTAACAACATAGTTTGCCACAACGTCTATTTCCATATTTGATCTTGATTGGAATTGATTCTTTTGCTTTCAATTTGCCCCACAAAGGAATAATATGAAGGTGGTATCAGTGTTTGTAAATATTTACTGAAATTATATTAAAAAAAAAACACTGGAAGCTCATGTAAGCACAACCAAAATATAAATAAATAAATGGAAATTTTGACAAATATAGATAAACATTCGAAACATAGAAACGCACCAAACTACTCTTCAATACAAACTAATCATTAATATTCTGATTTATTATTTCAAAGCAGTCCTCCAGTTTCGAGTAACCTTAATTCCCAAAGAAGTACATTACAGCTGGTAAACCTCCATTTCACCAGTAATGGGAATCGACTCTATGGTCAATGAGAGAGGCTTTCTGGCTTCGGTAAGGAACTGTTGCAGACCTCTCTTCAGTTTACAGTTACTGACCTCTTGCGCATTAGTGTGCGTGTGAGAGAGTGTGTTGTAAAGAGGCCTACTGAAATGGTGACCCACATCACACGTTTAAAGTAACATTAGTTTACTCAATGGATTTATAATTGATTACGGACATTGTGGAATATGAATCATTATGGTGTAAGAATAAGATTTTTTAATCTGCTTTCAAATCACAGTGAAAGTTTTTAAAGAGGGGTGACATACACATTTTCAAGCTTTTGTACATTTTTTACATCGATACATTTTTTACATTCACGATCAATCTTAATAGGTAGTTTGTTTATTTATTTATTTATAAATTTACAGAAAATAATAAACTTATTGGCTAAAAACACAGACTAACGTACAAAACGTCTTTATACCAAATTTTGATAAGTAATAAGTTCGAAACTAGGTTATCTTTTTTTGCTGCACTTTCAAAAGAATTTGTAGTTGAAGAGAAATACAGTATTATACAAATTTTGAATTTTTATGATGCACCAAAGAACTAATATTGTTGAATGAAATCAGGGCTTGAAACAAATCTCTTTCCAACAACTGAGATTGGATTAAACTTATTTCATAGATTCCTCTTCTCATCATGAAATGCGTTTACAAGTTTCTGAAAGTGAATATGCGAGTCAACAAAAGAATGCTTGATTCATTTGTAGGCTATTTGAAAAGGTTGACAAAGTTTCTGATACTGTATTCAATTTCGAGATATTGGAATATTTTTCGAAATTTGTGGAAGTTTTCACTCAATCTTCTGTGACTCAATCGGATAAGTTCAGTGCAATGGCCTAGTACACATAGGCGAGGTGGAACTACCCGTAAAGGTCCCCCCACCATTAAAAGTCATAAGAATTTTTCAAGTACAATATTGTATTCTTTCAAATGAATAAAGAGGGTATCTTTAAGAGAGAGACTCTTTCAACATATGAATTACATTTACCTACCAAATTTCAAGAGGTGGAATAATATAAATGAATGAATTTTATTCCCTCTGTGAAAAAACATTATGAAAAACAAAATTACAAAAAACTTGGATTGCTCAATAAAACTGAATCTTTGTTTACGTTACAGTTTGATAGGGGTTTGAATATGCTTTTCAAAAAACAAGGAAATGCAGTAGGCTACATTGAGCAAGAAAACATTTTATCACCTGAATATTGAAAGTAAAACTGGCTTTAAAACTGTACACAACCTCATAAATGAATCAATGAGTAATCCAGAACTAGACTATCAACAAATAACTTGATATGAACTCTTAAAAAATTCTTTAAACTGGTTAATATGTTGCAAGATCTTCAATAGTCTGACCAAGCAAAGAAGACACTCTGGCATATTGGGGAAATGACTCCAGCTCGTTTGATTTTGATTCAAAACTTATTAATTTGGTCTTAAATTGTAGAAGAAACTCTAATCTACAATTTGAAATCAAATTGAAAACTTTTAAACCAATATTGACCAAGCTGGAGTCTTTTTTCCAACCTGCAAGAATCTCTTCGTTGCTTGCACAGACTATTCTACCCTGATACAGTTCATTGATACTGTACCAGATAATAATGATACTGAACTAATTCCAGATAATGACTCTAGATAACCCGTATCAAGTTTTCATTGCATTCTAATGATACGAATACTTGTCTCATGTTACAACAGTTTTAAGGAGTGAAGATTGATTTCAAAATAGTGGTTGAATAGCCTACTACTTTTTAATGCGGCATTAGAGAGTGTTATTGTGATATCTTCTATTCTATTTGAACTGGTTCAACGAGGATGTGGTTTAATTGACCTATTAATCTGTTATCTGATAATCAAAACAAACTTCAAATTTCAGGAATTAATATCTTTTTGATAAGAGTAAGATACTGGAAAGTGAGTTACTATTTGATTACAAATCGGATATCTAGCGTATGAGGAATAGGGTTATATACCCTATAGGGATAGGGTTATATAGAGGAATTTGAATTTTGAAAAAAATATATATATATGAGTTATATAGGGTTAATATAGGGTTATATAGGGTATATATGAGGATTCCGATAATACGATTTTGTAGGGAGCAGAAAAAATCTTTGAATTTATTGAGAACTTCGAAAGTTCAGATAAGAGGTAGTGAACTTAAAAATCCAACCCTTTTTCATGAATTATTAAATGTTTGATAGCAATGAAAACTGATATAATGAGAATTACGAAGAAAATTATTAAAGCATGACTTCATAATGATTGAGATTATGCCGATATCAATCAGAACGATAATAAATTTTTACAAAATTTTGCAAAAATTATATTGAAATACAAGTTTTTTATCAGACAGTCTGATAAAGTCTACTGTAAGTGGAAGTAAGTGGACAGTCTAGTGTAAGTCGAACTGTCTACTGTAAAGTGTTAATAAGTATTTTGTCATGAAAAGAAATATCGATTTCAATAATAAATGTCTCAAGTCTGAATTATATCTCAGTTAATGTGTTCTATCGAACTTGGCATGATTGATATGTATCATTTAAGTTTGACATCTAATAGTTTCTCAATTACGAATAAACCTTGAAAAAATTTACAATATTGAATAAATTTTACCAAAAACGAAAAACACCAATCTTGAGTAAAAGCAAGAAAGCATTTTTCCTGTCAATAGAATAGTAATTGGAGTTGAGCAGTTATTTTTATAGTCTCTACAAGCAAAGAAGACGTTCTGGCAAGTTAGGAAAATGACTCCATCTCAGTCAATATTCTTAAAAAAATCATAAATTCGGTCTCACATTGTAGCTTAGAATGTTTCGTACAATCTAAGACCAAATTTTTAATTCTTGAACCAATATTGAGTGAGCTGGAGTAGGCCTAATCTTCCCATCTTGCCAGAATGTCTTCTCTGCCTGGACAGACAACAACGTGAAATAGGGCCAAGGTGAATTATTACTGGTTGGATTTGCCAGTGAAAGTGAACCAGTTCAGTAGTAAAGTTAATTATAAAGTTCTCCAATAATAATAGAATTGCAGTATTGCATCCATATGTCATAAAATTTGATGATGAATAAATTGCAGTTGAATCTGTGTGATAATTTTTCTTTTATTATTTATAAAATCTTGTAATTTTTCAATTTTTCTCCATATCTTGTGTTATTCCACTTGAATTTATATGCTAGATCGGGATTTTAGAACACTGACTGATGAAGGAGTAAAATATAATTTCTTGGTAAACCATAATAGTACAAGTCGGTTTAAGAACATCGATTTTTCAATACGAAATATCGATGTTTACAATTCGATGTTTTTCACTTATCGATGGTTCCACCTAGAAATTGGTCTTTCGATATTTATCTAGAAAAATAATAAATTCACAATGTGAAGTTCATTAATTTCATCATAATTTCTATAAATTTTTCAAAAATAATAACAAGATTCTCATGGATGCTGCAGCATGTTGGTATCATGCACAATAATATTTGACATAGTTCTGTAAAATGATCTATGGAAGGATAGTTGTTTCTCTAGGAAATTAAAATTACTCCCGTTTTTCACCTATCGGTTTCAAGATGAGAAATAATTGATGTTCAAAAATATATTTTTGATCTTCCCATTATCTATTTATTCATTTATTTATTCTCAAGTAACAACATATAGTCTACTTAGAGGTAGTTTCAACAGGATTACTCCCAAAACTGTCCCTTTGTCAAATTTTTATAATACAAGTCCATTTTATTCGATTTAAGACCAAATATTTAGGCTATGCCACTTTAGTTCATTCCATTTGACTTCCACAAATTGTCACTATACAAATTGTACACATCCCTACAAAAAAATAATACTTTTAAGAAGTGTTTGTCAGTCTTTTGATAGTCAAAAATAGAACAAACCACAGAATTATTACAGTTTATTAACAAAAGAACACAAATTCACAAAAAATGCGCTAGTTTCGACTATTTTACTCCCAATTTCTTTCTCTGTTTTGATCTCTACAAGGACTAGAACTCAGGAGTAAATGTTACGGTCCTGTTATAGAAGAAGTCTACTATATGATAGACTAGATGTCCAAATTATAGACCTATCCGTAGAACGGTTCTACACTATAAATAGTCCTACAAAATGCCTACTAGCTTATGAATATTGAACCAAGTTCCAGTTACAGTCTGTCCAAACGAAGAAGACATTCTGGCAGGATGGGAAAATTACCCCAGCTCGGTCAATATTTGTACAAAAATTATAAATTGGGCTTCAAATCGTAGATTAGAATGTTTTCTACATTTTGAGACTGAATAGATGATTTTTGAACAAATATTGATTAAGCTGGAGTGATTTTCCATCTTGCCAAAATGTCTTCTTTGCTTGGACTAAACTAGTAATTTACCCCTAGGACTTGCTTTCTTTTTACCGCTCATAGCCTATCCATTCAGGCTTTTTGTTTCAACACAAAAACATTTATTCGTTACCTTTCTCAATTTCAAGCCTCAGGGCACGGATACATATTATAAAAGGCCCTATTTCATAAGTTGAGCAATTGATTTGGTTTTACTCTCCTTTTCATTTTTTTTTCTTGGATGCTGTTTTGGGAAAGAACCCCCCCCCCCCTTGGGGGTTTTGGAAGATGTTATGGTCAAATTTCTATATAATAAAATACTTTTGAGTAATTTATTGTGATTTTCCAACGAATTAAATCCTTCTTGAAACACTAATGAAAAACACACTTAGGTTGTCAAAAAAGGATAGGTTCTCTCTAAATCATTCAAAGTAAACTCCAATATTGAAGTGAAATACTTTAAAAAATCATAACGATATAAAGCTGCATGAAAATTGGAATCGAAGATGTTATTGTTTGATGAATATTGTATAGCTGACGGAAAAAAATTTGGGCGGCTTCGTTTGTCTCTTGTACGTGATGTGAACTACTAACAGCTGATGTCAAGAATCTATTGATTTTAAAAACTTTATCATCTAGGCCTTTGCATAGCTAAATAACAACTCTAATAATTATTGACAACATCCGCTGATGAAGTGCTCAAGGAGCAGAAGAAACCACCTCACTTTTTGACGTCAGCTATACTTGTATCATCTTGAGAGAAAATTCAAACTTACAAATTTAGCTTGTATATTTAGAAAAAGGAGAAAAAGTATAGAAAGAATAAGGAGTTGCTTTTAGTAACGATCATTAAAGTTTGTTAACCATTTTTAGCTTTAAAATTCTAAGTGATAATTTCAAATTATTTTGGATATTTTTGATGCTGTTTCGAATCATTTACCAACCTTTCAAATTTTAAATTGATAAATCATGTTTTTTTTTATTCTTGAGAGTTGAAATTTGTGAGTATAGTGATAGTGGACATTGTGGATAGACATATTATAACATACATCTTGAGCCTTCATCATCACTCATTCATCCTTTGCTTAAAATACATGGAAACCAAGTCGCAATTGTAAAGGAAGAATGAGGAAAGAAAG
Source organism: Sogatella furcifera (assembly GCA_017141385.1). Classification (NCBI taxonomy): domain Eukaryota; kingdom Metazoa; phylum Arthropoda; class Insecta; order Hemiptera; family Delphacidae; genus Sogatella; species Sogatella furcifera. The sequence goes on along the minus strand of CM029558.1, from coordinate 15,254,015 downwards.
AAGAAGAATCAGATGAGAATAAGACCATGTGATTATCTGTGATTGCAAGACCATACAGAGAGGCATATAAGAAATCATTCGAATACTTAGCTCCAAAAATGTGGAATAAGATTAAACCAAGTACGGAAATTTTGAGATCAAAACATTCATCTGGAAAGTATATTAAGCTTTCTCATAAACTTACATGATATTGATCATTGGATCACATCATTAGGTTGAAAACTTTTTTATCATTATTTTCAACATATAACTGATTTTTTTGTAATTAGGTGAGCTCCGGGTTTTAATCGCCTTTGTCATCATATTTGGTAACCCCAACACAGTTTCTATTACAGGGGTTAAGTATTATTCATATTGCTTATATTATTTCTTGTATCAGACAGTATAACTCAATAATAAAATGTATTGTTAACTTTTTTTTTAAGAATATTCAGTTGTAATATTCTATTCTGGGGGGCTTCTCCGCAATATCAACTTTTAAATGTGGCCAATGACTCTTTATTGTTTATATTTTGATTGTATTTGAAAATGTCAAAATTATAGAATACTTATTAATTTGTAATTTATATTTTAGGCCTTAACAACACTATTGAATGTTGTGTACAGGAATAATATTTTTGTTGCTTTTCTTGTAGTAATGTACTGTTTGTGTACAAGAAATAATAAAAAATTCTATTCTATTCCAAACAACAATGAAAAGACCAAGAAAACTTAGAAGACGGTGGAGGAGGAAAGAGGAGGTAGGGGAAGAACGAGAAGAATTAGAAAATAATAACAAGAGAAGGAGGGAGAGAACAGGAAAATTGAGGAAGTGTAAAGAAACACTGGCGGCTCGTACCCACGAAACAGGTGAAGTGCCCGTATATTTTACTGTACAGCACTTCACTTGTTTCGTGGGCACGAGCCGCTAGTGTAAAGAAGGGGTGAGATGACTTCCGAAAAAATTGGGGGATAGTACCTTGATTTTTTTTTTTGGAAAGCAATACTTTCCTTACCTATGGTAGTAGGTGGAGCGAGGAATGTAAAAAGAGGAAAGAAAACAAGTGTTAAATTGGAAGAATCGAGGAGAGTGAAGAGAAGGAGGTGGAAGAATGGAAAGAATCTGATTGGAAGCAACAGAAAAAGTTGGAGTAGAAAATAATGTAAGAGCTATCTAGGAAAAGAAAGTGACAAAATCTTGTTTGCTAGTGTAGTCTTTCCAAGCACAGAAGACCCTCTGGCAAGATGGGGAAATGACTTCAACTCGGTCAATATTGTTTCAAGAAGTATAAATTTGGTCTCAAATCGTAGAAAACATTCTTATCTACAGTTTGAGATAAAAATTAAAAAAATTGAACCCGAATTGACCGAGTTGGAGTCATCTACCCATCTTGCCAGAATGTCTTCTTTACTTGGACAGACTAGTTAAAGAAAGTTTTGCAATACATCCATAGTAATAATAATGGCTATCGTCATAATCTTAGTGAACACATATATTTATACAGTAGTCACGACCTTCTTAAGGTTGTCTTGTCTTCTGCTTCTCCATCTTCCTCTCTTCCATTCTCTGTTTCTTTTCCTCCTTTTGTAAATGTTTGCTCTAAGTAGATAAACCGGAAGACCTGCCTTTAGGCCTTCTTTGGATGGTTTGAAGAATTAGACTGACTTAAATGCAATGGACGGTTATGTGTGGAGGAGAAGGAGGAGGAGGAGGAGGTGGAGGAGGAGGAGGAGGAGGAGGAGAAGAGGAGGAGGAGAAGGGGGAGGAGGAGGAGGAGGAGGAGGAGGAGGAGGAGCAGTAATAGAAGAAGATATTCCGATGAAAAGAGGGCAACTGAAAAGAGCGGATAGTTGAAGTAGCCTAAGTGATAACGCATCGGTCTCATATAACCAAGAGGACAAGGCTCGAATCTTGAACAATTATAAATTCTTTGACCACAGCACAATCACATAGATACGGCCATATAGATGTGTCTTTCGGAAGAGACGATGAACCTCGACTAACTAAGTAGTCCTCATCTCTCTCATTGGACACGCACAAGCCTAAGAGCTGATGTGGACATCACCTCCAGAAAAATAAAGAGAATGAAGGGAAAATTCAAGAATCAGATGAAAATGTTATTATTTCATGTGTTGGAAGAATCAAGTAGAGCATTCAATAAATTGAAAGGAATTGGAGAAGAAGAATCATAAGGTTGGAAATAAAGAGAAAAAATATCAAAAAAGAGAGGAGGATGGAAAATAAGATATAGAGAAAGTTGAGGAGAATAAAGAAAGACGGGAAAAGCAAAGGAAAAGATGTGAAATTGTAGAACTAATGAAAGGTTCTCTAAAGAAATCCAATAAATTAATTATTATTAAAGTGGATTTTCTTAACATATTTCTCATGTCAATCATCTAAATTCAAAATTGTATAATAGTTTTTTGCATCAAAATTATCTGTGCTAAGAAGATTTCAATAGACATAACCTTTTCTGAACTAAATTTTTCTTCAAAATTGGGATCGAGATAGTGAATAGACCATTGTCAGTTTTTTATTTTCCCATCATATAATTGTTATGATTGTGTGTTTGTATCTCTGAATAAATAAATCAAATAATTTTTATACTGAATACATAATACGTTCCAACACAATTAATGCTTTTTGAAACTTGGAGGTGAGCTATTATAAAAATTTAAAATTGTTGAAAATGAAAAATTTTAATATTGATGTATTTTATGTTCTATTACAACCTTGTTTTTGAACTGTAGTATGAATTTGGCAGAGAAGAAATTTTGGAGACTAGCTTTTTGCACTTACCTTTGTAATAGAATGAATATTATGATCACTGGCGGCTCGCGCCCACGAAACAGGTGAAGTGCTGTACAGTTAAAGATACGGGCACTTCACCCGTTTTGTGGACACGAGCCACCAGTGATTATTATTAATACCGATCTATGATTAGAACTTTTGTACCTATGTGATCTAGGCTACTCATTCTCATTAGTCTCAACTGGTTAACATAGAAGTGTCAAATGGACTGATTTTTTGGTCACATTCCTACAGAAAAATTGCTCGAAAAATGATAACCATCTATTTTTTGTGACAGAAAAAGCATTCATTGTTTCTCAACGATTTAAATTGAGAAACCGTGACTTGGCGCAAGCCTAGCAGTAGCTTATGCAATTTCCAACAAAACAAAAAAATCGAATTATACTTGGAGTGACTACGTTTAGAAGTCCATATAACCATAGCTAAAGCCTGAAATTTTGAAAGACTGTTGTGAATTCTCATTTATCAGCTCTGTCAGGACAGTCGGCGCCCTTTCTGCGAGAGTACATTGGAATAAGAGCGGTACCCTGACTATACTTGTTCGCTTCTGGCTACACTTCTATGGTTGGGATTATTAAGAGAACTATAGTATTCCCTGTATATAATGTACAGAAATTCGTTTATATTCAACTATAGAAGATGCTATTTCAAGTCCCATTCAGATCGCAATCTTAATAACAGCTTTCACGAATGAATATTGTCGATTAATCACACACAGAAAGTGCTATAGGAACAGCAACATTGAAAAAGCGACGGAGAAATTTTTGTGCCTTTCAGAACATAGGGGAGAGATATGAGTTGACGCGGATGGGAACAGGATGGAGAAGGTGAACAAGAATGAGAGGATAGAATATTCAGACTAGAAGAAGCTCGGAGAGGTAGAAAAGGAGGAAGATAAGGAGGAGGAGGAATCGGAGAAGAAGGAGGTGAGTTGGAATGAGTAGAGAACAAGAAGAAGGATAAGAGAAACAAAAGGAATGAGAGGACGAAAAGAGACAAGTGGAAGTTGGAGATGTAGCAGAATATCGGATCGGAAGAAGAGGAGGAGGAGAAAAAGTACAAGAGGAAGAACAAGGAGAAGAAAGAAGAACAAGTGGAAGAAAGAAGAACAAGGGGAAAAAGAAGAAGAAGAACATACTCGAAGATGGACAAAGAAGAGGAGAAGAGTGAGGAGAAGATAAAAAAGAGAAGGACAAGAAAAAAATTTAAGAGGATAAATAAGAAGAAGGAGAAGATAATGGAGGAGAGGAGGACAAGGAGGAGAAGAGGTGGACAAGAAGGAGAAGAGAAAGACAAGAAGAAGGAGAGGGTGGCAGGAGAAAGGATAAGACAAAGAAGAAGGATAGAACGAGAAAGGACAAGATGAAGACAAAGAAGAAAAAAAGAAAAAGAGTAGGACAGAAAAAACAAGAGAAAGACAAAAGAGAAGAAAAAGAAGTAGAAGAAGGATGAGAGGAGGACAAGAAGAGAGAGAAGGATAAAAGACAAGAGGAAGTCACAAAGGAAAAAAAGACGGAGAAGACACAGAAGAACCAGATGAAGATAAAGAAGAAGAAAAAATTATAAGAAGCTGTGAAGATCAGAAAGCAGGAAAAGGCGAAAAGAAGAACAACTTGAAAGAGTTTAGGTTAGGTTTGAAATTTCGGTGAAAGTAGTTTTACAACGTGAATGCACTCAGTGAAAAATGGAAGAAATGAAGAGAGAAAAAGATAGTCAAGAGACAATAAGAGTGAGAGAGAAGAAATATGATGTATCTCACGAGACAAAGAAATTCTTGCTAGTGAGTTGTAGGTGTGATCTTCAACTTGACTGTCGTCTGTCCAAGTAAAGAAGACATTCTGGCAAGATGGGAGAATGACTCCACCTCAGTCAATATTGGTTCAAAAATCATAAATTTGATTTCAAATTGTAATAAACATCCTTATCTACGATTTGAGATCAATTCATTATTTTTCAAGCAATATTGACAGAGCTGGAGTCATTTTCCCATCTTGCCAGAATGTCTTCTTTGCTTGGACAGACTATAGTAAGTGTAATCTTCAGCTCACAGCAGAAAATACCCTCTGGCAAGATGGGAAAATGACTCCAGCTCGGTCAATATTGATTCAACAATTATTATAAATTTGGTCTTAGACTGTAGAAAATATTTCTCTACAATATGGAAACAAATTTAGAATCTTTGAACCAATATTGACCGAGCTGGAGTCATTTTTCCATCTTGCCAGAATGTATTATTTTCTTAGACAGACTATAATAGGTGTAATCTTCAACTTCATTGTAGCATGGTACTGGTATCCCGTAGAGCTTTGTCCATAGTTTAATTTACTTCCAAGAAGATACAAAATTTTGTATCATGTATCAAAAAACACTTTAATACAATACAGGACCGAAAACGTTTCAATAATGATGGTAGCAAGACGTTTAAATTTGTTTGTTTTATTTGCGTTTAAATTTTAACTTTCAATTCCATAAAGATTTGATATTATGCATTTTATTATTCCACTGCATAATGGAAATTATACCTTTTATAATTTATAATCATAATAATAAATCAATAGTAAGATCTTCCATCAATAAATCGTCTTATTATTTTGTCATGTCAAATCTTAAAGACTTTCAAAATTAAAACTTTCATATCTTCTTGAAAGTAAGATTTTATACACATGCTAAGACTAGATTTCATTGTTTCAAGAAGCTTTGATGAATTACAACGTAAAATTTATTTCAAATTTTTAATCAATTTTCCATATGTTCTCTTAATCAGGAATTAAAAACCAGATTGAATCACTTCTACTTGAGAAATATTATCCATGTTACCACCAAACTATTATTAGTAACAATATCTAAGCAGCACTTCTATTATTAATAGACCGCAAATTGCATCAATTAAATTACAGGTTCAGTGTTGGATCAGCTGATCATAATTTGAGGTTATGTTTTGGTAGTACTCTCACTTCTACTATCACTCGTTTGACCTTGACCTGCTGACTCTAGTCAAGAGAGAGGAATAATAATTACAGGGTATGATGGAGAGATAGATGGATTGTAAGAAATAGAGAGTGACTGAACTAGAAAAGAGAGAGAGAGAGAGAGAGAGAGAGAGAGAGAGAGAGTGTGTGAGTGAGAGAGTGTAAGCTACAGATTGAGGAAAGGAGTGAAAGGAAGAATGAGAAAGAGAGTTCGAAAATAAGAGAGAATGAGTAAGAGAAAGATAAATTGGATTGGTTTATTCATATAGATAACAGAAAAGTATTAAAGCTTGTTGGTTTCTGGATTGCAATAAAGTATTATACCTACAGTAAGTATAACTCTATAGAGTAATAAATACACAGTATCACTGGCGGTTCGTAGCCAAGAAACAGGTGAAGTGCCCGTATCTTTTACTGTACAGCACTTCACCTGTTTCGTGGGCACGAGCCGCCAGTGCACAGTATGTATAGCTAATTATTCTTCAAGTTTCGCGAGCTGAAAACATATTATTCAATTAAAAGGGGTCACGTGAATGCAAATTTATAGAAATACTAACAAAAATATGTAACTGGCAGCAATTATTATACGCAAATGGATAGGCGAAGTTTGGACATAAAAATGACCATTCTTTAAAATGAATATGAAGGGTTTCCTTTCCATTATCACTTGGTATTGGGAGAGAGAAATTAGATTAGATTAACTAGATTAGATAAATTACTTAATTCGAATAGATAACTATAGAAATGGAAAAATAAATTCAGCTCAGATTCTACATTACACTTTGAATGAGTAGAACAAAATTTTTAATAAATCTCACAAATAATAACTTCTAATAATATTAGGCTACCTCTAGTAGAAAATCGTAGAAACGGTGAATGCAAAATTCATACAACTATTAATTCGAAGCTCTGCAAAAGGATTAGAAGTGTTGATTATACAAGGTTATTACAAAATGTCTATAATAACCTTGTAAATTATCTAAGTGAAAAGGCGAAGTTTGGACAAGAAAATTATCACTCTTGGGAAAGGGTAAGTACTGTATATCCTTTCTGTTAACACTTGGCCTTAACAGAGAGAGATAAAAAAGAAAAAGAGAGGAGAGTAAAGTGAGAGAGAGTAAGAGAGAGGTAGATATTCAGGTTCTATCAAAATGATCCTTACCGTTTTTCTCATGTGATAGTCCTCAATGGAAACGTGATCTGGTTAGAAATGGGTGAACGAACTTCTCTTGAATTCAAGGTGAAATTATGAAATTTGTGCAAATTCTCTATTGAACTGGTCAGGCGATACATCGAAGGTTACCAAGGTATGGTGGTCTGTTTCCATTTCATCTCGATTAAAATGGATTTTTTTTCTACTTCCAGTGTGCCCCAGATAGATAATAACATGAATAAGAATAACATGGGTAGAGGCGTACTCTAAGGTTTTAGTGAAAATCTATATTAAATTATTGTGTGATGTGCTGCGAAAGTACACAATTAACCGTTTTTCGCACTTATTATCCAACAAAATTAGGTGAAAAACGTTTGGGATATTAGTCTGTCTTTTCAGCCGATAAGTACACTAATTTCTGTCGAATGAATTTGGAATCTAGAATAATTCTAGATTTTATTATGAAGACATAATTTATGTTTATTTTATTATATAGACATAATTATTATGAATATGAATGGATTCATGAAATACGAGTGAGAACAATAAATTTGAGAACTCATCCAAAATATTCCAGACAAAATCTACTGATTGAGATTCTGTACTACAAACAGTGTATTTGTACGCTGAACTAGAAAGATGAAAAACTTGGATTTAAAGAATTATTCCAACTATGAATTTTCCACTCATTATCATCAATCGCATTTATATTTTCTACTTTATTTGAGAAGACAAGTATGACATCTATTACTTTGAATGCAAAGACGTACATCGAAGTTTACTAGCCAGGGAGCTAATGTGGGCATCACCCACAGAAAGCAATTCAGCATAATCATTATCTATGATGATATGATGTAGTCTAGAAGGAGGAAATGGTAAGAATAATTATAATAGAAATATGAAAACAGACTCAAACAAACAAAACAGATTAGTATGTGTTGAGTAGTTTTGAGGGTGATATTGTAGTGACACAGTTATTATTAAATGAGAAGGAAATATACCTACAGACAACAGATTTATAAAAAATCGAGATACCACTTCGGTTGCTACACTATTTTCTAAAATCTATTTCTGGTAAATAATGTCATAGCAACGAGTAAACTAGTTAGTGTTTTTATTGTGACTCGAAATTTTCAATTTTATACAATATTTTAGAAGAAATTTTGTGAAAATTGGTGATTTGATTTATTTGGAATAATTTATTGCTCTAAATTCAAAATTTTTATAATTCGGTATTTCTCCTGGACTATAAATTTATTCTTAATTGAAGTGCTACGAAAATCTAACCTAGTTTCGAACTTTATTATTCATCAAAATTTGGTATGAAGACGTTTTGGACATTAGTCTGTGTTTCCAACCAATAAGTTATTGTTTCTGTAAAATAAATAAATGAATAATTAAACTGGCAGTATCTATACTCACGATCAAACACCGCTATTGGTAGTTGCTTGAACCAATCACAGTGAACGTCTGCCATTGGCCTAGACAAGCCCCTCCCCGATTAGCTGTGTAAACCGCTGATCGGGGAGGGGATGTCTAAGCCAATGGCAGTCGTTCACTGTGATTGGTGCAAGCATCTACCAATAGCGGTGTTCGACTGCTTGTATAATAATACTGCTGCTTTTGACTTTGAGTTACAGTTTACCAGAGGTTGATAATGTTGTAAATGCCGAAAGCAGTAGCTTTCTTAATTTTTTTTTAATAAATAATTGGTTTAACAATATCTTTTCTTTTCATTCAATTCAAGATTAACAGTCATATAAAGTGCAATGAGTGTAACATCTATGATTTCAGCATATGAGCTAAATGTGTGCTAGTTTTGAATACGTAGAATTACTTCATTATTTAATTGACGTGGCGAAGTTTGGACAGTAATGTCCACTCTACCACTTAACCAAGAGCTGTTTAGGTACAAGCCAGAATTTCAAATATTCAAACCGAGCTATTCAATACTTGAATTATTATGATATAAGAAGTTCGAGATTACAGTACAGTACATCACTGGCGGCTCGTGCCCACGAAACAGGTGAAGTGCTGTACAGTAAAAGAAACGGGCACTTCACCTGTTTCGTGGGTACGAGCTACCAGTGCAGTACATAGGCTACATATAGATAATTTTTATGATTGAACGAGAATTCTGAAATGAGATCATCAATGCTATTTTGAACTGGTTCGTCTTTACTAACATTGGTTCAGTTAGTGTTAATGACCAACATTCGGCTTTATTCAGGTTTCCTGGTGAAAGATTAGAAATTATTATTGGTGGTTGTCAAGAAGAAGTAGAAGAAGAATAAGAACAAGATGACGTCGTAGAAGAAGAAGAAGAAGAAGAAGAAGAAGAAGAAGAAGAAGAAGAAGAAGAAGAAGAAGAAGAAGAAGAAGAAGAAGAAGAAGAAGAAGAAGAAGAAGAAGAAGAAGAAGAAGAAGTGAAGAAAAGAAAAGTAGCCATTTGTGAACCTGTTGAGCTGCTTAAGCTTTTAAAAGCTGTTTTGTCACCAGCATGATCACCTGATTTCGGTTCGAGGAAGTCTTTCCAACCAAAGAAGACATTCTGGCAAGATGGGAAAACGACTCCAGTTCGGTCAATATTGGTTCAAAAATTTATAAATTTCAGTCTCAAATTGTAGAAAACATCCTATTCTACAATTTGACACCAAATTCACTATTTTCGAACCAATATTGACCGAACTGGAGTCGTTTTCCATCTTGCCGGAGTGTCTTCTCCGTTCGACCAGTCTAGCAGCTGATTTGTGAAATGAAGATGGACCGGCTCAACAATCCGGTATACGGACGGTACCGTTTCAGGAAGTCCAAATTCGAAACCTATTTTGAAATCTAATTTTGGCGGTGATGTATTCGTGTAATGGATTCAGTCTACTGAATGGAAGCCAGTTTTTTCAAGGTGTATTTTATCATTACTACAAGTCGCAGGCACATGTCAGGCACAAATGCAATAGAAACACGTAGTTGTATGTAGCAACGCATATCAGAAATCAGCTGACCAGTGTGTGTTGCTCTATACAACTCGGTGTTTCAATTCCATGTTGTTCCCGACATGTGCCCGCGACTTGTAGTAATTGAAAACTACGTTTAGTTGAAAGAGTAGATTTGATTGTGTTGCACTAGCGGCTCGTACCCACTAAACAGGTGAAGTGCTCGTATCTTTTAATGTACGGCACTTCACCTGTTCTGAGGGCACGAGCTGCCAGTGTTGTGTTGAAGCAACTGAAAAATAGAGAGCGTAAAAATGTTCGTTCATTCAACTGATCCTTTCAACTGTTTCCTCTCTAGGAACAAAGAGGTTCACCTCTTTGGCTATAAACTGTATGAGTTATTGATTCATTAATTATACATCTAATCCACCTTACATTTTCTATATTTAGATGCAGTATTGAGGTATGTTGTATCCTTACTGTACAGCACTTTAATTGTTTCGTGGGCACGAGCCGCCAGTAGTGTATAGGAATAAGAAAAAAGGTATCATTGACCACATTAACATTTCAATTAGTAAGTAATTTCATTGCAATGAACAATGTTTGTTTAGTCTATTTTTTTATTAAATGCAAATTAAATGTCTGTCTAGTCTAGACTCTAGAGTTTCTGCCTCATTCATGTAATCCTAATACAGGGCTCCTGAATTCCTATAAAACTGGCTATAAAATCTAAATTTTCATAAATTTGTTTGGATAACTTTCCATTTCTAAGGTCACGTGTTATCTATCTTTTAGTAATATTGTAAAAGTAAAGCTTACGGCAAAAAAGGATGTTTAGTCAGCCTCTTGAACGGGATTCAAGCTGATGTTGGGCATCTATTTATTATTGTATTTTTCAATTGAAAGAAAAAATATCCGAGCACGGATGAATGAAATCTACACGGAAACCTCCTTGGAAATCTATATCTATAAAAGCGAAATGGCACTGACTGACTGACTGATTCATTCATTCATTCATCACCAGAACTAAAAATCCACTGAACCGAATGCGTACAAATTTGGCAGGCATGTTCAGTTTGACGTTTAGACGCGCGCTAAGAACGGATTTTAGGAACTTTTCAAGAATACGCCAAATATTTAAGTTTTTCTATAGTTTTTCGGCGTTTGCTCAATTTTTTCGAGTACCAATCAGTAGAAAATGTTGATATTTGGTAGGTAGGTTCAGATAAGGTCTAGAAATGTTGTGTTAAGATATTTTTGAATTCCGTTCAAGATTACGGCAGTAATCATGTTTTCAAAATTGTAGATGTATTGCGGGTTGCAAATCTTCCGCCTTGATACGACCAATCCTTACTGTAAATTCAATGGTTCAGCGAGATTATAGATAAACTAATTTGTAAGATATTGAATCAAGTTTCAAACTATGTCCGATATAGTTCCCAAGGTTCACTCAATATTAGCGTTTTACTATTTTTCGGAATTTTCAGAGTTTTTCTTGGATTTTTCGAGATTAAATTGGTAGAAAATGTCGAAATTTGGTGAACAGGTCCAGATTAGGTCTAGAAATACTGTTTCCATTAAGTTTCGAATCCCTTCTGAACGGAATTTGCAGGCGAGCGAAGCGAGCCTGTTTGTCTCAGTTGTCACTGACAGAGGTTATGCAGGCGAGCAAAGCGAGCCTGTTTGACTCACTGACACTGCTGATACTGTCGAGGGTCTAGGCGGAAGTCTCTAAGTCTGCCGGCCAGTCGCTAATAATTGACAATATTAGCTGTTGGAGCGCTCAAGAAGCAGACGAAACCGCTCAAACATTTGGCATTATAATATTGAAATTATTTTCACTTTTGATTCTCCTTTCTGATAATTATGATTTCTTTGGTCAGTGTTTGTTTGCGTATGAGAAAATGCTCAGAAGATTAATATCTTCTAAAACATTAATTTCCCAATGTGTTCCACATTTTATACAATTGATCTTATCAATATAGAACAAACATAGAACAATATGAAAGCTTTAAAAACAGAAAATGTAACGAAAGTTATGATTTTACTTTGTTGCTAACTTTCATATTGAATTAATGTGAACTTAAAATGCTCTACATTTGATCAAGTTTAATAGCGGTTATCAACTATTTCAACATTTTCTACATCAACATTGATGAATCGAATTAATCTCGGGAACAACAGGTTTCTTTGATTAATTCTCATTGAATCGATAAATAATCTCAATCCTTGAAAAAACTTGGGTGTGAGCTTAATTATTATTATAATTAATTATTCTAATAATTATTATTCATCGAGCACTTTTCTTCCCAATCTACATTTCTCTCATTACCATCCTTAATTTCCTTTTGATTATCCTACAATGAGGAAAATCAATTTTCAAATCAGTAAGTTCTCTAATTTTTAAAGATTCAATACAATCTTTATCATGTCAGAGAAAATTATTAATTCAGGCTACATTGTTTTCTTCTCAATCTTGATTTTCTTTTTCTTATTGCCTCTTCTGGTATAGCTGTGTCAAGAACAGAAGAGCCTCTTGCAAAATGGCGGAGGGAAGTGAGAGTGTATCTACGCATGCGCAGAATTTAGAATTCCAGGGTAAAATCACTTTAGTCAAACTTCCGTTTTTACACTAATCGTAATCATGTTGATTTCACGAATGAAAATATTTTTTTATTTATTTAATTATTGACATATGATAGCACAAATCATAACCTAATTAAATAATAGTCTAAGCCTGTACTATTTCTTCCTAAATTTGGTTATGTTGGAACAATTTTCATTTCGACTACTGTCAGCAGTGAATGGCAGCCATGTTGCCAAAGGCTCTTCTGTTCTTGACACAATTATACTTCTTTCTTTTTCTCTCTCCATGAACTGAATCAATTTTTAATTCAATGAATTACCTCCAATTTATGTACTCGTATTAATTTTTTTAACTTGTTATTTTTTTAATTAGGCTATACAAAAACGATTGATAATGTTCTCATTTACTTCTGATCTTTCCTATCCTTTCTCTCTTTTATCCTTCTCCTTCTTCTTCTTCTTCTTCTTCTTCTTCTTCTTCTTCTTCTTCTTCTTCTTCGTTTTCTTCTCCTTTTTTCGGCGTTCTTAATGCACGCACAATATTATTCTTTGAAATTAGCATTGCAAATCAGGTGAGGCGTCTGGAAACTGGGATATAGTCTGTCCAACCAAAGAAGACATTCTGGCAAGATGGGAAAATGACTCCAGCTGGGTCAATATTTATTTAAAACTTAAAAATTTGGTCTCAAATTGAAGAAAACATACTGATCTATAGTTTGTGACCAAATTTATAATTTTCGAAACAATATTGATCGAGCTGAAATCATTTTCCCATCTTACCAGAATGTCTTCTTTGCTTGGACATACCATACTAGCTTGGCCTAAATCTTTAGTTTTCACACCTACAATGAGCAATTGTCATGTAAATCTGTGTCTATTCCCTAAGATTTTAAACTGAGATTCATTTGTTCTCTTCAAGAGATTTTTAAATGGTTCAAACATAATCAACGTGAGAGTTTTACTTTGAGATAATGCGATCTCAATTATTATAATGAGAGTTTTGGCTGGAAAGAATGAGATCTTAATTATAATAATACTCAACTATTGTTTGTATAAAGTGGAGTAGAATGGATGTATTGTTATCAATTTAAAAAGATTATAAAGAATAAATATAGGAATAAAGAACTTTAAAACTTAGGGCTGTTAAAATAATTGAAAAAAAAAATATAATCGTTGGAAACTTAATTATTCTTCTCCTAGGTCCCAATCCAATATGAAATAGAATTTGAATACATTCCTGTATAAATAGAAATTGCAATAGAGTAGCCTACAATGAGAACATTGAATCCTAGGATAATATAATGAGAATGAGTTCTGGGTTATAATTATCATAATTGATCATTGTTTCATTGTAATATTCATACAAGATTACTATATTAAATATCAAATTTATAATCTTATAAATTTTTAATACAAATTTTGTAATCTGCATTTTGCATTCATTTCGAAATAATATTAGATTAATGCCATGGAACATTATTATTTCCCAGCTAATTTTCATGTTTTGGACTTGATGTCTGTGTTTTAACCCTTTATTGTATTTCTCGAATTAATGAATGAATAAATGGACGAATAAATGAGTGAATAAATAAATTAATAAATGAATGATGATAAATGAATGAATGAATGAATGATAGGCTACTTAAGATAGGATCACTATCCAAAACATCTAATTTTTCTTGAACTTAGCTTAATGAACACAATAACGTGGTACAAAATCAACTTGAATGAAATCATCGCTTTTGAAATAATATAGCCTACGATATTAAATATATAGCATGTATCACATTTTTCTTATTCTCATGTAATTACTAAGAAAAATAGCTGAAATAAGAATATGTATTCCATGATACCGTTATCAAACCTCGACTAAATAGAAGTGTAATAAATTTTATTTATTTATTCACATTGCTGTCTTACATTCATTTACATTCTCGTATACAATACATCAATAAAAATCCACAAGAATCAAGGGTACATTATTAACACATTAAAAATTACAAGAAAAAATCATTACATGAGTTACTATACAATAATGTATAATACAATAAAATAGATGCGAATGTCAATAGAAGGAGAAATGAATATAAGCCCCACGAACGCAAAGCTTTGAAAATTATATTTTTGTAAACTATTGATACACGCAAATAATAGTTTAAATGATACTAAAACTAGTAGAAATATTTTGAGACTCACCAGAATTGAAGAAATCCAAAAGATCACTAGATTGCCATCAGCTCCATTCTTATTGTAAATAAACATTTTCAAATTTGGTTCACTGTGTAGTTCACTATTACTTGAGAATCTTGTAAAATTTGTTCAAGGGGGTGAAGTAAATGCGTGTTACAATGTTTTTGCATGTTTTTCACAGTTACGAGTTCTTAATCAAAGGTTTCAGGTACAAAATTCATGAATTCCTATCGTTTATTGGAGTTGTTTTTCCCAAAACAGTCAAAACTTTAACATGAAAAATACTTTGTTGATCTCAGTACGTTTGGAATTAAGGTCTATATGATTTGAATTATTTAAGAGATTATTGTGTTAAATCGTTTATTGATACCGTTGTTTTACTGACAAATAATTGAGTCGAGAAAATTAAAAATAGTCTCTACTATAAACCCTTTTTTTCATAAGTTTTGACCCCAATTTTAACAATTTATCATCAGAACAAATCACAGAACATCACCCACTCTCACTCCAATCGATTTGAAACCACTTTCAAATGTTTCTCTTTCACTTTGCAAAACTTTTTCCTCTAATCATAGATATAGACTCTATCTAGTACAACAATAACTAGCAAAACTATACCTGAATCTGTCACAAATCTACATTCTAGAACCTTATCAGTTGCATGAACCACATAATATAACTTTCACTCCTCGTATGGTTTCGACATTGCTTGACTCGTATGTTATGTAGACCTTTCAAAGGCTTTTGACAGGTATTTTTCGTGATTATTCGGGTATTTTCAATGAAAGGGTGTTGTAATTGGTCTCAAATTGTATATTTCTAAATTATCTATCAATAAAACTCAAATTTTCTAGGTTAGCTCGTTGTTTGGTGTGATTTTAGCAACTTTTCGTTGTTTGTTCTAAATGAGAAAAAACACTGGACCAAAAAGAGAACCTTGGAGGAACACTGTTTTATCGGTTCACGCACTATTTTCACGAGGTTTTCAAGCTGCAAATCGTGATAACGCGTGATTTTTGAGAGGCAGCGGACGCAGAAAAGAACCGTAGTGTGTACGGACCGCGAGATAACTGAACCGCGAGGGCCTGTCAGACAGTGTGAGCTACTTTCTACCTTGGCGGCCTGGAGAGGTGGCTGAATCCAGCACAAATCGGAGGCTTGGATAACTGTCAACTGGTTTTGTGAGTGGAGAAGGTTTTCGGTAGTAGCACGTTTTGGAGTCGTTATCAAATATGTATTTGTTTTTTTGGGTTAACGTTTTTTCTAATATTAATAGAATAAACTGAGAAATCAAATGGAATTCATCCGATTTCTGATATTTTCTACACCGGCGTTTCACCAAGTACTGATTAGATTTACTGTCAAACACCTCTCTATGCATTATCTTGGTATGTGTTAGAGTATGTTAAATAAGATCATCAATTTTCAATTTCTTTGTGAAACGTTTTTAATTCATTTCTTGAAGAGTAGATTTGCGCTTACCAAATAGATACTTGGTGCTCCATATCTAAGAAGATTATCAGCTACTCTTATATTTTTTATTGATATTATCAATTCATTATAATCAAAATTATATATAAATACTCGTTCTTTAAAAAATAATCATTGAACCAGGAGAATTGTAGCCATAGAACTATTAGGAGGGTGTTATCAAAATGGGAGATACATTGGACGTTAGTTGAGTAATCTCTTCTAGACAGTTTTAAATAGCATTGATAGATTTATTCCATTGGTTTATTATATTTTATAGTGAGTAATCTCCTCTAGACAGTTTTAAATAGCATTGATAGATTTATTCCATTTGTTTATTATATTTTATAGTCATCAGCGTCTTGGTATTTTCAAATTATCAATAATTCTTTCATCATAAAACTACCTTTTATCACTTTCAATTTTCCCAATAGTTATGTATACGATACTTTTCATGAGTTACACAATAAATTTTAAACTAAACTCTACACTATAAAGTATTAGACAATACAGTATGTCTTTTTAGTTCTTTCGCTAAAATAGGTGGAATGAAAGCAGAATCATGGTCGAAATGTGGACTTTATGAAGGCAGAAAAAGTTTCCAGTTTCTAGGCTACAGTATTTTTTAACAATGAGTTATTGACGAATGAACTCGAACAATGTTTATTGATTCCAAAATTTCAGATGTTGCATTGAAAAATGTATAGTTGAAAATTGATAGTACAAATGAGTCGATGGCTCATTGAATAAATTATTGAACATAAATTTTCTCGAAAAAAAACTTAATTTATATCTAGTTACTGTTGATAGGCCACAAACAGAATGAACGTCAATTTTATATCTCCAAATAAATTTGCGAAACCTTCCTTTGCAATTCAAAATATTAGTAACTAATAAGATAATACTAAATTTTCTAATGAATAAACTCCTTGTCCATCCATTCTCTTTC
The DNA here is from genome assembly GCA_017141385.1 of Sogatella furcifera. Taxonomy (NCBI): domain Eukaryota; kingdom Metazoa; phylum Arthropoda; class Insecta; order Hemiptera; family Delphacidae; genus Sogatella; species Sogatella furcifera. Next base: position 15,236,974 of record CM029558.1, on the reverse strand, counting down.
TCTCCAAAACCCAATGAAAGGACTTGCTCGATTTCATGCTGTATTTAATAGTGCCTGTTATTATGCACTCCCCGCTGAACTTTCTTCAGTGGCGATTACGCTTCTCGGATAGAAAGAGTTGGTGATAAGAGAGAAAGAGTTCGACATTGGAGAAAGATACACCTGGCCAAAAATAATGAAGTATGTCTGAACTTGGAAATGGAAGGTATAGTTTACATTGAAATAAGTTTGTTTTTATCAGAGAAGACTCAATTCTATACCATTACACTCCTTAACTTGTGTAATGCCCTTGATGTCCTCAAAGTTTCTGCAAATAAACGAATTTTGAAATTTTGAATTTTTATAATAGCTGTGTAACCACTCGGTTCAATCAGCTATCAATTTGATACAGTCAATGAGATACACAGGACGATTCAATCTGATACATGATACAATAATTTCAATTATTGAAACGATCGAGGATTCTATTTATTTATCTATGATCTAAAAAAATCAACCAAGAGCCTTCATAATGCAGTACTATCAATTGTATTGCACTGGCGGCTCGTGCCCACGAAACAGGTGAAGTGCCCGTATCTTTTACTGTACAGCACTCCTCCTGTTTTGTGGGCACGAGCCGAACAGATTTATTGATGGGTTGATAACGATTTCACAAGGTTTTAACGGTGGTTTTGAATTTTAGACTATTTATTTATTGTAACCATTGCGAATTGATAGCAAGTATTTCAAGCAAAGGTGATGATGAGTGAGTGAATGATGATGTTCACATGGTGAATGAAAGATGATGAAAGTTTACTTGACAATAATTTTCACATCGAAAAACACTTTTCACTTTAAATTTTTTTTAAATTCAGTGAAGTACAAACATTTAGATTGTTTGACAAGATCTCATATTGTAAGATCAATAATAAATTTATCAGAAAGTCAACCGAGGATTAACAATTGATTAAAATTGAATGGTTCTTGAGTTCAATGCCTCTCTCTATTTCAAAAAAATGAAAGGTTAGGTGGTTTTGTCTGCTCCTTATGCACTCCAACAGCTGATGTTGTGAATTAGAGTTGCCATTCTGCTAAGCCTAGATGATGTTTTTGAAATCAAATAATTTATCAAGGGAGTTGGAAGATCTTGTTTTTTTTTAAACGTATTGTATCAGTAAAAAGCTGACTATTAAGTTGATACCCACATGATTAACATGATGATATCCATGTCACAATTCCTAGTATTTGTAAAAAGAAGCATATTGAATGGATGTGCTACTCAATGAGTAATTTCCTGGTTGGTCATGAAGTCAATACGACCTCTTGGGTCACAGTGACGAGTCAAAAGGTCACCATGACCGTTATCCAGTAAGTACTTGAGTAAGTACCGGTATACAGTGAATACTTTCAGGAAGATTAGAAGGTTTAACTGAGCAGTAATTCTCAAAATCTGATCAACTGTGGAGAAACAAATGATCGAGAAACGCCAGTCAAGGTTGACCTACGATCAACTTTTAAACTTCGTTAAACCCTTATCAACATCACAATAGTATAGGTTGTGGTGATACATTTGATGATTAACAGTGAAACAATAATATTGTTCACTCTGAACTACTTTACACGACACTGCAGTTAATGACTTAACATAGTTGCAGTTAATCACTAAACATCAACTGCAGTGTTTATGACTGCAGTGTTGTGTAAAATAGTTCAGAGTGGAATATTTACTAGCAGTTCGTGATGGAAAACAAAATAGATAAGGATTATATTGTGATGTTGATAAGAATTAAATGAAGGTTAAGAGTTGATCGAAGCTTGTGCTACTGGGTTTCAACTGATCTTTTCATTGTTCGTCTAGGACCAAGGTTCTGGTTTGTTTTGAAAATGAAGTTATCAAAGAACCTTAGAGAAGGTTGATCTACAATCAACAATCATCTTATCGTTCGATTCATAAGGATTAATCACGGCTTGAACTATATTTTAATGACGCGAATTACATTTTAATATTTAAGGGAAGCGGTTTGTTCCAGTGGTAGAGAGCGTCTAATCGGTGAGATTAGATAAGCGACGTGCCTCTACCACCACCGTTGTAATGGTGACCGGTTCCTCTGAATTCAATTTATGAGCCTCAAAAATCGATTCTCGGTGGTTCGGAACCCACCTAAAGCAGTAGGTCCATTCATATCTCATCATCATCCTTCCCATTACACACGCACAGGCCCAAGAGCCCATGTGGGCACCACCCTCACAAAAAATTAAAGTTTGGAATTGTTTTGTGTTGTTTGGCTTTGGTCAACCCTTCTTAATTCGAAATTAATTATTTAGGCTATTACTTCTGGATATCTTTCTTGGAGTGGAAACCTTCGGCTGAAAATGAAATTTCTGCATAACCTGAAAGTATTGGACAATATAATTCAACTTAATTTAGGAATTCAAGAAGTTTTGAGCAATGGCCTGTTTCTTATTTTCACTGAAATTGTATTATTTTGTACCAAAATAAAAATGAATATTATTGTCAAATTTTCAACTATTTAGTGAAGTTAATAGGCTACATCAATGTTGTTCTACCAGATCATAAAATTAAATTTCACGTGTTCTAATACTTCTAAGATTTGTGATTGATATTGCTAGATTGATAATGAAATAATCAACAACTTATCCGAAGTTAACACTTATTGTTATGAATTCAATGCTTCTCTGTTTCACAAAATCGAGTACTCAAATTTATACAGGGTGTTTCAGGAGGAATGTGCAATACTTCTCAGGCTGATTCCTAACACCAAGTAGACAAAAAAGTTCCATGGGACCAACCCCCAAAAACGCTTTGTTAACGAGATAACAATGGCGGAAAATTGAGATTTTCCAAAATATATTGATTTTTCTAATTTTTTAGAGGCTTTAGGTTCACAAATGATCAATTCCTATGTAAAATTAGCTGAGGAATTCAATAAAACCAGTTCCAAGTTTGTATTTTTTATAAATGGAAGTTGAAGAGAGTCGGATTCTCAACAAAAAGTTAAATGGCGGCGATTGTGTAAATCTTACCCAAATCTCAGAGATGGCGATCAAAAATCGCAAAATTGACAAGAGTGATAAATTGACAAGAACTCGGTCTATAATATATAGCTTTTCTCCATACAAGCCACTTGTAAAATAAACTAGGCTGGTTGAGAGTAAGTAGAATAAAGACTAAAATGACTGAAGACTAGAAAGAATTTGTATAGTCTGTCCAAGCAAAGAAAACCTTCTGGCAAGATGTGAGAATGACTCAAGCTCGGTCAATATTGGTTGAAAAATTATAGATTTGGTCTCAATTTGTAGATCAAAATGTTTCCTACAATTTAAGACCAAACTAATAAATTTTGAACCAATATTGATCGAGTTGGAGTCATTTCCCCATCTTGTCAGAGGGTTTTTTTTGCTTGGAAAGACTATACTTGTAAAATAAACTAGGCTGGTTGAGAATAAATAGAATAAAGACTAGAAAAAATTTGTACAGTGAAGGTACAGGTCATGCCATAAAGATTGGCGGCTGACGAGTGATTGTTTTCAATGCTTGTCTTTCTCAGGACAGTCGGCTAGCGGTCTACAAGAGCTTATTGAGTCGAGAGAAACCTCGGCTGAACCCTTCCACGTTCGTGAACCGTTTCCAGACAGTTCTGACAGAGTTGAGAATTTATTACAGACATGCATCACCCGCCTTCATCTTTGGTTCCCACTATACTTGCATGTCTAATTCCGCATTCTTTTTGCAGACACGGTCTGATAAAAGTGTGCAACTTTTTACTTTGTACATCGCACGATGAGAAGACACTCTGGCAAGATGGGAAAATGACTCCAGCTCGGTCAATATTGGTTCAAACGTTATAACATTGTACTCAAATTGTAGAGCAGAATGTTTCCTACAGTTTGGAACCAAATTTTAAATTTTTTAACTAATATTGATCGAGCTGGAGTCATTTTCTCATCTTGCCAGAATGTCTCTTCTGCTCAACTGAACTGAAACAAATACGACTATAGTCTTTCCAAGAAAATAAGACCCACAGGCAAGATGGGAAAATGCCTCCAGCTCGGTCAATATTGGTTCAAAAATCATAAATGTGGTCTCAAATTGTAGATAAAAATGTTTCCTACAATTTGATACCAAAAACATAATTGTCGAACCAATATTGAGCGATCTGGAGTCATTTTACCATCTAGCCAGAATGTCTTTTCTGCTTGACCGGACCAAAACAAATGCGAGTATCTAGTGTCTAGTGTCTGGACAATAAGACAATAGATGTAATAATGGGATGAATGGAACAATAATGAAATTTATCTGATTACTGGAGTGGATCCAGGAAATAGTTTGGAGGGATGTCATGTTTATGAGGAACTAAACGTACACTAGAAGATGGAGCATGGTGCTCTATATCCACTGTCATTTCGGACTGACAGTTCGGACTGTGATAGACAATAACTGTAAGTGGATGGGGAATTTGAAATGTTATT
>CM029558.1:14945004-15227504 GCA_017141385.1 Sogatella furcifera | reverse complement strand
TTATAATTATTTATGTCTTGTTTGATACACTGAAATTGGGCTAAGCCTATTATAAACAGGACTGGCGAAAAAAAATTGTTTTGTACATATTCAATGTTGTCAAAAGTAAGGCTATGACAAGTATTGTACCGCTTCAAAACATAATATTATTAATTAACTAGAATATCTAATAATTATTTCAATTTTGAACTAAATGGCAGCTTCATTTTTGTATAACAGTTTTCCCAATTTGAAGTCATCTTTATAATTATATACAAGCGAAATGGCACTTATTCATTCACTGACTCATCAGCAGAACTGAAAATCTACCGGACCGAATCAATACCTACTAATAGATGACTGTATTAGTAGGTATTGACCGAATACGTTCAAATTTAGCAGGCAGTTGGACCGTTAGACGCGCTCTAAGAACGGATTTTGAAAAATTTCCATGAATACCCCGAATATTTAAGTTTTTCTATACTTTTTCGGCGTTTCCCCCATTTTTTCGTGAACCTATCAGTATAAAATGTTGATATTTGGTAAACAGGTCCAGATTAGGTCCAGAAATGCTGTGTTCCACAAAATTTCAATACCCTTCCGAGGTTACGCCTGTAATAAAGTTTCCCAATGTTCGGAATCTGCACTTTCGTTTATTTCACGTAATCTATACTGAACTAAATACATTAAAATCATATACCAGGTTGAGCTGAGGTTATAGAGCAACTAATTCAGAACGACTGCTGGAAAGAATCCTGTTAAGTGATATGATGATCAAAGCAAATTCTTCCGAGCCTGTCTGTCTCAGCTGACACAGATAGAGGTTTTGCAGGCAAGCGAAGCGAGCCTGTTCGACTCACTGACAATGCTGATACTGTTGGGGGTCAAGGGGGCGTGGCCCACTAGCTAGGCGGAGAAGGCGAGCGAAGCGAGCCTGCCGGCTAGTATCTAATAATTCTTCCAATTTTGAAGTAGGCTATATCACATTAAGCTTTGTTTTGGTATGACAGTTTTTCCAATTTGAAGTCATCTAGAATATATTTGAAGTACATCGAAATGAACTGAGCTAGAACTGTAGACCTGAACTGAAAACTAAAATTCTTTGTATATTCCAATACATGAATGAACATGATAAATAGAATCAAAACAAATACTTCAGTTAGCTTTAGTAAAGTTCACTCTGATAATACGATCAATCTTATCAAAACTTGAAAAACCAGTCTCAAATGGTTCCTACATGTATTTCCTATAGAATATCCACTTGTAAAAAAGGATTAATTTCAGAGGAAGGTCTCAAGAGACACCTATTTACTTCCAGTAGGCTTGTTTTAGAATATTAATATTCGTATTAAAGTTGAATAAATAAACTTCCTAGTATCAGTTTCCAGTTTACAGTTATTCCCAGCATGGCTCTGTATAAGTTATGAGTTGCTTGTTTTGAAGTAAGTTTGTTGTTGTGAATTGTTAATCAGTAGAATAGTAGACTATAATAGATTCTGACAATTTTTTAAAGATAACGGATGAATCGCTTCTTCTTCCACATTGAAGTACGGTATTAGCTTTAAATATTCAAGATATGCTCACAAATTACTTTTTTAATTTTTAGAGATTTCTGATCAACATTTTTCATCAATTTCTGTGTCCAAGAAAAGAGCACAATTAACTATCCTCCCAACACAATAGATATAGGTATAGTCTGTTCAAGCAAAGAAGACATTCCAGCAAGATGGAAAACTACTCCACCTCGGTCAATATTTTGGTTCAAAACTATAAATTTAGTCTCAAACTGTAGATCAGAATGTTTCATGAACTAATTTGAGATCAAACGAATATTGACTGAGCTGGAATAATTTTCTCATCTTGCCAGAATGTCTTCTTTGCTTGATTAGACTTACATCCCAATTCAATTTTCCGATGTAATTCATGTATTAACTTGATCATATGTAGTCTCTTATTGCAAGGAAATTAAACGGAGGCGCACAGATTCATCTTTAAATAATTTTTTATTCAAATGTTGTTAAACTCTTGAAATTTTCATTCTCAACTCTATAGCCCAGAATTTAAACCTTATTTGCCTACAATGATGAAGTACATGCTATTGTCTGATCTTATAGTCTCCAGCATTTATTCACTATATTTCACAAAATATAATCATAATTATATTATTCAATATAAAATTCAGATAAAATGAGGAACTGTCAAGATATCAATCTATTATAAAAAACTACACCTATCGCCAAAAAGTTGGATAGTTTCCTCGCTGATGTAACCCACTAACAGTTGATGTGGGCCTAAGCAAATCTTATGATTTGAAAAACATCACCTAGACATCGCTGAATGACATCTCTAATTGAAAACATCAGATGTTGGAGCGCACAAAGAGCAGACAAAACCGCCTTGCTTTTTTGAGTCAGCTAAATCAAATCTTGATGCATTTTTCTGTGTCGGAATGTGAGGCAGACCCTCGCGTTGGGTGTGAGGAGTGTGCGACCGCACAGGGCGCCACGGCCAAGGGGGCTCCACGGCGGCTGATGCAAAACGGGAATTTAAAAGATTTCAATTGGGCTTTTGGAATAATTTTTCCACTATTTGATAAAAATCTTATTTCACCAACAACTTGAATCCACAAGAAATTATTTCCTCTGCATAAACCCATTCGTAATAATGAATTGATCAATTGAAAAACCACAATCAATGTATGAAGCAAACCAAGAAACGTCCCTCTTGAATTTAATTCTATTGTTGGCTGACAACCACCTTACACTCTGTCGGCAAATCACAAGCCAGCTTCCGATAAAAACTTTTCCCTGATATTTTTAAAGAATTTTTGTATTTTTTCAAACTTTTTTCTGCCATGAGGTCGGTATTGGATCATGAATAGTTTGAGTTCTATTTCATTATGTTCATCGTATGAAAAATAGAATTATTAATGAGTGTAAGATGGGAGTGCGAAATCATATTTTCATCACATTTCATACAGCATGAAACTATTGAAGTCTAGTACTGCCCCAAGTTACACATTTAAAGTAAAACTGAGTCTAAATTCTATAAATAAATTCTTCAAATACTAACTGAATCTAACCAACCTGAATACATAAATAAATATTATATTAGAACAAGATCACCAATTAGTAAATCAGCGAAATTTTTTGTGTATTACACCATCCATCTTTTTTGCGAGCAGCCATCTTCTGAGACAGAACTCACGAAACACTGTCAACCAATAAGAGAAGTGCAGGCGGGGCATGAAGGCGTGTCCAAGTCAAAACTGAAACATCACCCGTCAACTGCTGCCATCTACTGGTTGAATTTGGAAACTTATCTAAACAATGTTTTCTTGCATTTCGATCGTAGGCGGAGCTTGGAGGCGTGTCCAATGGAAGTCGAAGCAAGTCACCCTATTACTACTGTCATCTGCTGGCTGAATTCGCAACTATTTCGAATGTTATTTAAGAAAGTTGGGTAGAGCAGTAAAAATGGCTGAAATCTTCAATTTGCTTTCAAGCAGAGTAATAGAATAAATTATTCAATAATTTAATAATTCAATATTGTAATGTTCAAGTACAGTACAATGTGATAGTTTTGCTCAATGTAGCTATTTTTTATTAATTCCTGTAGGATTTTGCTTTTCACGTATCCAAAACATAAAAATACGAAACAATTGCAACATTAGGATAGCTTATGAGAAAAATCTGAACATGCAAGGCATCTTGAATAGTGTTTGAATATATCAAAATATGTTGGGTTGCATTCGTCTGGTAATGAGGGGGGGCGCCTGCCAAAATCTCGCACAGGGCGCCTAAAAACCACGCGAGGGCCCTGTATGTAGGTCATAAGTCATAAACATATTTTCTAATATATCTATCACATATATCGAATTATCGATATAATACGATATAGAAGAAGTACAATACGTAACCACGGAAGTATCGCTCAAGTTATGAACAAGTTTTTGACGGAAGGTTTTCAAACTTCCTGATTGAATTTAATATAACTAAAAAAAACCCACCATCACTTATTATAGCATTTATAACACTCATAGTCTGTCCAAGCGAAGAAGACATTCTGGCAAGGTGTGAAAATGACTCCAGTTATGTCAATATTGGTTCGAAGATCATAAATTTGATTTCAAATTGTAGAAAACATTCGAATCTACAATTTGAAACCAAATTTATAGTTTTTGAACCAATATTGACCGAGCTGGTGTCATTTTCTCATCTTGCCAGAGGGTCTTCTTTGCTTGGACAGACTATACTAAATCATTGGGTTAGTAGTGGCGGCCAGCCGAATAGCTGTAGCCAATCACAGTCTTTGTCTTGTAATTGCGTTAAACAACAAGAGCTGTGATTGGTTATAGCTATTCGACTGGCTGGCATTTCTCACCCCGTGTACACTATCTTAAGATAAATGTCCATTAGGGCCGGCTGCGCCCTAACTTCGCTCTCCCAGGTTCAAAATAAAGGCAGCCATTCAATTCAATTCAATTCTATGAGGTATTGTCTAGACGAGGAAAGAAGAAATTCTGGCAAGATGGGAGAATTACTCCAGCTCGGTCATTATCTGTTCTAGAGCTATTTAGAAATTCGTATGTTTAAAAGTGGTTGGGAAAACTAGGGATGTGAAGCTGGCAGCGCCCACTGGTCAAAATCGAATAAAAATTTATAGAATAGTTTGTTTATCGTTTGTTTAGCTATTTTCAACGTTTATTTGAAATTCGAAACTGGCAAACCAAAATAGCTGTAACCCGGCAGGCCGATTGTTGAACGATCAGCTGTGATCGATTGAACTGTCAGTGTGAACTGACAGTTGTGACCCCAAGGGTCCACATCCACTGACAGTTCAATCGTTTACAGCTGATTGTCAAAAGATCGGACTGCAGGTCTTCAGCTGTTTTAGACCGCCGATTTCCCCCTCCACTTTTCTATACTGTCACAGTCTGAACTGTTTGTGCGAACTGATAGCACTCGTGCCCACGAAACAGGTGAAGTGTCCGTATCTTTTACTGTACAGCACTTCAGTGCTAGTGCACTAGTGGATGTAGAACCATTTTGTTCTTGATGAAGATTTATGTTTCTTTTTCAACTAGGGCAAATATAGTCTGTCCAAGCAAAGAAGACATTCTGGCAAGATGGGAAAATCACTCCAACTCAGTCAATATTGGTTCAAACCTCATAAATTGTGTATCAGATTGTAGAGCATGATGTTTCCTACAATTTGAGACTAAATTGACAATTTTTGAACCAATATTGATTGAGCTGGAGTCATTTTCATATCTTGCCAGAATGTCTTCTTTGCTTCGACAGACTATACTGTCGTCAGCACACTTCAACCAAAGTTATATAACCGAGAAGAGCTTGTCGATTGTTATGGTCGATGATTTTGCGATTTCTTTCAAAAGATATAATTGTGGAGACAGTCGTCCTCATATAGTCTGTCCAAGCAAAGAAGACATTCTGGCAAGATGGAAAAATTACCCCAGCTCGGTCAATATTGGTTCAAAACTTTCAATTCGGTCTCAAATTGTAGAAAACATTCTGCTCCACAATTTGATGCAAAATTTTTAATTTTCGAACCAATATTGGCCGAGCTGAAGTCATCTTCCAATCTTGCCAGGATGTCTTCTTCGCTTGTACAGACTATACCCTGAACTTAGTGAAGTATGCCGCCAATTATATTCACGTAATAAGGCGGTACAATATAGATATAGAATAAATGAGACCTTATATTGAGTACTATATATGAAAAAAGTATACAGACGAAGAGTAACTATATCTATTATAAGAGTATGTTGGAGAAATAAGTTATCTTAGCGAAAATATTTGTTAGGATCTTCAATTTTAATTCATCAATTTCGACTCTTATCAGTTCTAATATTTCCGCAGGCAACGTTCATCCTCCCTATTGGAGTAAACTTTTTTCTGTATAACGCTTTGGTCTGGCGTAAATTGCGAGAAACTAGAAACCATAACCTTCTATCATTCTTTCTCGTCTGAGAAATTATACAGGTAGATGGTTATGTAGAACAGTGGCGCTTCGTGGATTTTAGAGCTTGTAGGAACTTTTTGAACTAATAAATGATTGCAATTCAATCTTCCACAAAAACTAGACATTTTCATTGAATCAATCATATTAATAATCAGAGCAAACAAAAAAATCACGGTTTGTAAATGATCAAACTACAGCACTATCAAATTTACAGTCTCATGTCTCAATACCTGTATAAAACCATCTTTTTTGTATTCTTCCAAAAATTTAAAATAAACATTCAAATTACGTGTGAAATTCAAATTACCAACTTAACTTGGTTCTTTATTGTTCTTGTGGATAACCGTATTGATAACTATTCAGCAGACAATTCATTGTACGGTACTAATTCTGTTATCACATTCTGATATTTTATAATTTAAAGAGAGAGAAAATTCAATTTGATATTACAATTCTATACTTTAATTTACATTCAGCGTAAATTAATACAAGATAAAACATATAACCTCAAAACTCAAAAGGCGGTCGGTAACCGCCGCCCGCCGGTAAACAAAACATCACAACGCTCAAGTCGGTGTAGGTAGCTCCTCAAAGCCCGTATTCCAGCCAGACTGAGAATATTAGTTCTTCTTGAATCCGCACGGAATGCATGGGGCGCCAGTGTCGAAATGTAGGAAAAGATTCCGCTTCCTACAATGCAACGGAGATCGGAGTAGGTTCTCGAATGTATCAAAAGCGCAAGGAGGAATCGCCCTAGATGTAGAAACAGAACCTCAGTACAGTTGTTTGCTTTGGCACTTGTCACTTTGTATTTGGGTCACCTAAGAATCAGTCGCCAACTCAGATAAACTTCATAAATCTAATATAAAATAAATTCATGAACGCATATGAAAACTAAAGCTTATTTTGGGCTGCCCTAAGTAGATTTCTAGCCTTACCTTTTTTTCTAAAGCCTCATTTTGGTCTACTTTGTCTGTGTTAAAATCAAATACATTTTAAATGAAAAGACAAGATGTTGTTTCAAAAAATATTAAAATCAGTGGTTTGACAACATCTTGTCTTTTCATTTATTATGGATAACTACCACAATATCAACTTCACAACTACTCATAGAGTTAATACATTCAGTACAAGATTATGAGCTATGGGCTTGGTTTCAAATTGAACACTCTACAACCAGTCCTATAGTAGGTTTTAGGTTAATTCATAGAATTTTTATTTTAGTAAATATTTTTCACACCCATAATGAAAATGAAATGGGACAGTTTTGAATTTAGAATCAGCTCTTATTCATAATAATGGAGTTACTCTAGATTATAATATTCATGATTAAATTAATATTTTTTTCTTAATAATTATATTAAGAATAGTATGAATAATGAACCAATGACGTTGAGATGAATTAATAATGATTTTATGAATCAATAACGCTAAGGTTATTGATTCTTCAAAAAACGTTTTCGAAATTTAATAAATGTTATTATAAGCTGGAATTGTATGATTTTCTTAGTTCTAACGAGAAAAAATTTTGTTTCATGGAGATTATGAAACTCAGAGTGATTGGGAGAGGTAAATCACTTTTTAGGTAGAAATGCTCTGAAAAATTGACGAAAAAACATTAAATTCCATTGAATATCGCACTATCGACTATCCGGAACATAACTATACAAATCATAATACATCAAATGAGATTAGTCATTTTATTTTTAACAAAATAAGATAATCAAATCGGATTTTCCAGTTGAGAAAAGCTTAATGTAGTACTATTGTTTAAACGCTAGAAAGGGCGCTAACCACGAATGGGCTAGTTACTGCATTTACCGAGAGATGGTGCTAGTGTTCACTTTACTAACAGAAAGTCGATAAAGGTTTAAGGCAACGAGTTAGATATGGTATATGGTTTACTATTATAATAGCTCGTTGGTTTAAGGTCAGTGATGATATGATATGATCGTATTAGATGATATGAAAAGGAAATGGTGAGGAAAAAGAAGAAGAAGAAGAAGAAGAAGAAGAAGAAGAAGAAGAAGAAGAAGAAGAAGAAGAAGAAGAAGAAGAAGAAGAAGAAGAAGAAGAAGAAGAAGAAGAAGAAGAAGAAGAAGAAGAAGAAGAAGAAGTATTATACAATAATATTACTATTGTATTTGAGATGGCTGAATTGTTCTCTAAATGACTCCAAAGAGCTACTTTAGAGAACTGAATCTTCCCGTTTTTGAAAACCGATCGATCACCGATCCCTAGAAAGAGTCACTCCGCACATCAAAAAGGACATTGGGCATTCAAGATCGTAGGGACTTCCCGATACTTACTGGTATCGATACTTTGCTTTCGAAACCGGTGGTATCGGTATCGGAAGATTCGATACTATACTGATACGATACTATCGTGGTTAAGTTGTAGAATGGACATTACTCTCCCAACTTCGCCACGTCATTAATATATATTCCATTCTATAATGGTATCGATACGCAAGTTGAAGTATCAAAACGGTATTGAATGGTGGTAACTGGTAACTGGTAAATCAAGGAATCACTAATCAAAATATTGTAATTTATAAATTTAAACAAAATTGTAATTGAATCCAAATATTCAGTGATTGTAGCATTTTAAATGAAGTTGATGTCAGTATAAAAAAACACGATTTTTTTAATTGATCAAAACTTAACGATGATACAAAAAGAAATATTTTTACAAAAGATTTAGATCTAGATAATATTGTTATCTCTTATGAATGTGTATGTTAGTATAATCAGTGTTGGGTAACTACTTTTTAAAAGCTACAACTACAACTACTTTTTTAAAAAAGTAGCAAGCTACAACTACAACCACAAAAAAAGTAGCTAACTACTTTTCGCTACGGTACTTTACAAAAATTCATGGTAAAATGTTTTTTTTTTCGTGTGGTTTGGGCAAATAATGTCCATCAAAACGCAAAAACGTTATCTTTAGGATACACATCTACTACATCGATTGACATTCATTTATTATACAGAACTCTCCAAAAAGAACAGAATTCGAGTACCACCACGGTGTTCTGTTCTTCATGCTATAATAAACAGAAAATGTCGTGCGCAAAATGACAAATTCTCCTTAGTTTTTCTGTTATCCGGTATTTTGTGTTTTTATGATTTTCCATAACTCGTTAATGGATGCACATATTCCTTTGAAATTTGATATGCCCAAGTATGAGTATGATGGCTTGGAAATGGTGATCTCTGAAATTTCCAAAATGGCGGTCGGCTGAATTTTTAATTTACTGTTGAAAGTAATTGTTTAAAGAAAATTCGTATAATTGAAAAGATGATTATTATTATTATTATCGTATGCCACGTTTGGTGGGGAGTCCTGAAAGAATGTTACACCGGCAAAATAACCTCAATAATTATCCTCGATGGGAAATTGAGGTATTTCTTGAAATGTTCCACGGAAATTTGAATGTTTAAAAGTTTTTCCAATATGAAAGAGTTCATATAAAAACACAAAAATGTTATTAAAATAATTTTCGAAATATTAAGATGATGAGCACTATTTACATGTTATCATATTCCGATTCGGAAGTCGGAACGTCCCTAGAACGTAAAGAGGTAATGTACTAATATAAAGCAATTGATTAGATATAATTAGAATATGTTATGAATCAATAACGGAATATTGATTCTCCAAAAAATCCGTAAATACAGACAGTGCTATTATTTATAGCTTAACGACGATGTATATGTAAGGCAAACAATTGAATTCACCTTTTGTTTGATAAAGTTTATGAACCACACAGTGGCAGCGAGAGGTAAGCCAGTTTCAAGTAGAAAAATACTGAAAAATTGATGAAAAAACATTAAAATTGATTGAATATCATACTTTCGACTACTTTGAACATAATTATACAAATCATAATCCATCAAAAGATTTCTCTTTTCATTTTTGATGAAATAAGAGAGTCAAATGATGATTTTCCAGTTGAGAAAAGCTTAATGGAGTACAATTTTTCAACGCTAGATAGGGCGCTGATCACGAGTAAACTAGTTACTTCATTCACCGCGAGATGGTGCTAGAGTTCACTTTACTTACAGTGACTATAATAATATTATTATAGAAGACTCTTATCTATTGCACTTTTATAGTTTTGTACTTAACTAATAGAAAAACAATGAAGGTTTAGATGAGAAAATGAGAAAGAAGAAGAAGAAGAAGCTTTATTCTGCAATATTGATCATAGTTCGAGTTATTTGTATCCAATATCAGAATTTTAAATAATAGGTTCAATCAGTAGATTTATAGAATTTGAGAAAATGATTTATTTTCTCTGTATTTGAAAGTCACGCCGAATTTATGGAAGGGAACGCACCAATTAAATCTCAGATAAACATCTTCGTTTTCAAATTCATGAAGAAGAAGAAGAAGAAGAAGAAGAAGAAGAAGAAGAAGAAGAAGAAGAAGAAGAGATTAACCAACAACTAATGCATTTAAGTTGGACTAATTATTGACCAAAAAAAGGATAGATTTTCAAAAATATTAAGGATTACCTATTGCATATAATATGATTAAGTTTTAATAATTTTCTAAGATGCATTCTAATTGATTTTTCAATCGGTAGAATAATGATGATATAGAAGAGGTTTAGAAAGTAGAAAGGAATGATTTCTGAAAACCTTTGAATATTTTTGTTCAGTAATCACAGCCAGTAATCAATTTTTTAATTGTAGATGTATTGCAAGTTGCATATCTTACGCCTTGACACGACCAATCCTTATTGTGGATTCAAACGTTCAGCGAGATTATAGATAAACTAATTCGGAAGATATTGAATCAAGTTTCAAACTATATCCGATATACTTCCCAAGGTTACTCTCAATATTGGCGTTATCCTATTTTTTGGAATTTTCGGAGTTTTTCTTAGATTTTTCGAGAACCAATTTGCAGAGAATGTTAAAATGGTAAAAAAGCCCAGATTAGGCTTAAAAATGCTGTGTTTAATAAATTTCGAAACCCTTCTGATGTTACGCCTGTAATTAGGTTTTCCAATGTTTGGAATCTGCACTTTTGTTTATTTCACGGAGACCACTTAATACGTTCAAATAATATACCCAGGTTGAGCTGAGGTAATAGAACAACTGATTCAGAACGATTACTGGAGAGAACCCTGTTAAGTGATACGATTTGATCTAAGCAATTCCTTTCGAACGGAAATTGCAGGCGAGCGAAGCGATCCGGTTTGTCTCAGCTGACACAGACAGAGGTTTTACAGGCGAGCGAAGCGAGCCTGTTTGACTCACTGACACTGCTGATACTGTCGGGGGTCCAGGCGGGGCTAGGCGGAGAAGGCGAGCGAAGCGAGTTCTGTATTAACATTAAAAGTGAGTAAGTAACTATGAACTACAATAAGTGGAGTATAATTAATAGGTCAATAACATTTGTCTAAAAAATAATTAGAGTGAACGAGTTCACCACATAACTGGTATAGTCTGCCCAAGCAAAAAAGACCCTCTGGCAAGATGGGAAAATGACTCCAGCTTGGTCAATATTGTTTCAAAAATTATTAATATGATCTCAAATTATAGGAAACTATTTGATCTACTATTAAGACCACATTTATAAGTCTTGAACTAGTATTGGACCAAGCTGGAGTCATTTTCCCATCTTGTCAGAGGCTCTTCTTTGCGTGGCCGGACTATACCAAGTCCAGGGCTGACGACTTTAAAAGCAAGGTTTAATACGAAAAAAGTTGACAAAAAACAGAAATTCCACCTTGGCTATTATAATATGGACAGTGTTGACATTGGATGTAGTCTGCCTTCTGGATGCCCCCCCACCACACCAACGCTGGAATCTGGGAGGAAGTTCTTCATCCTAGAAAAAAAGTTGATATTTATGAAGAGAAAGAAGAAGTGGAGAAAAAGATGAAGGAGAAGGAGGGGAAGGAGAAGAAGGAGGAGGGGAAGGTGAAGAACTAGAAGAAGAAGAAGAAGGAGGAGGAGATTGATGAGGAGGAGGATAAGAAGAAGGATGAGAAGAAGAAGAAGAAGAGAAGAAGGAAGAAGAAGAAGGAGAAGAAGAAGCATTATTCTTCTTTTTATCTCCTTCTTTTTCTTCTTCTCTTCTTCTTCTTCTTCTTCTTCTCCTTCTTCTCTTCTCCCTTCTTCTTCTTCTTCTTCTCTTTTCTTCTTCTTCTTCTTCTTCTCCTCTTTCTTCCTCCTTCTTCTTCTTCTTCTTCTTCTTCTTCTTCTTCTTCTTCTTCTTCTTCTTCTTCTTCTTCTTCTTCTTCTTCTTCTTCTTCTTCTTCTTCTTTGTGTTGGCCTCATGAGGTTACTTAAATCAAGTGATCAATATTTCATCATAATTATTCTGAAGAAGTTAAGGAATTCATGTGTTAGAAGTTTGAAGCTTTGATAATAATTGTATTATTGACATAAATGGGCTTAATGCAATTTTAAGAGTTAAAAGGAATAAAAATATGATACCTTATATTTGTAACCGGTATTTTGAACCATGCAATATTGCATAAAATGTTATTTTGAATAAAAATGTTCCGTTACTTTTTCACCTAGAACGCTGTCATCAAAGAAGTTCGAAGGAATTCTCACCACATCAACTGCCAGTTTGATTGCGGTCATTCATCAAAAGAGGTGAAGTGCACATAGTTTACTGTGCTGCACTTCACCAGTTTCGTGGGCACGAGCCGCCAGTGTTTGATTCCTTCACTCTTGTCAGAATGTCTTCTTTGAGTGTACAATCAATATAGGTGGAGGATTAGCAATAAATTATTCGATGTACTCTCGATAACAGTTCTATGTCATTTGACAGAAAGCAGCTGAAAATACGAAATCCTATTTCCATCTCCTTCCATATGATCAAAGTTCATTTCCCATCGTGTAATGTCTTCTTTGCTTCTATTAGATGAAAGTGAAGGAAAAACTGTATTATATCTTACACAGCAAATCGCATCTTTTCCACCGGTAGCAATTTCAGTTTTGTTTTTCGCCCATCAGTTGGCTGGAAATTATGCTGGCTTGAGGTTATCACAGGCTAATAACTACAACTGGTTGAATCAAGCACGAAAACGAGTTTTCAGGATTCTCTGACGTCGGAGTGTGACGTAGGTCGATGGTAACCTGTTCTTCGTATGATGCACATGGCTTGAAAACCACGCACTTTGAGAGAACTTTTTAGGGGGTTGGGGGGCTGACCACCTGTTTTCGAGTTTAAAATAGTTTGAAAGGTTCTGAAATAATTTTTTTCAATTTCAATTCACAGATTTTGCAAACCTAGCTGCTCGCTCTTTGAGTTGAGAGGCTCACCTGTTTATGAGTTCAAAATTCGCAAAACAGTTCATTTCCGATTGTGAGTTCTACTACTTGGTTTTTCTTTCTTGTTCTTCCTCATGTTCTTATGAATTTTTATAGTTTGAAATTGATTAAATTGTTTCGAATTTAGCGGGTTATTATTTTCACATCGTTTTATACTATTTTACTATATTTATTGCACTTGCTATTTCTTTTTTCGATTGGAAAACCTCGTGAGAGAGCTTCACTAAGGGGGGAGATGGTTTGATCAGGTTTTCAATTCAAAATACGCCAGAAAGTTCATTTCCATGATACTGAAATTTAAAACTTAGGGCTGTTTAAAATAATTGAAAAATGTATAAAAATCAAACACCCTTTTTTGAAAACTTTTAAATTATAAAAACTTAAAATTATTTTTTAATTATGTGGTTTTTATAATTTAAAAGTTTTCAAAAAAGGGTGTTTGATTTTTATTTATTTTTCATTTTCATGATGTTTACCTGGTTATTGCACATGGTTTCATAAATTCGAGATAATTTTATGTGGTTTTTTCCATTTCCAGGATTCAAAAACCACTTTAAGAGTAAGGTATATAGAATAGTAGAGGTGGGGCACAGTGAAGCAGCTGATTATGATTCTGACGTCACGGAGTTCTTCTAGTGAACAATTC
This sequence comes from Sogatella furcifera, assembly GCA_017141385.1. Lineage (NCBI taxonomy): Eukaryota > Metazoa > Arthropoda > Insecta > Hemiptera > Delphacidae > Sogatella > Sogatella furcifera. The sequence continues at coordinate 15,213,593 of CM029558.1, read as the reverse complement.
AACATTGATTTCCCTATCCTTGACGAAAAATCGTGCGCTTTTTTCAATTTTACGAAATACAGAATTGTTTAATAGATACATTTCTTATATGAAGTTGTAGAAAATTTCAAGACCTACATTTTGAGTGATATAAATAAATCTATATTTTAATCAAATTTAACATGAGAAAAAGTTCGTTAACGTGTCTCGAGAATACCGTGCAGCTGGGCTGAGCAATTATGGATAGCAATGTTATCGAATGAAATGATATTATAAATGCTACTCATAATTGAATTAGCCCAGCTAAAGAGCATTCCCGATACACATTAATGGACTTTTTCTCATGTTAAATTTGAGTTAAATATAGATTCAAATCACTCAAAATGTACGTCTTGAAATTCTCCACAAGCTCATATAAGAAATTTATCTAGAGAATAATTCTGTATTTCGTTAATTGGAAAAAGCGTACGATTTGTCGTCAAGGATAGGGAAATCAATGCTAAATTTTTCACTAGAGAAACTCCGTGACGTAAGTATCATAGCTTTCCCAGCCAGCTGTTCCACTCTGCCCCAGCACCTCTATTATTCCATACATCTTGCTTTAAGGGTGGTTCGGTGGCTTTCCACCTGTTTCCGAGTTTGAGGCCCATTTCCCCCAATGCGTCTCATGCAAAGCTACGGCTTAAGTGAAATCTGAATCTATTTTAATTAGAAAAAATCAAGAATCAGCTGTTATTTAAGCCGTATAGCTTAGCTTATTATATTCCATACTGGGAAAAGCGGGCCTTGAATGCGCTTATTATTTCAGTAGGCCTATTGAAGGGGTAGGCTATTCACTTCAAATTTTAATCAATAATTTATTTCTTCCAAATAGAACGCCCCAGGCCTCTGGTCGAATCTACGTCACTTCAAGATCGAGTCCATCAATTTGATTTTTTCATCGAGGACTAGGTATCTATATACTAGTCTAGTCTGGTCGAGCTAAGAAGGCATTCTGGCAAGATGGGAAAATGACTCCAGCTCGGTGAATATTGGTTCAAAATCTATAAATTTGGTCTCAAATTATAGATCAGATTGTTTTCTACAATTTCAGAACGAATGTATAGTTTTTTAACCAATATTGACCGAGCCAGAGTCATTTTCGCATCTTGCCAGAATGTCTTCTTGGCTCGACCAGACTACTATATCCGATAGTGATTAATTTTATTCAATGGATTGCATTACGTCTTTCCAATCAATGATTTAGCCCAGTTCAGTTAGTTTTTTATGTGAAAACTTGGAACCTGTTCTATAGTATGTATGTCTGTCCAAGCAAAGAAGATCCTCTGGCAAGATGGGGAAAATGACTCCAGTTCGGTCAGTATTAGTTCAAACACTATAAATTCAGTCTCGAATTGGTAGATCAGAATGTTTCCTACAATTGGAGACAAAATTCATTATTTTTGAACTAATATTGAGCGAGCTGGAGGCATTTTCCCATCTTACCAGAATGTCTTCTTCGCTTGGACAGACTATATCGTCACTTACCGTATTATATGAACCAGATTGTAAACCAGACTCCAACAAAAAAGGCGATTCGGAAAAATCTGTTTTATCAACCCCCAGCTCTCTCAGATCAGTCGGCAGACGCTCTGCAAGAGCGTATCAAGTCGAAAGTGACCTCAGCTGAATAGTTTCGCAATCGTAGACAACTCTCAGACTGTCCTCACAGAGCTAAGCTTTAAAAATAGTCGTTTCCCAACCGCCACTCCCTTTGAAGTCTGTTATAAATGTTAACTCTAATCGGTAAACAAGTTTACGCTTGTTTAAATTACAGTGATATTATGAAGGAGAAAAATGGGTGGATTGTATAGCCAGTTCAAGCAAAGAAGACCCTCTGGCAAGATGGGTGGCAAAATGACTTCAGCTTGGTCAATATTTGTTCAAAAATTATCAATTTGATCTCAAATTGTAGGAAACAATTAGATCTACAATAGAGACCACTTTTATAATTATTGAACCAATATTGACCGAGCTTCAGTCATTTACCCATCTTGTCAGAGGGTCTTCTTTGCTTGGACAGACTGTATCAAGTTTTGTCATGTTTAGACCTATGTTTTTGAAGTGCAGTATTATTGGATACACCTGTATTATGCAGAAGAGAAAATGAGAATGATAATAGATAAAAAATTGGTTGCACTTTGAGCAAATGAAGGTGTGGAAGAAGGAAGAAAGAAGGGGGGGTTGAGAGGAAGTAGGTGAAAGGGAAGAGTGAGAAAATTATAAAAGATGAGGTTGCATTTTTGAAAAATCTACATTTTTATGTAAATTTATAGTAAAACCTTGTTAATGGATGTTGAAAGATGATGCTCAATAATTTGCTCATTCAATAATTCGAATGGAAAACTCTGGGTAAAGCAAAATTTTATACATAACCTGAAAATTTGGACAATTTAGTATGTGACTAAATTCGAAACAGTAGAGTTTTGAAAAATAGCCAGTTTTTTCTTTCCGCATCTTGTATATTTTGTACATGAATGAAATGAATAAAGTTAATCCATGTAATTAAACACACAAGGCTACAGTTTTGGGAAAATCCTTAATAATAAACCTAAAACTTTAAAAATAAACATAAATGTTTTCAGCAATAATTGACAATGAATATTCATGAATGTAACCTTGATTGAACTGAAACCAAATTAAACAGTATATCTCAATTCCAATTTGTTCGATTTCATTTGAAGGAATTAGATAACAAACGTAGTAGAACACACAAAAGACAAAGTTCTCAAAAACAGTATACAATCGGTACCAGCTGTTAGTCTGTCCAAGCAAAGAAGACATTCTGGCAAGATGAAAAAATGAATCATGCTCGATCAATATCAGTCCAAAACCTATAAATTTGGTCTCAAATTGATGAGCAGAATGTTTCCTAAAATAATTTGAGATCAAGTTGATAATTTTTGAACCAATATCGACCGAGCTGAAGTGCTTTCCCAATCTTGCCAGAATATCTTCTTTGCTTGGACAGACCAATTTCAAGTTGACGATATGACAAACGTACATGATACACAATCTTCTCAAAAACAGTAAAATCGTTTCCAGCTATAGTCGGTCCAAGCATAGAAGACCCTCTGGCAAGATGGGAAAATGACTCCAGCTTGGTCAATATTTGTTCAAGGATTATAAATGTGGTCTTAATAGTAGATCAAATTGTTTCCTACAATTTGAGATCAAATTGATAATTTTCTAACTAATATTAACCGAGCTTGAGTAATTTTCCCATCTTGCCAGAGGGTCTTCTTTGCTTGGCCAGACTATACTGTACATGTCATACGACCTTGAAAACATTTTACTTTGAGAAAGAAACCGAAAACCTGCTAATTAATTAAACTATTCCACAATTTTGGCTGTTAGAAAAGAATGATCAGATTCCTTACAAATGCCTTCAAAGAAAACACTTCTATAGTCTGTCCAAGCGAAGAAGACATTCTGGCAAGATGGGAGAGTGACTCCAGCTCGGTCTATATTGGTTCAAAAATTGAAAATTTGGTCTAAAATTCTAAATTGGAATGTTTTCTACAAGTTGAGACCAAATTTTTAATTTTTGAACCAATATTGACCGTGCTGTAGTCATTCTCCCATCTTGCCAGAATATCTTCTTCGCTTGGACAGACTGTAACAGCCATTGTTATAAAAATACCTGTTGAAGTGAGAATCAACTAGAAAAACTTGTCTTATTGAGAAATAATTGACATCCTGAACAACTTGAGTTATACAACGTACTTACATCAAAGTTAAAGTTGATCGAGTTTTTTTATACATTTTACACAAGTTTAAAGATTGAAAAATGATTGTTTTTCATAGTTGTTTGATGAAGATTTTGCTTTTAGTTGAACATTACTGAAGCAAGGTCAATCTAGTGTGAATCGCTTGTTTCTATAAATAAATTTCTAAATAGCAATATTGTAAGCTGAAGTGCATTAAAATATTTTTTATCAAAGAGATTATTGCAGTAAACTATCTTTCGATACGTATTGCAACTGGATTCTTTGATAATTTGCTTTTTTCTGATAATGGTTCTCTTTTTATCCACTTTTTCCAGCTTATGTTTATCTTCCTTCCAATTTTCTACACTACACTCTACTTTTTGTCTGCTTATCAGCTGTTCTATTTTCTTGTTTTTCTTATTTTTTATTAAATTATTTTCTCAAGAAATTTTTTTATAAGATCCTAGCTTGTCTGTTAGTCACTGTGAGTCATTAGATAAGATATAACGTTGATCAAATTGGTAGAAAATTCAGCTTAGATTCTAAATTGAAAAATAAATTAGTAAAACGAATTCTTCTATAAAATTATAATCGAAAAAAGTGTCTGTTATCTAAGAAAGAAGGCGAAGTTTGAACTTATAGATGTCCATTCTTCAACAATTGACTTTTTGATAATAGGCGTAATGAGACAACTTTCAATTTTCAATGATGTTGAGATATTAATAACTCTAGATATTATCAATTTCTTGATAAGTCTTTGAAAATATTATATTAGTTGTCAATCTAATTTATGACACCTTCCCAAGACAGAGATGGGTGATCCAAGATTTTTTTCATTTTTTAAAGTTGAAAAACTGTTATTTGGTCCGGTTTTAAACCTATTTCATGTAATTTGATGGTTAATTTTACTTTTGGATGACTGTCTTACAACAATAATATAATAATTTTTCAACGTATTATGGAGCATTAGAAAACATTAAGAAAATGAACGTAATATTAAAACGTTTTAGAGAACATATTCTATCCACCTGTATCATTACCATTATAATCTTGATCATCAAATTATCTAGTCGATGTAGTTTAATTTAAAAACTAGTTTCAAGTTGAACAATTATTTGAGTTTTTTTTCAGAAGCCTAGAGCAACTAGAAACCAAATCTTGAACGGGCACAAGGTCACGACTTTGAGATTCTTGATTTGGTAGCAGGTTTGGTTTTAAATGCAAGGAAACTTTACATCCGAAAATATTCAGCTTTCCAAAAGTCGATAGTTGGATGATCATATTCAGCTTCATAAGTCGATGATTATTTGAAAACGGTAGTCGATAGTTTGTTTAGTAAGGTTTCATTGAGTTTGAGTTTCATTGAGTTTATAAGTCGGTTTCGCCTGCTTCATGTGCGCTCCAACAGCCCCCCACATAGCACATGAACATATCAGATACGTATTAGATAATATGTTCTAATGATATTTACAGTATGTTTGAGATACGTATATGTATTTGCTATACGTATCGGATACGTATAGTACGTATATGTACGTATCTAATACCAATCTGATACGTGAAAATGTCCGCTTTTGAGATACATACTATTTAGGTATTGATTATACGTATCCGATATGTATCACCCTCATGTCTTGGATATACATCTAATATGTAACCAACAAAAAAAAATTCCAAAATACTTTGTTCATCAATGAAATTAATATTACCGAATTATAATATTGATATTTGTAATTGTTGAAATAAAATCATAATAATCCAGTTAATCCCATTTGGAAATACATGAAAAGATGCATACAAAAATATACTTAACCTTAAAATACTGAATGCAATCACAATCAATAGCCTACACAATCGATTTAAGCATTGAATCAGATTCAAATCAATTCATAAATGAAACACAGATTTATATAAGTGGGTAATATATTATAATATTACATTCAAATAAACAATTTTCGTCCTTTAAAAATTCCTATTCAGGCTTTGTCTCCACGATCACATCAGCTAACATTTCATCACATCTCACAACAGAAAATTTTAGTTCAGAAAGAGCACACAAGCAGAGTCACAGTTACTAATGCATTATGGGTATGTTTAGCGGATACGTATCTGATACGTATCGGAAAGTATCAATTCTGCCTCAAATAATTTGTATCAGATATCGTTTGAGGTACATATTTTGTAATACATACTTTACATTACATTAAACCACAAGCCTTAAAGTTGTAATGGTTGTATTACCACAAACATTAAACCACATACATAAGGGTTACATTGATATGTACATAATATGTAACGGATAATTTGTGTGCTATGTGGGTTGTAAATGAGAGTTGTCGTTTAGCTATGTCTAGATTATGATTTGAAATGAAAAGAGACAATACATCAGAGCGAACGTCAGCAGATTTCATTACACAGTTTTAGCTGACGACAATGTCAGGCGTTGTCGTCTGTCTCTTGTACGTGATGTAACCTACTATCAGCTAATGTGAAGCATTCAATCTCTTTTCTGATTCCAAAAACATCCTTCAGGTATATCTAAATTACAATTCATGAAGAATTAACAACATAGATCTTATTATGTTCATTCTTATAATTGACAAAATCAGCTGTTGCAGCGCACAAGGAGTGGTTGAAACCGCCTAACCTTTTGCTATTCACGGTGAAAATTACCGATGAAATTCAGTTTTCAATTATTTTTACCTATAAATGGATTACAATTTTTTTTAAATTTGTGTATCAATTTTTTTTATCAATAGTAAAACACTATTCTTAATTAAATCATTTTTGAAAATATATATCACGAAATTTAAATCTATCACATTCTTTAACATACTCTCATTGATCCCATCAAAGTTGACGCGAGCATAATACATATGATAATATGTAGAATAATATGATAAGGGACCCTGGGATCCGGTTTTCTTCGTCCACGTCACAAATGAAGCTCGCCGTTTAAAATTTGCGTCATTGAATTAACCTGCTCCCAACGATTCCAGTTCACCCCTTGCTTCTTCTTCTACTTCTTCGCTTTCCTTCCTTTTTTCTCACAATTCCTCAATTTTTTTCCAGAGTTGGCGTTCACCCCTTTACGTTTATCCAATTTTTTTCGATATTCGCTCACAATGGAAATCCAACAATATTATACTATAATTTATTATCAACTCATATACTCATTCATTATCCTAGTTGTTGCAGGTGTTGTAGAATGGTTCCATTATGATATAAAACAAATTAGTAAAAAATCAATTTTTATTCCTTCGCAGAAAATGAGAAAAGTACAAAATACAATACATTTCGATTACAAAATTGGAGAGAACACAAATAATTCAAAGCCGGAGATGATGAAAATACGAAAGAAGAAGGTGTTCTCATTATAAAAAAAAACGGTAGAATTAGCATTATCAATGTGTTTTATTCAATTCTAGATTTACATTAGGCCTATGTATGCTCTTATTTATTCGTTGTATAAAGAACTTTAAAACTGAGGGCTGTTTAAATTTTAAAGTTTTCAAAAAAAGGTGTTTGATTTTTATTTATTTTTCAATTATTCGTTGTATTATGGATTTTACTTTTAAAAAAATCATCATCCTATCACGTTATACTTTCTTCAATCTTCAAGCTCTGGCGGCTCGTACCCACGAAGTGCCCGTATATTTTACTGTATAGCTTCACCTATTTCGTGGGCTCGAGCCGCCAGTGTCTTCAAGATCTTGGAATGTCACTCATTTTGAATATAAATTTCCAACTTTCTCCTCAAAATAGATAAATTTCTGTCCATTTCTTTTCCTCTTTTCGTTCCTCTTCCTCCTCTTCTTCCTCCTCTTCTTCCTCCTCTTCTTCCTCCTCATTTAAAAATTGAAAAAAATGAATGACAGTGACGGTCAAACATTAGAGCAGTTTAATAATTACAGTTCCCCTTCCCACTTGATCACCCCATTTTTCCCCGTGTTTATAGTTGAATTAATTATATTATTGATCCAAATTAGTTCCAACTAAATTAACAAAAACCCATTTCATTCATACCAGGACTTCATAGTATATTGTTAATTCAATTCTTAGTCGAATATATCAGAATAATATCTGCTACGGTTGAGTGTTGATGAGAGGAATATCCTTTAAATTCCTTCTCCAAGAATGGACATTCATCTCCAAACTCTGCCATTTCATATGGAGATATAGCCTATCACGACCATATTCTTTAACTGTCAGAAAGTTGATTCCTATATTTAAGTGATTTGATAGCTTACTCTACAGATTGTTTTATTTTCTTTTCTTTACAGAATAGCGTTATCAATTTTATTTTCAATTTATTGTAGTTTGGGACTTTAGCCGCTAAATGTTGTAATCTTTCAAAGCAAATACAGTAGTCCGATCTCAATCTAATCCTCCTCCTCCTTCTCCCCCTCCTTCTCCTCCTCCTCCTCCTCCTCTTCCTCCTCCCCCTCCTCCTCCTCCTCGCCTCTTCCTTCTCCTCCTCCTCCCCTTTTCCTCAGCATCCACCTAATTCTTCTTCTCCTTTACCTTCTCCACTTATTCGTTTACAAGATCGTCTGTTTCGCGAATCCAGTCCCTAACCTTGAAAAGTCCCGTGACCAGTTTGACTCTGGTTCTCAGCGTGTACACTCTGTCCAAGCAAAGAAGACATTCTGGCAAGATGGGAGAATGACTTCAACTCAATCAATATTGGTTCAAAAAATTATTAATTCGGTCTCAAATTGTAGAAAACTCTCTGCTTCACAATTTGAGATCAAACTCATAATTATGGAACCAATATTGATTAAACTGGAGTCATTTACCCATCTTGCCAGAATGTCTTCTTTGCTTGGACAAATGATATGCCTACCAAGGGTGGCTGGACTTCAGTAGTAGTTCTAGACTTTGAAAGAATCAAGAGTAGTGAGGTCCTACATCATTTTCCGTTTTTAGTGGTCTGATTCCGGTTCTAGAAGTTGTTTCAATAAATAATGGCATGTCCTCGCTGAACTTAATTTACAAGAATTGTGACGTCAGCTCATTATTCCCATTAAATACCAGGTATAGTCTGTCCAAGCAAAGACGACTTTCTGGAAAGTTAGAAGAATCACTCCAGTTTTATTATTCCTATTAAATACCTCCTATATAGTCTGTTCAAGCAAAGAAGACATTAAGGCAAGTTGGGAAAATGATTCCAGCTGGATCAATATTGGTTCAAAAATAACAAATTTGGTACTCAATTGTAGAGGAGAATGTTTTCTACAATTTGAGACAGAATTTATGATATTTGAACCAATATTGACCGAGATGGAGCCATTTTTAAATCCTGCCAGAATGTGTACTTTGTTCGACCAGAAAATAATAAATTATACTATCATAGGCTAATGAGATGAAAATTAATGTAAAGGCATATCTGTGCAGCCAGCTAGCCTACAAGAATAAATCAACAAATTAATTAATTAATAAATTAACGACTTTTAAAACTAAATGATCCAATTGGGTTATGATTGTTATCAACTTTCAGCTCTGTCAGGACAGTCGGCGAGCTGTCTGCAAGAGTACGTCCAAATGAGAGCGACCTCACCTGAATATGACACTGAATCTGAATACTATGTAAAAATGGAGTCCTTCAAATTAAATACTAACTTGATAAAGTTGTCCTAATTTGACTAGATAAATTAACCAAATTAGCGTAAGATACCCTGGCGGTTCGTATCCACGGAATAGGTGAAGTGCTGTACAGTAAAATATACGGGCACTCCACCTTTTTCGTGGTACGAGCCGCCAGTGGTAAGATACTGAATAGTAAATCAGTGATATGCTGATGGAATGATACACAATCCACCATTTTCTCGCCAGCAGCCATTTTCTAAGACAGAACTCACTAAACACTGTCAACCAATCAGTGAAGAGCAGGCGGGGCAAGGAGGCGTGTCCAAGTCAAATCTCAAACATCACCCGACAACTGCTGCCATCTACTGGTCGAATTTGGAAAGTTTTCGAGTCGATCTCGTCGGCCAATTGGCGGAGCTTGGAGGCGTGTCCAATGGAAGTCGAAGAAAGTAACCCGGTTGCTACTGCCATCTGCTGGTTGAGTTCGGAACTATTTAGAATGTTTTTGTGAAGAGAGTAATTGAGATGAGCAATGAAAACGGCTGCAATTTTGGATTTGCTTGTAAATGTATATTTTCAGTAAAATTCAAGATTCCTAATAATTTATCCGTGATCCCTACGCTATTTTAATGTCAGAAGGGAAAATAGAAAAATAAGAAGAGTAATTATTCATGATTTTCCTTCTAATGTGCTTCAAATAGAGCAGAATGTGCAAAATGTTCAAATAGTTCAAAATGTGCAAACAAATAGAGAATAAATCAATCAATAATTGAAAATTAAACAATGATATTTGAAACAAGATGATTCCCTTAATGAATGATTGAATATTATTTAAGCTCAGTTGTTCAGGTATTTCTCAAGATGAATTGATAAAAAATCAATAAGTTTCAGAGAGCCGAAGCCAACAGTTATTTTCCCCCTATTTTCGGGATTGACAAATGAGCTATAGCCTCATTTTGCAAATGTGTAGTGTCAATGAGCTTCCTTCCTGTACGATTGCGTATCAATTATAGACATTTGTATCACTACTGCATATTCGCTTCCCCGCACTGGCGGCTCGTGGCCATTAAACAGGTGAAGATCGCATATCTTTTACTGTACAGCACTTCACCTGTTCCGTTGCCACGAGCCGCCAGTGCTTTCCTGTGCCCTTCTAACCACAGATACTATAATGTGTTACAAGGTGTTAGAAATGCCCGGTTTTTCCAAGCACACTTAAAGTTGAGGGACCCTCAAATTTTAAAGAACAGCTGACATTTTCTATGATAAGTATAGGAAATGTAGTAGAGTGTAGTGAACTTGAGGGTCCCTCAAATTTGATTGTGCTTGGAAAACCCGGGTACAAGTATACTGTATCGTATTCTATTCTCTCCTCTATCAACAAATCGAATTAAAACATAACCTCCACAGAACTCGCAATGCTTGATTTAACGTTTCTTCATTCATAAATGCATATTACAAAATAAGACATTTCAAACAGTTATTGTTACATAATTTCTACACAGAAACACTTGTAGAATCATGGTGAGAGTTGAGAGCAGTGCAAAGAGAAAGATATTAAAAGACAGTTTGAGAGAGTGAGAGAGAAGATATTATAAGACAGTTTATGAGAATAACAGAGGAGAAATAAGAGTAGAGTTATGATTGAGAGTGAGAGAGTGAGAGTGAGAGAGAGAGAGAAATTTGTTTGTTTGCAAATATCCTGAAGTCCACTCGAATTACAAAAGGTTGCGGATTCGATACGAGTTTGTATTTATTTACGTTTCTTTTACTTTCAATGAGTTCTGCGTCTCTTTCTATCAACTGTGTCCTCTCACTCTCTCTCTCTCTCTCTTTCTCTCGAACATTCTTTCTCTTGAGAAAGGGTTCTCTCTTGGTATAGTTAAGGAGTTGTGATGATGCACTGATTGCAAAATAATGCATTAGGAAATGATTGGAAAAGTAAGAGACTGAAAGAGATAAGTGATAGAAAAAGATAAGAATGAAGATTATCAGGAGCTGGAGGAGGAAGTGGAAATGAAGGGGAAGAGGAGGAGAAATACGAAGAGAAAAAGAAGGAAAAGTGAGAGACTGAGGTAGGCTAAGTGGTGTAAAAAGGTTAAAAAAAATTATTAGTGGCTGGAAGAAGGTTGGGAAGAAAAAATTAGGATGAGGCGAAGAAAAAAGAGGTGAAGGAGGAGGATGATGAGGAGGAGAGGAAGAAGAAAATGAAGGAGGAGAAGAAGAAAAGGAAGAAGATGAAGAAGAAGAAGAAGAAGAAGAAGAAGAAGAAGAAGAAGAGGAAGAAAAATAAGAAAAAGAAGAAGAAGAAGAAGAAGAAGAAGAAGAAGAGAAAGGAGGAGGAAAGAGAGGAAGAGAGAGAGGAGGAGGAGGAGAGAAAGAAGAAGGAGAAAGAAGAGATGAAGGAGAAGGAAAAGTGAGATACTGAGATAAGTGCTGGAAAAAGATGAGAGAACTAAGATTATTAGGAGCTGTAGAAGATGTGGAGAGAAAGGTAAAATAAGCAAAGACAAAGGAGGAGAAAGAGGAGGATGATGAGGAGGAGATGTAGGAGAAAATGATGGAGAAGGAGGAGGAGAAGGAAAAAGAGTAGAAAGAGAAGAAAGAGGAGAGAGAGAGAAGAAAGAGAAGAAGGAGAAGAGGAGAAGAAGAAGAAGAAGAAGAAGAAGAAGAAGAAGAAGAAGAAGATGAAGAAGAAGAAGAAGAAGTGCTAGATGAGTAGAATGAAAGAGCTTTTGAGGCTATCAGGTTAAGATGTCTTATGTGTTGCTTCAATGAGGTGTAGTCTGTCCAAGCAAAGAAGGCATTCTAGCAAGATGGGAAAATGACTCCAGCTCGGTCAATATTTGTTCAAAAATTATTAATTCAGTCTCAAATTTAAGAAAACATTCTGATCTACAATTTGAGATGGAATTTATAGTTTTGAAAGCAATATTGATCTAGCTGGAGTAATTTTCCCATCTTGCCAGAATGTCTTCTTTGCCTGGACAGACTATAGTAAATCCATCCACTAAAAGCTGAATCACGACCTTTTTTCTAACTAAATTACATGTTTCAGCGCATCGAATTTACCAAACAGATGGTGAAAGAGCAAGAAGAAGATGGAAACGTGGATGAAGAAGAGAATGTAAAGAGAGAGAGAAGGTGAAGGAGTTGGAGGAGGAGGAGGAGGAGGAGGAGGAGGAGGAGGAGGAGAAAGAGGAGAGGATGGGGAAGGATTGAGTCTTGCAGAAGAAGAGAAACAGATGAAATCTTGCAAATTTTTGTTCATTAGAATAATTATAATATAAACTATATATAATTATAATAATTAAATATAAACTGTGATATAATAGTAAAACATTATAATATGAATAAAATTTTTGAATAATGGATAGTTTAGATTAGATTACTTTATTACTTTAATAGATTACAAAATTTGGCTTAGATTCTACATTGTAATATGAATGAGTAAGACAAAATTATTTTATAAATTAAACAAAATAGAAACTTCTAGTAAAAATACGAAAAAACGGTGACGTAATGAATGAAAAATTCATACAAAATTCAGTTCGAGGTTCTTCAAAATGAATAAGGAGTGTAAGTTATCTAAGTTATAAGGCGAAATTTAGTCATATATATGTCCATTCTTGAGCAAGGATAATAAGGATATCCTTTCCATTAACACTTGGCCTTGGACAAAAGAGGCCTCATAGAGAGGTACAAAATATAGAATGATCTCTGAATAGATATAGAGGACCAGCTTAGAGTAGCTCAAGATTGTTCAGTTTATATTCACGAATCAATTTAAGAGGATTTTAAGAAGTTAAAGTATCAAAATTCTACAAATATACTCATATAGATAATTATTGAATAAGAAAATCGAATCAAGAAGTTTGGATAGTCCAAATTACCAAAATCATCATAAGCACTTCTGTAATTGAAAAAAAACTTCAGGTCTTGAAAGACTAATAGTCTTATACCATTATTGGAAAATTCTGCGACTTTTCTCTTTGGGGCTACTTACAAAACAATAGAATTTGAAACAAATTCATCGCAGCCCTAAAACAAAGAGATGTATTTCGAACGAAATTTAAGGAATAGCACTGGATTTGGCACAAAATGTCATGAGACACTCTCAGGCCCCACTGCAGCAGTGCATAGATGCCAATGAAAGACATTAGATTAGAGCTGTATTAATTTATTCATTCTAATGGAACAAGTAAACTTATTTGTTAAAAACACAGACTATTGTCCAAAACGTCTTCATACCTTATTTTAATTAATAAGTTCGAAACAAGGTTATATTTTTTCGCAGCATTTCAATCAAGAATTTATAGTCCAGGAGAAATACCGTAATATAAAAAATTTTAATTTAGAGCAATAGGATATTCCAAATGAAGTAATACACCAAATTTTTTACACAATTTCAATTTTTTCACACAACATATAATTAATATTTGAAGAATTGTTTATTCGCATTTTATTGTGAAATGAATCGTTCTATTTCAATTCCATATTCATGACGGATAAATGATGGACTTAATCTTAATAAAATTAATTGGTAACATATTCAAATACTTCCGTTTCACTGATCAACCCTTCATTTTATTCATTAATTCATTTTTCTATCGTTTCAACAATTGAACTCAATAGAGCTCTCTACCAACTCATACTAGTGAATCGACAATATCAATTTTTTTTTTTAAGTTTTTGTTATGAGGGTGAAGCCCACATGAGCTAATAGGCTTGTGCGTGGGTAATGATATGGATGATAGATGACGACTACTTTTAGGTAGTCGGGACCGACAGCGTATCGTCTCCTCCGAAAGACGGGGTGGCCGTATCTATGTGATTGCTCTGTGGTCAAAAATTGTTCTCCGCTTGGGACTTGAACCAGGGTCCACCTGGCTAACGGACCGGCGCTTTATCACTCATATACTCAACGAGCCACTCAAAGTAACAATGTATATTCTTCATTACCAAGAAACAATTATTCAGCGAATAATAATATATTTCCCGTCTCTAATCAACTCAGGATAAGACAATAAAAACTTCATTCAACAAAGCACTTCAATTATTATAGTCTGTCCAAGCAAAGGAGACATTCTGGCAAGATGGAAAAATGACTCTAGCTCAGTCAATATTGATTCAATAATAATGAATCTAGACTCAAACTGCAGATAACATTCTGATCTACAATTTGAGTGCAGATTTACAACTTTTGAATCAATATTGATCGAGCTGGAGTCATTTTATCTCCTTGCTAAAATGTTTCTTTTGCTTAGACGGCGAGACAAACGCCTGAGAATTGACAATAATGAGAAACTCCAACCTTCGCTGACTTCTGGTTGATTAAAAAAATAATTCAAATATGAAAATCGTACATTTGAATGCTAATGTGAGGCTGCAACGTTTATGTAAGAAGAGACTTGGAACAATTGGTATTTAACAAACAATGATTTGGCTTGCAAAAACATTATAAGCTTCGTAATTTCTAATTTTATGCGGAAATAATTGTGTTTTTTCAATGGGAAATATTGTACTGATGAGAATCGGTAAATTATAAACTAATATTCAATTGATAAACGGTTTTTCGAATTGCACTGTTATTTTGATCTGTATGAACTCTATCAACAATTTGTCAAATGAAAAACACGAAATGCACCGTGGGCGGCTCGTGCCCACAAAACAGGTGAAGTGCCTGTATCTTTTACTGTACAGCACTTCACCTGTTTTGTGGGCACAAGCCGCCAGTGAATGGTTTTAGTTAAGCTATGAGGAAGTTTTCTCATGATTCTCATAACGTGGTCGTTGTAAATTCTGCAATCTAGTGGCAGGATTGAGAAACACACTCGGCTATCAAAGTCGACCAATGAGAGCAAAGAGGTGGAGCTTATAGGTTTTGAAGGCGTGCTTCAAATCTTGACCCAGGACATGCTGCAATCTAGTGGTGGGATTGAGAAACACACTCGGCTATCAACGTCGACCAATGAGAGCAAAGAGGTGGAGCTTATAGGTTTTGAAGGCGTGCTTCAAATCTTGACCCAGGACATGCTGCAATCTAGTGGCAGAATTGAGAAACAAACTTGGCTGTCAAAGTCGACCAATGAGAGCAAAGAAACAGAGCTTACAGTGTTTGGAGGCGTGCTTCAAATCTTGACCCAGGACATGCTGCAATCTAGTGGTGGGATTGAGAATCACACTCGGCTATCAAATTTGATCAATAAGAGCGAAGAGGCGGAGCTTACAGTGTCTGGAGGCGTGGTTCCAATCTTGACCAACTACATGCTGCAATCTAGTGGCAGGATTGAGAAACACACTCAGCTATGAAATTTGATCAATTAGAGCGAAGAGATAGGGCGTATAGTGTTTGGAGGCGTATTTACAATCTTGACCCAGTACATGTTGCAATCTGGTGGTGGGATTGAGAAACACACTCCGCTATCAAAGTCGACCAATGAGAGCAAAGAGGCGGAGCTCATAGTGTTTGGAGGTGTGCCTGCAATATCTACCCTGTATGTGCTGCAGTCTAGCGGCAGAAATAAGAAACAAACTCTGATATCAACGATTGGGCTTAGGGAGGAGTCTGTACAATGGGATGGGTATGAGGAAATGAAACTTGGAGGAATTTTATGGTTCATGTCAGGACTCGTTTGTTATATTCATTTATTCAGAACGGGTACATCAATTTCCTAAATAAAGTACAATGAGTAAATGGGATACTGTACTTGTCAGGACTAACATTCCGAGTATCAGAATAGAAAGGATTATGCCTGCTTCTTTGATACACTTCATTATTGTGTATCATGAAAAAATAATAAAATGATTTGATAACGTGTGAAATACGTGATTGATCGGTCCCTGAATTTTTGTTATTCCAAGCACTTTCTTACATCTAATGAATGTGCAGTGGCTGTAGCCGAGTGCTGCGATAAAGCGTTGGTCTGTTAACCAGCAAAGTCTGTGTCTGATAAGGCTCCTGGGGTTCGATACCAGTTGAAGTCAAGACTTTTTCAACGCTAACAGCCACTCCCGTCTTTCGGAGGAGACGTAAAGCCGTCGGTCCCGATTGCCTCAAAAGCAGTCGTCATCTGCATCTTTAATCTTCACCCCTCTCCTTACCCACGCACATGCTTAGAGCACATGTGGGCATCAGGTCCAGAAAAAAAATTTGGAGTAGGCATTCATTCATTCATTGATAACTTACATATCACAAAGTGATTTGGGAGATAAATACAGTCTTTATACTCTCTATTCACCTCCCAAATTTCCATGCAAAGTTAATGTTGTTGAAATGAGATGATAACACATAATATTTTAGATTTTTAACACAGTGTCTGATAAAAAATTAATGTTGTTCAAATGAGGAAATAATATCACATTTTTTTCAAAACACATAGTTTGATTTATTTTTCTAGAAGAGATCTTCTTGAGAGAAATAAGAGAGGAGTTCACCTTTCAAAGTAAAAGACCAGGTGTATTAGGTGACTATAGTCTGTCCAAGCGAAGAAGACATTCTGGCTAGATGGGAAAATGACTCCAGCTCGGTTAATATTGGTTTTAAAATTATAAATTGAGTCTCAAATTGTAGGAAACATTCTGCTTTACAATTTGTTATTATTGAACCAATATTGACCAAGCTGGAGTCATTTTCTCATCTTGCCAAAATGTCTTCTTCGCTTGGACAGACTACAACAGTGCTTTTCAATCACAGTCGAATTCAGTTTGGAAGAACCGAGAATCGACTTTTTACTGAAAACCGAGAATTAGAGAAGTTGATACTTCCAAACCAAAACGTCTATGAGGAAACGCCGAAATTAAGATTTGAACTTGAGATTCCATAAACTCAGAGAACGAAGAACAAGAACGAGAAGCAGAAGAAAAGCGAGAAGAAGATGACCAAGGAGCGGGATCAGTCAAAG
Organism: Sogatella furcifera; assembly: GCA_017141385.1. Taxonomy (NCBI): domain Eukaryota; kingdom Metazoa; phylum Arthropoda; class Insecta; order Hemiptera; family Delphacidae; genus Sogatella; species Sogatella furcifera. The sequence continues at coordinate 15,196,372 of CM029558.1, read as the reverse complement.
CCAGCCAGCAGCCACCTGATTGGTGGAGACTCGAATGTGACGTCACAGCTTCAAATCTCAATCCATTTCAGCTGATATCTTGGCCGTAAGTTTTCAGTCAGTTGTCGTTAGGTTGTCGGACGGTGCACAATTGTGCTCTCTCTCACTCTCTCTTACTCTAGCTAGAGTTACTCTCTCACTTTCATCAAGTTTTACTTAAGTGTAGTTTTTCAGAACATTTTTTTCTAACCAAGGAACATTTCGAGGAGTTAGTGAAAAGACAGGGAGATAAAGTGTTACAGGAGATCAAAAGGTGAGTTTGTGATCTTTTATTTTGATTTTAATCATATAGTAGAATAATAGAATAGGATAGTAGAATTCTAATATAGGATAGGATAGATTCTAATACTCTAGTAGAATATAGGATTTATGACGTATATTTTTATTTCATTCATGGTAAAATATAGTCTGTAATCTATTTTTTTATTTTATTCATAGAAGATTTGTGCTCTGTATTTTGATTTTGTTTGCATAGAAGAATATTATTTGTTATCTATATTTTAATTTTATACATTTATAGGAGTAGATGATTTATGATCTATATTTCCATTTAATCCATAGAAGAATAAGATTTCAGACCAAATATTTTGATTCTATCCAAAGTACAATTTTAGATTGATCATCTATACTTTAAATGAAAAGACAAGAGTTGTCAAACCACTGATTTCAATATTTGATAACGGACAACGTCTTGTCTTTTCAATTAATATGGATTACTAACACAATATCACCTTCACAACTACTAAAAAAAATCTATATTTTGATTTAATACATAATGTAGAAGAATATGAATTGTCATCATGTTTAGATATTATTCATAGTAGAATTTCAGATCAATTATGTAATTCACGATGCGTTCTATTCTTACTCAACTCAAGGAAAATATAGGTAGGTTGTTTGGAAGCTACGGTCAGTAAATTTAAAATGTAAAATCATAAGCTTCATTTGTGAACAGTTAATTGCCATTACTACAAATATTAATACATTTTATTCATATAGAATATCATCAGATGAATTGAAAATTTGATATAACTAGAGAAAACAGTCGCTACAGGTTAACTTCTGGGGTAACTAAGCTGGTGCCTTTTAAGCTACTATGCGCTCATCTAGCGTATTATATGGTATATTCACGTCATAAAGCTGATGACATAAAAGTTATTCGGTTTCGTCTGTCTCTTGTACGTGATTTAACCCACTAACAGCTGATTTAGAGCATCTATTGTCTCTTCCAATTTCAAAACCATAATGTAGGCATAGCTACATGACAACTCTAATTGACAACATCAGCTGTTGAAGCGCACAAGGAGCAGACTAGACCGCCCAACTTTTTGTGCCAGCTATATTTGAAAGGTTCAACGACAACTACTTTACTTCCAGAATTTTCGAGAATCGGAGACACCCGACTGAACATAAATCTCAAACCTAATATAGTCTGTCCAAGCAAAGAAGACATTCTGAAAAGATGGGAAAATGACTCCAGCTCGGTCAACATTGGTTCGAGAATTTGAAATTTGGATTCAAATTGTAGAGAATATTCTGATCTACAATTTGAGACAAAACTTTTGATTTTCGTATTATACTGAGCGAGCTGGAGTAGATTTTCCATCTTGTCAGAATGTCTTCTTTGCTTGTACAGACTATAGTAATATCGTGTGAACTTTGTATATTTGACGTTTGGTTACAAACAATATCAGTCAAATATTCGTCTGAAAACAATCAAACAAAAAGCTAAATACTCCTCTCGAAATTATTCTATTATTTACATTAAATCACCTAAATATCTTCATAAAAAGTAGGCTATTATAATATTATCGTTGAATTTGGAAGATTTCAGCAGTACGAGATTTATATAGTCTGTCCAAGCAAAGAAGACATTCTGACAAGATTGGGGAATGACTCCAGATCAGACAATATTGTTTCAAAAATAATGAATTTGTTCTTAAATTGTATATCAGAATGTTTACAACAATTCAAGACCATATTTGTAATTCACTTTTTGAGTAGTTGTGGAGGTGATATTATGGTAGTTATACATATTAAATGAAAAGACAAGACGTTGTCAAACCTAATTCAAATCACTGATTTGAATCAGTGGATTGACAACGTCAAAATCTTAAACCACTGATTTGAATCAGTGGTTTGACAACGTCTTGTCTTTTCATTTAGTATTTGTAATTCTTCAACGATTATTGATCGAGCTGGGTTCATTCTCCCATCTTGCCAGAATGTCTTCTTTGCTTGGACAGACTATTAAGTAAACAATACTAAGCAGACTTTACAACTGCCTGTTTGTTACTACTAGGCTGAAAAATATTTTTTGGATAAATAAAAATAATAGATGCTCATGCACTACTAAAGGTAGCATTTGTAAGAGGCAACTTGAGCTGCTGCCCTGCTATGCTTCAGCCATCACGACTCTATACACATAACTACATTAGGCCGGTATTACCAACACCTTCTAGTAGGTGTTGGTATTGAATGATAATAGTGAATGATCATATCTGATCATGTACTGGCAATTGGTCTCTCGGTGAGGGTGATCTATCGGTGAACGTGATGTTAAGTCACGAACACTGAGGACTGCACTTGGATGGGTGACCGGTTCTGGCCAAGTACACATTGGCGAGGTGGAACTACCCGCAAGGGTCTCCCCACCAATAAAAAAAGCCATAAGAATATTTATTTATCTGATCATATGGAAAGAGATAGAAATATGATTTCGTATTTTCTTCTCTTTCCATATGATCAAATATGATCATAGAACTATTATCGTGTAGGCGTAATACCGACATTATAAATGTTCACTATGTTATCAGGTCTACTAATGTCTAATCAATGAATAGGTGGATTTCTCTTGAAAATTACTTAAAAAGGGTACTTTGATTATTTATCAATTTATTATACATAGGTAGCTCAAATAACAAAGTGAACATTCCTAATAAGACTGGATAGTGAACCGTATAACATATGTAACACTAGTATTAAAAACTGTTTGAATTACTCTTTCATTTGATTTATAATTCACTAGTGTAAGTGCAACTTGATGAATAATATGAAGCAATAAAAAGAGCCCATGTGGGCATCACCCTCAAAAAAAAATAATAATAACCCCGCTATTTCTTTGAAACAGCCTGTATAGTTATGTGAAAATAGTAGTGATGGCTAGACTCGAGCCGGGCCGCTCGGGAATGCTACCTTTCAAGGGACAATTTTTGTGAATCGGAATACAAAAATTTGGATTTGAGATACAACCTTTTATAGTTTTAAGACAAGGAAGTAGTTCATTCAATTATACGTTCCAACAAAGTCCCACATCAAATATTATGAATGAGTTCCACATTATGAATGGCAAATAAATTATAGGTATGCGATCTCTTCAAGTTCAATGCCAATATCCAAGCAAGCTGCGTTTAGATTCGTAAAAAATGATTGCCATTATTACGAACAGCTGATTTAACATTCACATCGACGACAAAGGATGTTTTTTATCAGCTGATTTCGCCATTGAACTTGATAGGAACTTGGTATTATGCAATTGTAAAAAATAGCACAGCCTATTTTCTATACCCTACTTCCTATATTCGATTTAATTTCATTTATCCATTGAAACTTATAAATAATCTAATTAGAATATCTAGATCATGATTATAATTGAATATTTAATGATATTGGCTATCAGATTAATTTTATCAGTTTTAGGCCAGTACTACACGATAATAGTTCTATGATCATGTGGAAAGATATGAAAATACAAAATCCTATTTTTATCTCCTTCCATATGATCAGATATGATCATAGAAATATTATCGTGTAATACCGGCCTTAGGGCTCCATTACACGATAATAGTTCTATGATAATATCTGATCATATGGAAGGAGATAAAAATAGGATTTCGTATTTTCATCTCTTTCCATATGATCAACTGTGATCATAGAACTATTATCGTGTAATACCGGCCTTACCAACAATTGAATGATAGTTTGGAGTAAACAAAATATCATCGACTGTCACACACTGGCGGCTCGTACCCACGAAACAGGTGAAGTGCCCGTATCTTTTACTGTACAGCACTTCAACTGTTCCGTGTGCACGAGTCACCAGTGACTGTCAGATGAGCAGATTCTATCTTTAAGGCCTTTCATCCATCAAATCATACAAGGATTGTGTTTTATTTATCATAATTTATGTAAAGTAATGTCAGATCAGTTATGTTAGTTTTAAGGCCCGTATCGAAAGTGCGAAGCATGTGCCGCGAATGCCTCAAGGTATAGTCTGTTGAAGCAAAAAAGAGTCTTACTCCAGTCTCCAGCTCGGTCAATATTGGTTCAAGCATTATTGATCTGTTCTCAATTATAGGAAACATTTCGATCTTCAATTTAAGACCAAATCAATAATTTTTTAACTAATATTGACCGAGCTGGAGACTGGCGTAAGATTGCTTGAACAGACTATACCTTGAGGCATTCGCGGTACATGCCTCGCACTGTCGATATGGTGTGCAAATCCAATACGGTGAGAAATCCTCTAGATGAGCAAATCCAATCTATAAAGTATTTTATTTTCTGCATCATACATGAATTGTAATTTATTCATCAAAATTGTTTTGTTCCTATGGAAGAATGTTACAAAACACAATCCAACTATAGCCAAAAACAATATACTTAGAAGATTTCAAAGTAGTAAAGTGATAGAGTAGTAGTAAAGTTTTAAAGTAAAGTTTATGGTATAGATAACGCCAAACAGTTAGACGATCTCGTCTGCACCTTGTGCACTCCAACAACTGATATTGTAAATTAAAGTGGTCATGATAAAATAAACACACAGATTCGTCAATTTTCTACTCTATTTATTGGTACACGACCATGGTTTCATGAGGTCACATTTCAAAGCTGACTAAAACGTTTCCACAATATCGACCACAACTCAGTTGAATTTCTATTAAGTGGTCATTTTGCTATGCCTATTCCCTATTCACGATCACTTGAGACGAAATAAAGAAACTTTTTGCATGTACAGGTAGCTTGTCAATCTATTTTTGTTTGAGGAAAAGCCAAGAGCTGGGCTTGGCTACAGCTGTTCGACTGCGGCCGATCGTCGTTTAAAGTAATACCTCCCTTTACACGCACACACGCGCAAAAAGTTTGTTCATTTCGTCTCAAGTGATCGTGAATAGGGTAAGATTATGTTCTTCTGCTGTTACTAGGTTACATCAGGTAGAATGGACCTCCTCTCCTAGAGGTAGATAATCCTCCTCCTCCTCCTGTTCCTTCTTTTTAACATTCTGCTGTTTATTGTAGGCATGGGTTCTGTTTTTTCCAAGTATGAAGCTGATATTAAAATATTATTTTTGAAGTGATTAACTAAGGTTGAGCGGTGGAAAGGACTTCCTAGTCATTATAAGAATCACAATGAATGAATTTGCCCCAAATACTACTCTGTTAATAGACTCGTAGTCTGCCAGGTTCCTTTAATAATGAAAGAATGTATAAAATGATATATATATTTATAAATGGATAAATGGAATAAAAATAGTGTATTAAGACAGTTTTGTACTTTCTTTTAGGTGAGACAAGTTTTGAATCATCCTTTCATTTTCTAAAGAGTACCTAGAAGGTGAATTGAAGTGACTATTATCTCCAGTTATAGTTATAGTTTATCTCCAGCTATTATTAAGTTTGTATTCATCTTAAATAATAGGCCTACATCAATTATTCAATAATATTTCAAATTTGTGCAATATTTTTCTAATTTTCAATATTGTTTTCTCTAGTGCATAATTTATTCAATTCCGGCCATCAACATTCCTAATTCAAAATTTCAGTGTTATTCCTGGATTGAAACTTATGTGTTTACTCAGTCCTATTATATTATCATAACCTCATTTTGGAGAATATTGACTTCATGATAAAATTTTTGGGAGAGGAATAGCACAGGCTATCCCTATTTTTTCCTCTCAATTCAAATACTTGTATCGATGTATGAATAATGAATTATTATTGGGAATAATATAAGTAGGGTTTCAAATCAAAATTACTTCTTCAATATCACACATTTTAAACACCCTACACTGTACTTCTTCTAGTTGCATGCCCCTTGTGGACTATATATGTAATAGTCTCCTAAAAATAGAACTATCTAGTCTAGAATCTAGTCAATGGGATAGGCAAGTAGCCTATTCAGTCCCTGATTATGGTTTGCAGCTTTTTAAAAACAGTACTACAGCCAAGGCCAAAAAGTTGAAACGTTTTGTTGCCTATTGTGCGCTCCGACACCTGATGTTGTCAATAATTGGAGTTATCATTTAGCTACGCCTAGCACTGGCGGCTCGTGTACACGAAGTGCTGTACATTAATAGATAGGGGCACTTCACCTGTTTCGTGGGCACGAGCCGCCAGCGACGCCTATAGATAAAGTTTTTTAATCAAAAGATGCTTTACATCAGCTAGGCCTATTATAGTCTGTCCAAGCAAAGAAGACCCTCTGGCAAGATGGGAGAATGACTAGAGGTCGGTGAATATTGGTTCAAAAATTATCAATTTGATCTTAAATTGTGGGAAACAATTTGATCTACTATTAGGACAACATTTATGATCATTGAACAAATTTTGACCAAGCTCATTTATTCTCATTTATTCTATATCTATTTTGTACCGCCTTATTACGTGAATATAATTGGCGGCATACTTCACTAAGTTCAGGGTATAGTCTGTACAAGCGAAGAAGACATTCTGGCAAGATTGGAAGATGACTCCAGCTCGGTCAATATTGGTTCGAAAATTAAAAATTTGGCCTCAAATTGTGGAGCAGAATGTTTTCTACAATTTGAGACAGAATTGAAATTTTTGAACCAATATTGACCAAGCTGGAGTCATTTTCCCATCTTGCCAGAGGCTCTTCTTTGCTTGGACATACTATAGTAAGTTACATAAGCGAGGAAAACGCCTGTCACTGGCGGCTCGTGCCCACGAACAGGTGAAGTGCTGTACAGTAAAAGATATAGGCACTTCACCTGTTTCGTGGGTACGAGCCCCCAGTGCCGCCTATCATTTTGGCAACAGCTATACTTGAATTCATATATTGAGGATATTGCTTTTTATAAGTGTTTTGTTGACAAAGTGATTCAAATAATTGGATTTGATAACCAGACATTAACAAACGATTTGATTCAATAACCAGAGATTAACTAACGATCAATCAAATCCGTCTCCTAATCCTGATTGTAGAAGAAGGATTTGAGGTCATTGATCAAAACCATCCACAAATCTCTTCTACACTCTATTCAAGCAAAGGAGACATTCTCACAAGATGGGAAAATGACTCCAGCTCGGACAATATTGGTTCAAAAATCATATATTTGTTCTCAAATTGTAGATTAGAATATTCCCTACAATTTAAAATAGAATTCATAATTTTTAAACCAATATTGACCGAGCTGTAGACATTCTCCCATCCTGCCAGAATGTCTTTTTTGCTTGGGCAGACTATAGTCGCATTAAAAGATCTGTTAATTACTTGTACAAGGTCAGTCCTCTTCACATTGTTTTAAAACGATTATAACCGGATATTATTATTCAAAATATTGATACCAATTAACATATCAGAGTAGAATTCTCACGACGATTTCTATTTGATATTATTTTATTTTTAGAATATCCTTTGGTTTTCCGAAGCTAGGCTACTTCCCTCCGTTAATGAGTTTTAGGATTCTGATGGGAACTTCGAACTTGTTAGTTTCTGCTTTGAAGTCATCTAGTGTCGTTTTTTCTTAAGAGATTTTGCATAGAAATAATGACCATTCAACGTCAATCACTCCTTTTATTTCAAGAGTGACATAAGAATATTTTCACACTTTTTTCAAGTTTATTGTTTCAAAACGGATTATTTCTCATTGATTGTTTGTTTCAATGAGAACTGATCGTTCGTTCATGACACTGGTGGCTCGTGCCCACGAAACAGGTGAAGTGTCCGTATCTTTTACTGTACAGCACTTCAACTGTTTCGTGGGCACGAGCCGCCAGTGAGATGAAGATAAAAAATAACAAAAAGGAGATGAGAAAAATAATATAAGATTAAGAAAAATGCAACAACGCCTTGAAAGATTGATTAATAATTGATAAAAAAATTATGACAAATTTTTTTCAAGAATTCTATTCCTAGTAGACAGTGTAATGAATGCGAAATCGATGCAAGTTTATGCTAATTCATAAGCAAAACATACCAGACCGCTTGTTAAAAAAGGTTAACGACCCTTCAATTATGATCAAAGTGTTGAATTCATACATTTTCATTGATTACAAATTAGGGGTAGCTTGGGGTCATATTGTGTTCGCTGAATTTCCGTGTGACTTGTAATGAGATAATTGACTTTGAAACTAAGTTCTGTTATGATGAGTTCAATGGTCTAAGCCCCGTTTCACAATGCACGATTTTGGACGTCTGTTTTTTGTTTTCTCTGTAAATTTTACTAGGTTGAACAGAAATTGGCGATTTTAGGACGTTCGGTTTCTTATTTTTTCATAATTTACACTACAGGTTGAACAGAAATTGGTGGAAATAATTACGTATGTGGTGTTTTTATGTACATCTTGTTCGCCAAGCTTTCACTGGCGGCTCGTGCCCACGAAACAGGTGAAGTGCTGTACAGTAGAGTATACTTGCACTTCACCTGTTCCGTGGGTACGAGCCGCCAGTGCAAGCTTTATTCATTATTTCAATAATAATTATTATTATAATAAGTGAACAAAAGTAATGGTAAAGAAAAATTTTCAGAAAATAATATTTAAATCTTTAAACTATTAGATTGTTTAGTTGCAGGCTATGGATTATAGGTTATTTGTTGATTGCCTGATTTGATTCTGAACTTTATCACACATCGACTCTCATCTACTTATTAGTTATTCTTCCAATTTCCTGTCTTTTCTCACTATTCCTCCATTCTCTATCTTTTTTCCTCCCTATCACATCATTTTTCTCCTCCTCTTCAATTGTCCCCATTTTTATTTTTTTTTATTCTTCTTTCTCTTCTCCTTCTTCTTCTTCTTCTTCTTCTTCTTCTTCTTCTTCTTCTTCTTCTTCTTCTTCTTCTTCTTCTTCTTCTTCTTCTTCTTCTTCTTCTTCTTCTTCTTCTTCTTCTTCTTCTTCTTCTTCTTCTTCTTCTTCTTCTTCTTCTTCTTCTTCTTCTTCTTCTTTCTTCTAAATTCTTGTCGTCAATCTTTCTCTCAATTCTTTTCTTTCTAAATTATGCCAATCAATTTCTTTCAACACAATTGAATCAAATCAAATCGAAACCAGACTCCTCGAGACCAGTTATTAACTAGAACTAATATCACCTCAAATATCAAATAATCCATGAATACTACAATAATGTAATCTTCTTCTCTCTCTCTCTCATGCAATTCACTTTCACTTTCAGTAAATTGAACCACAAACTATTATAGTTCGTCCAAGCAAAGAAGACATTCTGGCAAGATGGGGGAATGATTCCAGCTCGGTCGATATTAATTCAATTATTATCAATTTGGTCTCAAATTGTAGAGCAGAATGTTTCCTACAATTTGAAACTAAATTTATAATCATTGAAACAATATTGACGGAGCTGGAATCATTTTCTCATCTTGCCAGAATGTCTTCTCTGCTTGGACATGCTACAAGAGGATGACCCAAATTATGATATTCTCGAACAGGAAATTTTTAGACGCCTCTTCATTAACCGCAGTTTATTTTTAACGTTGATTAGTGTTAGTTTAACGGTATTTCCAAATATTGACTCATAGACCGTAACATGGCAAATAAAAATCCATTAACTGTCGGTAAGATCTGTGTCGAACACATGTATTTCTTTTATTTGTATTCATATGCACAGATCCTTAATACATTTGGTGAAAGTTTGAAAAAATCTTCTTGAAGCAGGTATTACACGGTAATATTTCTATTATGATATGGCAAGAGGTGTAAATAAGATTTCATATTTTCATTATGATAATAGAAATATTACCGTGTAATTTATACCAGCCTCAGGCCTCAGGCCTGTATAATATATTATCTATTTCATAGTATCATATTATCTATTTCATAAATATAATTTTGTATTCATATCTCTTTCCATATGATGAACTATGATGATAGAACTATTATTGTGTAATACCGGCCTTACGCGATAATATTACCCATTTCATAGTATCGGATCATATGAATAATATGCGTAATAATTGCCTTGAGCTAACTAAATGAAAGTTCATGATATCGCAGAAATGACCAATTCAATCCGTTTATTAAAATTTAAAACAATAGAGCTGTTAGAATGGTTATTTAATCATTTCAATTGATTTTAAATATTTTTATAAATTGAATGGCCTATAGGATTAGCCTACACCCAAAACTGTCATTTTTCAATTTCTTTCAAAGCAGTCCAAATGAAGTTTATTCATGTTCCTCTATGAACGAGTTCTCATGCTTGTAAAACGTTTTCAATAATTATAAATTTTCCCCTCAAATTGGTTTCTGTAGCCTATATTTTGTCCCTTTACATTACACTTTTCTAATAGTGTTCGAAAATAATTCAGTAGCTTCAATTCTCGTTTTATACGACTGGCGGCTCGTGCCCACGAAACAAGAGAAGTGCTGTACAGTAAAAGATACGGGCACTTCACCTGTTTCGTGAGTACGAGCCGCCAGTGTTTTATACTAGAATTGTTTTGTTTCTTGCTCACATTACATTCGACTATTCCTAGGGAATTCCTAGAATTGATTTCCCCTGAATATTCATTCAGGCTCACCCTGAAGCCTGCAGAAAACGAATAATTTCAACAACGCTCATTTGAAACACACGATAAACAGTATTGTATTGTTTTAAATGAATAATACATATATGTATGTAATAATAACAAATGAATAATATTTATATACAGAGAAAAGATTATTAGAACGCTACTAAATCGTAAAGAGTGTTTAAAATGGCATAAACTAGTTCTAAAAAACCCTTAAATCATACAAAAAATCCCATTTAATGATGATCTCCTTATCATCTATCCTACCAAGTCATCCACTCAACTTTCAATAGTTCCCCATAATTATATTCTATGACGAATTTAACATTTGATCCAATCATTACAGCTTGTTATAATCACAAGTCTATGATATTAAACCGAGCATTAACTATGATTATCCTTCGATAATTGTCATATTCGTTTGATTGAGAGTAAAGTTAGTTACAATTTAACATCCATTAAATATCTTGCCTGACATAAACACCGCATTACTGTCAAGGATAATCTAACTTTAAATCCTTCTTGTTTTTCATGAGCTTTTCCTGGATAATTCCGTGCTTTTCCGTTGTTAAGTGGTAGAGTGGACATTGCTGTCCAAACTTCGCCACGTCATTAAAATAAAGAAGTCATTCTATTCTATTCTATAATTCTTATCTTAAGCCACGTTTACACCGGAGTTAATGACAAAATTGTTAATAGATTTTGTTATTAACTTATTGCTCATATATAAAAGTTATTAACAATATTGTGTTATCAACTCCGGTGTAAACGTGGCTTTATTGTACTTAGATGTCTTGATACTCAGTCTCGATTTCTCACTTATGAAGAGTCAGTTTGATATGCATTACCATTTAAAATCATAATATTCTACAATTTTTAAACACAATACATGACTGCATCAAATGTTACAATTGGAACAAACATAGATTTCTTCAATGATACAACATTATACCAATCAATATTGTTGTTGTATATACGTTGTAAGTGCATCTTGGGAGAAAATTGAGCGGAGATCATGCAGTTTTATGAGATGAGACTTAATAATACCTACCCATTTTCCCCAAGATCAGTACAAATTAAATCAGTTACTAATAAATAATAATTCTTAATTCTTCTATAAATAAATTCTCTCGTACATGAATCAATATTTTACTAGCACAACATTGTTAATAGTGAATCAGCGTAATTTTTTTGTATGATACACCATCCATCATTTCCTTACTAGCAGCCATTTTCTGAGACAAAACTCGAAACACTGTCAACCAATCAGAAAAGAGCAGGCGGGGCATGAAGGCGTGTCCAACTCAAATCTGAAACATCACCCGTCAACTGCTTCCATCTACTGGTTGAATTTGGAAACTATCCTAACCAAAGAACGTTTTCGGCCATTTTGGGCCAGGCGGAGCTTGGAGGCGTGTCCAATGGAAGTCAAAGCAAGTCACCCAATTGCTACTGCCATGTTCTGAATTAGGAATTTTTCGAATGTTATTCAAGAAAGTTGGGTAGAGCAGTGGAAACAAAAGTGGAACAGTGGAAATCTTCAATTTGCTTGTTATTGAGTTTCCGTTTTCTTTTTTTTTTTTTGTTAAAACATCTTTATTTCTAAATTAAATATCTATGATGATTCCCAATATTTTTATATCAATGAAGATAGCCTTTAGTTACTTTGTATTAATTTCATTTCATTTCATATTTCTTTATTCATAAAGTTGTACAATACATACAATGAAAAGTGTCACTTTTTATTCGTATGGTCTTATCACTAAAATATGTTACTAAACTTACAACTGTACATACTAAACTAGGTACTACTAAACTAACTAATAGAAATTGACCTAATTTTTCAACTAATAGAATTTGACCTTATTATTTTATTAAGAGAGCAGGTATTCCTCAATAATATAGAGAGCTCTATTTGTGAGGTATCTTTCTAATTCTGATTTGAATCTTTTGGAATTCATGTAGGCTTTTGCTTATCACGTCTCCAATACATGAATTTCCAAAAAAATACGTTTGGACACAATAAACAAGTCCTTATAGGTCTAATCCTTTTTGCCACACCACATGCAACATTGGGATTGCTTATGAGAAAAATGTGAACATGCAAGGCAGCTTAAATCAAGTTTGGCTTTATTATTATTATAATATGTTGGATTGCATTCGTCTGATAAGGGGGGGGGGCACCTGCCAAAATCTCGGGGGGGGGGCACCTGCCAAAATCTCGCACAGAGCGCCAAAAAACTACGCGAGGGCCCTGACAGTCCTAAATGGCACTGGCGACTCGTGTCCACGAGACAGGTGAAGTGCTGTACAGTAAAAGATACGGGCACTTCTTCACCTATTTCGTGGGTACGAGCCGCCAGTGCAAATGGTCTTGGAGAGAGAATTATTGTAGCCTAGCTGAGGTCGCTCTTCTTACTATGTACTCTCTCGGACAGCTTCAGACTGTCCTGACAGAGCTGAAATTTCACTCGAAACTAAGTCAAAAAGTTAACATGATCATTCCCCAACTGCCTAAATTTTCAGCGCCAGCCTGAACCTGTTAAAGCGAAACAATGATAATATAATAAGTGAGAATAATTCTTGAGATCGCTTCAAATCCTTCAAAAGAAGCACAAACATAGAAGGCTATTGTACACTGTCAAGGTTGATGTAATTCCGTTTTACTCCAAAATAATAATTAGGTACTGGAGAGACAAAGAACTGATGATGAGAGAAAGAGAGGGAAAGTGAAAAAGAGGACATTGGGAGAAAAAGAGAAAGAGAGAGAGAGAGAATTCACGGTAGTCTGAAGTTATCACTTCACTCGAATATAGTAAAACTGTGTGGGAAAAATATTGTGGAAGCATTTATTGTGTAAAAAGCTTTTTAACCTTGTGTTGATCCAGCTATTACAGCTGAAAATTATGTCATATTTGTGAATCGAAACTCAATTTGTGTTTCAAATAAACTAATTGTTGTAGAATTGTAAACATTTTATTTCTCTTCATTAACCTAAGAAAAGTTGTACAACTTTGAATGAATTTCATAAAAATTTTACACCATACAGCACAACATATATAGGCTATTATATAATTATTAGAAAAGAATAGCTGCGAATGAACCACTACATGTCCAAGCAAAGAAAAACCTCTGGCAAGATGAGAAAATGACTCCAGCTTGGTAATTATTTGTTTAAGAATTATAAATGTAGTCTCACTAGTAGATCAAATTGTTTCCTACAATTTAAGATGAAATTGATAATTTTTGAACCAATATTGATCGAGCTTGAGTCATTCTCCCATCTTGCCAGAGGGTCTTCTTTGCTTGGACAGACTATACTATATATTGTGCTATATTGTACTATATATATGAAAGGAATAGATGCGGATGAACCACTACACATGTTCAAGAACACATGGCATCACGCAATAGAGATAATTAGAGCTTCAAAGTCGTGTTTGTTGAATCATTCGACTATTTTTGAAAGTTCAAACAGGTAGTTTAATTGGATGTCTTCGCAAAAAATAAGCATGTCAAATAGTTGCATCAACATAGTTGTAAGAGTACAGTTTTCCCGGTATTTCCATCGTACGATTTTTTCAAACTCTACTCTAGTTTACTTGTGTTTGTTTTGAAATATTATGATAGCATGTTATAAAGTTTGGGCAAGCTGAGAAGACACGCCACTACAATGTGAAGTATATTGTAACGGCGTGTCTTCTCTGCTTGCACGAAGTAATACTGCACTAGAGTCTGTCCAAGCAGAGAAGATCCTCTGGGAAGATGAGAAAATGACACCAGCTCGGTCAATATTGGCTAAAAAATTATTGATTTGGTCTCAAATTGTAGATCAGAATGTTTTCTTACGATTGAGACCAAATCAATAATTTTCTAACCAATAGTGACCGAGCTAGAGTCATTCTCCCATCTTGTCAGAGGTTCTTCTTTGCTTGGTCAGACTATAGACAGGATACGAGCAAATTCGAAATATTTGGTTTTTTTCTGCCTTATTTCGCGTTCACTGTAATATATATTTCTTTGCTGCTTGTATAAATTTATCAGTTAATTATCTTTAAAATAAGTATTGCCTACAATGTTTAGACGATTGCAGAGATATAAAATAATATTGTTATAGCCTAATGAAATCTCCCTCAATACCTTTTTACACGGCGGATATTTGATACGCATTGATGATACATAGTCCAAAATTGATACAGGGAGGAAGCTTGAGTCATTTGCAATGCTCATGGATAGCCACGATATTGGAAGTAAGCTCATTCTATTTTTCAATGATTAAACTTTTTGAGAGTATTTCAACTTAGTTCAGGTAAATTTTCAAATTTAATTGATAAAAAAGCTATGATAAAACACTATGTTAGGCGGGTATTACACGATTATAGTTCTATTATCATAGTTGATCATATTGAAAGAGATGAAAATAAGAAATCATATTTCCATCTCTTTCCATATGATCAGATATGATCATAGAACAATTATCGTGTAATATTGGCCTTACAAAGAGTCAATATTTATTTACCCTCGATTTTCGGCATTTTCAAATTAGTTAACCTCACTTTGTAACCCCACGTTGCAAACATTTTGTATCAATGAGCTTCCTTCCTGTACGATTGCGTATCAATTTTGGACTCTGTATCACTACTGTATTACTATACTTAATACCTTCCAACTTACCTTCTAACTTACCTTCTAGCTTTACCAAACATAAGATTGATAGAGGATACAATTTATTCTAAGTTGGAGTTAATCTACATTAAATAATAATAGTGTATGGGCTGACATCATTGAGGTTTACACAAATTAATAAATCATTTCACAGTTTCTGAAAAGTTGATCTTAAAGTAATAGGAATGAAATGAAAAGAAATGAAATGTAAATATTATTTATTAGGCGGAGTTAGGACTAGGAAGTCCTTTCTACCACTTAACCTTAGGAATCAAGGAAGTTCAAAACTGGAATTCAAAATACAAGATCATGATTGTGAAATATTAATAGAGCCACTACATGCTATTCGCAAGGTTTTCAATAATAATATTTTAGTAGACATCCTTGACTGGGAAATAGACTATCAATATCCGACTTACTTATAATGTCGAAGATATCTATATATATTCATGTAGCTGTTATGTTTGAAAACATTATCTAGTTGATTAAAACGCAGCATATTTATGTGGAATTCATCTTGTCAGTTTAGAACTACATGGTTGATTTGTATTGAATATAGTTGATAAACTGGATTGGATGAACGTCGTGAGATTACTGATCCTTGAAGTTTAATCTTTAAGTTATTTAACAGACATCAAAAAGTTAGGCGGTTTCGTCTGCTCGTTTTGCCTTCCAACATGAGACGTCAAATTTGGTACATCATATTTATGCATTATATATCTACCTGCGGTAGAGAATGTGATCAACTAGAAATCAATGCTGTTTTTTGTGGTACTATCAACCTGACAACAATGAAGTTGTATCAGCATGCAATTTCCAGATCATGTTTTGTTTCAATAAATAAATAATTTATACAATAATGAGATAATTATTGATTCTAATATCTATTTGGAATAAGTACATTTGAATATTCTGCTACTACTATCACATTATTCATTACTTTATTCATTTGAACGTTTTTCGCCTTTGACACGGTGAAATAACGCTGATTAAACCAATAGAACGTACGTGCAACCGGCCCAAAGACTGTGAATTTCAATAAATAAATATTATTACAAATGAACAGATTATAATCTCAGTAAATCACGATAACAATCGAATGCAGATTGTCAATTATTGCGATCGATTGCAGTAAGTTATTGCAATCAAACACATCCTGTGAACTGCAATACTGCCAATAGATAAATACCATTACAAATAAACAGATTATCGCAATAATCTGAGTAAACCGCGTAAAAGTCGCCACCGGATGCGAGAATTTCGTATGTCGACATTGACTGTAGTTGGGAAACTGATGTGAAGTTGGAGCTAAACTAGTTTTATGTTGGGTAACCTGGCTGGCTCAGTTTCCCTGTCTGACAAGGGCATCCACTAGCAGACTCCAAAGAAGTTGGCGGATGACAGCTGTCGGTTATTAACGCTTAACTCCTTTAGGACAATCTGAACGCGGTCTATGAGAGCGGAGAGTTTTAGGGGAAGTTGTTGTCTACTTATTGTACATTTGTGGAACGCTCTCCGACTGTACTGAGAGAGCTGAGGATGAAAAAGAGAAATTCGCTGAACGCCAACTTTGTTGGAGTTTGCTATAATATCAGACATGCGGAATGACACCTGGTCGGGCAAGGAAGACATTCTGGCAAGATGGGAAAATGGCTCCAGCTCGATCAATATTGGTTGAAAAATTATCAATTTGGTGTCAAATTGTAGAGAAAATCTTTCTCTACAATTTGAGAACAAATTTATAATTTTTGAACCAATATTGACCGAGCTGGAGTAATTTTCCCGTCTTGTTAGAATGTCTTCTTTACTCGATAAGAACAGCACGTGGACTATGTGTGGTAGGTGACGTTTCAGACTTTTAAGCTATAAAGGTTTCTAAATTTATTTATTTGAATTGTAATTATAACGTGAAAACGGCATAATGTTACCAATTCGTAGAAGAAGAATGAGAAGAAGGAGGAGGAGAAAGAGGAGGGGAGAGAGAATGAGTGAGAAAAAGGGGGTGAGGAAGAAAATAGTGAGAAGACAAAAGGTGTGATATTGGAAGAATGATAACAGAGGAGAGGATGGACGAGGAGGAGGGGGAGGAGGAGGAGGAGAGGAGGAGAAAAAGGAGAAGTGAAGAAGGACACGAAGAAGAAGAAGAAGAAGAAGAAGAAGAAGAAGAAGAAGAAGAAGAAGAAGATAGTAGTAGTAGTAGTAGTAGTAAAATTATAACGCAAGGTGTATAGAATAGTAGTACTACTGATTATAACGTATTTGGATCATATTAGAAGGGTGAGACCTCTGGTATAGTCTGTCCAAGCAAAGAAGACCCTCTGACAAGATGGGGAAATGTCTCCAGCTCGGTCAAGATTGGATCAAATATTATCAATTTGACCTCAAATCGTAGGAAACAATGTGATCTACCGATAAGACCACATTTATAATTATGGAACAAATACTGACCAAGCTGGAGTCATTTTCCCATCTTGCCAGAGGGTCTTCTTTGCTTGGAAAAACTATATAGCTTGTTTCAAAAATTGAGACAGTTTTCGATTGACTGTTTTTAATACTCAGCTCTGTCAGATCAGTCTGAAGCTGTCTTTGAATGCAAAATAGTATAGCAGAGGACTGCTCTTGTTATGACGAACACTGGCAGACAGCCAGTCGACTGTCCTGACAGAGCTGAGAATTTTCAAATCAAATCAAATCAAAATAATCTTTATTCCTTACATTAACAGTCAAGCAGTTGTGGTCAAACCAGTTTGCCAGGTCTGCTGATGCACATTTATATAAATAAGAAAGAGTAATGGCCCAAGATTGATAACAGGCGTTCGCTAACCGCCTTAGTTTATGCGAGGGAGGATCACGGTTTTCATTGGATGTCCCCTCCCTCCAGGGGGCGTGTCAGGTCTACTCCCAACAGCCAATCACAAGCTTCCATTCCCCAGAAGCCGGCCATTTCACGAGCTTCGCTGCTCGGGAAATGTCTTCCATCTTATTATCCAATTGTTGAACTCCCCATTTTTGTTAATTATTATGAATGTTTTAACTCGATCAACTCATAAATATTAGTACATATTTAATAGTTAGTACTTTTTAAGTTGGATTGCATGTAATTTTGATTGAATTTTGGATACTAACTTCGCGTAAGGAAACGTGTATTTTCAAAGAGCATTTAAGTAGCATCCCCATGACAGAAATATATTAATTAAATTTCATTTAAAACAACATGACAAGGGAAATATTCAGGAAATACTCATAATTAAATGAATAAATAAATGAATAACAGATGAATGTTTTTCAGATATATTATAACAGCTACAAAATGAAAAAATATTTGAAAACGGTTATAGAATAAACAGAAGCTAAGTTTCAGAACTTGTTCCTCCAATTTAGCATGATCCTTTTACTTACCGTGCCCTTCTATATTTACCATGCTCCTTTTATTTACCATTCTCTTCTAATTTACTATTTTCTTCTAATTTTCCATGTCCCTCAATGATCAAGCATGTTCCTCTAATTCCACTACTGAGAATAAAACATTGAATGAAAAACAACATTATAATTTATGTTTCTATGATGTAGTCACAATACCGGTCATACCTGAACTTGTAAGAAGGCCTATAATAATAAAACAAGTTACCATTACCAGTTTATTGGCAAAACAGATTTGAAATTATAGTTCGCAATAACGTGAATTCCGCGTCAATTTTAAATGCGAATAATTATTTATCATGAGTGCCCATTTATGTAATGTTGAATTTCTACTCTGTGAAGTAATAAGAAACTGTTAGATTTTTTCATAGACACCTGATTTTTTTCAATTGCGAATTATTTACGATAGAGCCTCCTTTCATTAGCTTACTATAGTTCGTCTAAGCAAAGAAGACACTCTGATGGGGAAATGGGGGGCAAATGAAGGCAAATGAAGGCAAGATGGGGGAAATGACTCCACCTCGGTCGATATTCACTCATTCATCCATTTAACAAAATATATAGCTTAATGGATAAAACACAGACAATATTGTTACCAAAATTATGAAATTGTCTCACTTTTGATTGGTCACAACTTCAAAAGAATAGTCTGTCCAATCAAAGAATACATTCTGGCAAGATGAGAAAATGACTCCAGTTCGCTCAATATTGGTTCAAAAATTATGAGTTTGGTCTCAAATAGTAGGAATTATTCTGTTCTCAAATTGTAGATTGGAATGTTTCCTACAATTTAGGACCAAATTTATGATTTTTGAACCAATATTGAACAAGCTGGAGTCATTTTCCCATCTTGTTAGAATGTCTTATTTGCTTGGACAGACTATACAAAAAACTAGGATGCAATAGTAACACGAAGTTGTATAGAGGAACGCACACTGGTCAGCTGATTTTTTATTTGCGTTGCTACATACAACTACGTGTTTCTATTGCAACTTGTGCCCGACATGTGCCTGCAACTTGTAGTAATGGAACCTGCCTCAACAGACCATTTATTGAGGTATTTTTCAACTTTCCGGTCTATTTTTCAAAGCCTCGTACGTACTAGAAATGAATCATTCACCTTATAGCCACTATTTCTCAATTGAGAATTATTTCTATGGAGTAATTCACCATTTATTAGATGTTGAATACATGAGAAGCAAAGATCTGGTACATATTGCCAAGACATTTCAATTGGCAAAGTACCAATTACCCTCATAAGTATTTTAAAATATTCAGAGTTAATTGAAATAATTCATCCTCTATGTTTCAGCATAGAGAAAGTTGTGCTATGCATGGATTTTTTTCTATAACCTGCACTTCAAGCGTTGCAAAAAGCTGTGAGGAAAGAACCAGATCACAGTGTAGGTCTATTTTAGTGCATTTCATTTGAAAAAATGCACTATTGGTCTTGACCAGATAATCGCAAATATATGATGCGATATATTTTTTACACGTTTCCGAGCCCCCAGAACACGAATCTGATGTCCGATCAAATTCATATATCTCTCTCTATATATATTTATATATGTACAAATTCTTGTTAACACGATAACTCCCGAAGGGCTTGTCGGAGAGCGACCAAATTTTGCGCAAAAATCATTAGTGTTAATATCTCGGTCAAGTTCGTTAACCAGCCAAATTGGTCCAAGGGTAGGGGGTGAAATTGGGGGATGAAAATTTTGAAAAATCACTACAAATCGACCAATAACTTGATCGTTTTGAAAATTGGTGTGTATAATACCCTTATTATGCCCTACAATTTGAGTCATCAACGAAAAATATCCAATCAAAAATGGCAAATAATATGCCGAAAATTGTGTTTTTCATGGGTTTTTCGGAAACGGCACCTTTGTATTCATACCCTGAATAGCTCATTATAAGTCATATGATTTGGGCCATCATAGAATTGCATTTGAAATGCACTCTTTCCGACCGCCAGCTGCCGGAGCGAATTTTTTTTATCACTCTAATAACAATATAAAAGATTCCAAATCGGAATTTCAGGTTGGAGAATTCTGTTATTGATGTTCAGCACTTTCATGAAAGTCTGAACGTTGTCTGCAAACGGTTCAGCTAATGATGCTGTCTGAATGATGTAATCTCGCAGGTCGCTTGCCGACTGTCCTGATAGAGCTGAGAATCATCAACAGTCATTTGCCAACCGTCAATTTTGTTAGAGTCTGCTATAAAGATGATCATTTTTAACTATCAGCGGACCTAAATTCAAATTTTTTTAGTTTTTCCTTGTGAGTGAAAATTTGTTGAAGTCAAAAAATTAACTAAAGTGGCATTAACTTGAATATTTGGACTTATTTTATGGAAAATTGGTAAAAAGACAGTTTTGGGAGTAATTCTGTTGAACCTTCCATTAAGTATATGTTGTAACATGATGATAAACCTATTTATAACCTAAACTAGTTAATTTTTTAAAGATCATTCTATAATGTAAATATCTATTAAGATTACTTTTTGATCACATTTTTCACTGTCATTTTTTATTCTTCAATCTGATTTGGATTAATAGCGCTCTCAATAGCTGTCAATATTTTGATGAATTCCCTTCCAAGAAGATAAAAAAGTTCATAAAAACTTACACATGATACGATAGATACTGATGATACAATCATTTGAATAAGAACTTACAATGTTTCTATTAATACATAATGATCTCACTGGTGGCTCGTACCCGCGAAACAGGTGAAGTGCCCGTATCTTTTAACGTACAACACTTCACCTGTTTCGTGGGCACGAGTCGCCAGTGAATGATCTATAATAATAAATAGTATACACTGATAGAGAAAAATTAGGCTTAGCCTGTACTAATTCCCTTTCAACTCTGATGGATAACGCTGGTGGCTCGTGACCACGAAACAGGTGAAGTGCTTCATAGTAAAAGATACGGGCACTTCACGTGTTTCGAGGGTACGAGCCGCCAGTGATGGATAATGATTCACAAAAGGTTATGCATATGCCACGCACTTCAAATTTCTTGTTCGACAATACTCTATGAGAGTGATACAATTTGATTAGCTTACTTGATACACGTATCATCTTGTGTATCTTTTTGAAAGTGAAATCAACTGTGAATACACCTCTATACTTCTATCATCATCGATAACACAAAAACACACTTCAATTGTTGGCAAAGTTGCTTTTTTTAAGCAGAAACAACTTTTTCTAAATCTTTGTATTGACTTCCGATCCAAATGTAATCTGCTCTGCAACCTTGCTACACTATACTCTCTGGTTTTTGACCTTGACATCCATCTTATTCTTTCTCTCTTCTTCTTTTTCTCATCTTCTTCTTTTCTTCTTCTTCTTCTTCTTTTTCATCACCTTATTTTTGTTCGTCTTCTTCTCCTCTGTTCTCATGCTTCTCGAAACTCACTTCTTGACTTATTCTAAAATATACTGTTTTCTTTCAATTACTCTATTTCTTCTTTTTTCTTCTTCTTCTTCTTCTTCTTCTTCTTCTTCTTCTTCTTCTTCTCCTTCATCACCTTATTTTTGTTCGTCTTCTTCACCTCTGTTCTCATGCTTCTGGAAACTCACTTCTTGACCTCTTCAAACTCTTACTATTTTCTTACAATTTCTCTCTTCTCATTCTCATTCTTCTTCTTCTTCTTTTTCTTCTTCTCCTTCTTCTTTTTCTTCTTCTTCTCCTTCTCCTTCTTCTTCTTCTTCTTCTTCTTCTTCTTCTTCATCTTATTCTTCTCCTTCTATGCCTCCTCAGACGGGGCTTGCATGTCTCAACTTCGCCCACAAACTCTTGTAAAATTTTTACAAAGTGTAAAATAAAGTCATTTTATCCATCTATCATCTTCTTCTTGTTGTTGTTCTTCTTCTTCTTATTCTCTTGTAGGCCTATCTTCTCCTTCTCGTCTTCTTCTCCACTGTTATCATGCTTCTGAAAACTCACTTTTTGACTTCTTCAAATTCTTACTATTTTCCCTCTGCCCTTCTTCTTCTTGTTCTTCTTCTTTATCTTCTCCTTTTTTCTCCTTCCTCTTCTCCCGTATTTCCTTTTTTCTCTCTTCTCTCCCTCTTTATTTCACTATTCTTCTCCTCCTCGTCTATCGCTTCTCCGTTTTCAGCATGCTTCTAATATCTCACTTCTTGCTTTTATAAAGCTCTTACTGATTTCTCCCCTTTTCTTCTTCTTCTTCTTCTTCTTCTTCTTCTTCTTCTTCTTCCCCTTCTTCTTCCCACTATTCTTCTCCTCCTCCTCCTTGTCTATCTTCTCTTTTGTGCTCATGCTTTCAATATCTCACTTTTTACTACTTCATAAAGCTCTTACCTATTTCTCCCTCTCTACTTCTTCTTTTCCCCCTTTTCTCCTTGTTTTCTTCTTCTTCTTCTTCTTCCTCTTCTTTTTCTTCTTCTTCTTCTTCTTTTTTTTCTTCTTCTTCTTCTTCTTATTCATCTTTTTCTTATCTTCCTCCTTCTGATACTAGTCTATCTGCTCCTTTGCTTCCTTGCTTTCAATATATAACTACAGTATTATATTTCTTGACATTATTAATTTCTCACTATTTTCTTCCCCTCCACTTCATCCTTTCTCACTCATTCTCCCTCCCCTTCTCCCTCTCCCTTCACCTTCTTCTTCCTCCCATCCCCCTTCTCCCTCTCCTTATTCTCCTTCTCCTTCTCACTCCAATCCCTCTCTAGGTCAACTTCATTCTCATTATTACCTTCCAAAGCCGCTGTGAGATTCTGTTGTCGAATTTTTTCTCCAATTGACCATTACCTACTGCTGTAATTTATTTACTCGAAAAAACAAGTCACACTTCCTGATTCCATTTTAGATGTAGATTCTGTTTCCGGTGATGATAATTACATACATTTATATACATATATTCACATAGAAAAGAT
Organism: Sogatella furcifera; assembly: GCA_017141385.1. Taxonomy (NCBI): domain Eukaryota; kingdom Metazoa; phylum Arthropoda; class Insecta; order Hemiptera; family Delphacidae; genus Sogatella; species Sogatella furcifera. The sequence continues at coordinate 15,172,567 of CM029558.1, read as the reverse complement.
TACATAGGTGTTCGAGTTATGTGGTTTGGAGTGTTATTGTAAAAGGATTGACCTTTAGTCTAGTTTCTCAATTAGAGGATATTATTAATGTGAAATCTCTATATATAAAAGCGAAATGGCACTGACTCATTCATTCATTCGAGTTGCATTAGCTGGCTGTATGTGGAACTCGCTGTATCCTATGTTCGGAAGAAGCATTGGCTGTATGTGGAGCTGGCCATATCCGGATGCCACTGTATGTTGTTCCGCGTTCCCATTCATTCATTCATTCATCACCAGAACTAAAAATCCACTGAACCGAATGCGTTCAAATTTGGCAGGCATGTTCAGTTGGACGTTTAGACGCGCGCTAAGAACGGATTTTAAAAACTTTCCAGGGATACGCTAGATATTTGAGGTTTTCTATAGTTTTTCGGTGTTTTCTTAATTTTTTTCGAGAACCAATCGGTAAAAAATGTTGATATTCGGTTGGCAGGTTCAGGTAAGGGCTAGAAATGTTGTGTTAGAATATTTTTGAAATCCGATCAAGATTTCGCCAGTAATCAGGTTTTCAAAACTGTAGATGTATTGCGGGTTGCATATCTTCCGCCTTGATACGACCAATCCTTAGTGTAAATTCAATGGTTCAGCAAGATTATAGATGGAGTGATTCAGAAGATATTGAATCAAGTTTCAAACTATGTCCGATATACTTCCCAAGGTTACGCTCGATATTAGCGTTTTACTATTTTTCGGAGTTTTTCTTAGATTTTCTGAGAACAAATTGGCAGAAAATGTTGAAATTTGGTAAACAGGTCTAGATTAGGTCAATGCTGTGCTCAATAGATTTCGAACCCCTTCTGAACGGAATTTGCAGGCGAGCGAAGCGAGCCTGTTTATCTCAGCCGACACTGGCAGAGGTTTTGCAGGCGAGCGAAGCGAGCCGGTTTGACTCACCTACTCTACCGATACTGTCGGGGGTCCAGGGGGCGGAGCACCCTGGCTAGGCGGAGAAGGCGAGCGAAGCGAGCCTGCCGGCTAGTACATTTATATCCATTTATTTAAATCATACAAATTACATAGGTGTTTAATAAATATGGTTTGGAGTGTTTTTTTTTTAAATTGACCTTTGGTCTAGTATATCAATTAGACGATTTTATTTATGTGAATGATTGTCTGGGGGAGGTATAAAGTTATACCTATAGGTCTAGTCTGTCCAAGCAAAGAAGACATTCTGACAAGATGGGAGAACTAACCCAGCTCGGTCAATATTCGTTTAAAAATTATCAATTTGGTTTCAAATTTTAGAACACTTTCTATTCTATCACCATGTCTATATAATAAATTCTTAAAATACAACTATTTAAGAATTATTTTTCTAATTTATTTTTGAATTGATCAATCGATTGATTCTATTTCAAGTTTCATTAACTCTTATCGTCTCTTGTCTGCTTGTCTGAAAACTGTATTGTTCGAATCAATATCATTTTCTTTCTATATCATGTTTGTAATGGTGATTGTCTGTCTACTATGTGATTCACTAATCGTCTGTCTGGAAGGAAATGAGACTTTTTTCAAACTGGATTTACTACCATTTTCTCTCCAAATTATGTTAGTAATATTATTGTGATTAAATCATTTTTTCCTAAAATCGTGATGTTTTATCCAAAAATCAGACTGGAATTTAAACACTTCCTTCATTGACCCCACTGGGGGAGGTGACCCCATATGTACCCTTTTACTATATGTGATAGAGAAAAGAGACTAATCTCCTGCCTGAAAGCAAAACAGTTTGTATTCCAATAGAATCTACAATTTAAATTGAGTGATTGACTCCGATTACCAGTGTAATTTATGAGAGTAATTTCTGCAGGCCTGGCAATTTCATTACCTTTTTCAATCCTTGTTTGTAGAGAGATTGTAGTGATCGAAGCGAATGTATTCCTAATATGATTCAGGTACTCAATTTGTCTGTCTAGTTTGGAAGCTAATTTGTCTATAGTAATTTCCTCATCATGTTCACTTTCTTCCCAACTTAAGTTGAATGTATTGATTGTATCTGTTGTATAATAGGAGAGAAAATTATTTATTTATTATTATTATTTATTAGATACATTCTAATTAAACTGATAGGTGAAAACACAGACATGTGTCCAAATCGTCTTCGCTGCTAATTTTAATGAATGAATTAAAATGAATGAATACTTACTCTCTTCTACGTTCTCTTAGTGTGATTGACTTTGAATATCTTGTGTCATTATTGTTAGTCTGGTACCTAATTTGTCTGGATCTATTTTGATTCGATTCAGGCTTCCTTCGAGTCTGTGATTAAATTGATTGATTGAATTTTCCTTCTAATGTGATTTGCTCTATCGTCTATCTTGTCTGGGATTAACTGAGTGTTTTGTATAGTCTGTTCAAGCAAAGAACACCCTCTGGCAAGAAGAGAAAATGACTCCAGCTTGGTCAATATTGGTTTAAAAAATATCGATCTGGTCTCAATTTGTAGATCAGAATATTTCCTACGATTTAGAACAAATAAATAATTATTGAACTAATATTTACCCAGCTGGAGTCATTTTCTCATCTTGCCAGAGGGTTTTCTTTGCTTGGACAGACTATACATATCTATCATCATATTTCCATTAACATCAAGTTTATTCCGTATTTCTGTCTCTCTAGTTATAGTTAACTCCAGTTATAGTCAACTCAAATTAATTCAGGTCATGTCTCCTAAGATTAGTCTGATGACTCCTGAACTAAATAAAAGTTACCGCAGCTAATAAACATAAGGAAGTATAGTGCTTTATGGTCCTGTAATACAAATTAACGAAGTATAGTCTGTACAAGCAAAGAAGACATTTTTGCAACATGGGAAAACGACTCCAGCTCAATCCATATTGGTTCAAAAATTATAAATTTGGTCTCAAATTGTAGATCAGAATGTTTTTTACAATTTGAGACCAAATTTATAATTTTTGAATCAATGTTGATCGAGCTGAAGTCATTTTTCCATTTTGCCAGAATGTCTTCTCTGCTTGGACAGACTATAGTAACCCGCGATAGTAATCTTTATGAAAAACTTGACCTAGATTGGCCAACTGACATCCTACATGTTACTGTGCAATTTTTATCATATAATCACTATTATGACATTGTATTTATTATATTTGACATCTAATTCCATGTAAATCTAACATGCTTTAGTCAAAATAACGTGAGGAAACTCATATTCAAACGTCATAGAGAGATCTAGATCTCATCATCTTTCTCTCAGGAAAACACGCAGTGAATACTTGTCAAGGTTAAGTGTAAGAGAGGACCTGCGAGTCCTAACTTCGCCTATTATGAGAGACAAAAATAAATAAATACTAATCGCTCACTTTATTATGAACCTGATAAATAATATTTTTATTGGATGTCTGAGATTCCCAAGGTACTTTTTTGTAGTTGTAAATTTGCGGATGTAAAATTGGATAGATATTCATTTGAGAACGGCTCATTATTATCAGGTTAACTGTGTAAGCTAAGTCACGAACACTCAATACTGCTCTTGGATGGGTGACCAGCACTGGCGGCTCGTGCCCACGGAACAGATGAAGTGCCCGTATCTTTTACTGTACAGCACTTCACCTGTCTCGTGGGTACAAGCCGACAGTGATGATCAGTCTATAACTAAGTGTAACATATACATGATTATTTTAAGGTAAAATCCACCCTTAATGGTCTCCTTACCAAGTAATTAACTAACCGTTAATTTCACGAAAATTTTAGAAAATTAACAAACCGTACCGAGAAACTAACCATTATGTTAAATTTGTTATCAAAACTTTCTATCCAATATCAAAAGCAGTGTAGACAGCATATTATCAGTTTCAAACTAAATTATTAAGTTTTTAAATAACTTCTTTCCCCTCCAATTGTAACAAATAAACTTACAAATAAATGGCGTAATTTTTCAAATTCTTTATACTCTCTTTACAATTGCGACTTGGTTTCCAAGTATTTTAAGCAAAGGATGAATTAGTGATGATGAATGATGATGATGAAGGTTTAAGATGTAGGTTATATGTCTATCCACAATGTCCACTTCCACTATGCTCACAAATTCCAACTCACAAGAATAAAAAACCCATGTTTTATCAATTTAAAATTTGAAAGGTTCGTAAATGATTCAAAACAGCATCGAAAATATCTAAAATGATTTGAAATTATCAATTCTCACTTAAAATTTTAAAGCCAAAGATTAGTTAGCAAATTGGAATACATTACTACATTTTCTGAGTAAAGTCGGAGAATGTAAGCCCCCTGGCTATATTGTAGTGAAATACTTTGATTATTCTTTGCTTAAAAGTTGACTACGAAAACAGGATAATGTGTTCAACTTATTTCCTGTTTTTTCTATAAGTTTATTATATTGTATGTTTTCGAATGAAAAAAGAAATTCATATAGGAGTAAGAATGGAAAAATATTGTATGTTTTCGAATGGAAAAAGAAATTCATATAGAAGTGGGAATATAGGCCACACAAACATAACAAATATTGAAAGTTTTGCAACTTGGTAGGAGAAATAGAGAAAATTTTTTTATTGGCTAAATGAACAGTTTACAATAGAATTTGTCACTTCAATAGTTATATGAGGACACATATATGAGCGATTCAGTCACTTATACCCTGGTTCTAAAACTATTCTATAATAATGTATATTCTTAATTATTTGTGAGTGTAGTGTAAGTGGACATTGCGAACATAACCTTAATTTGGAGTATTCAACAAAATCTGGAAATAAGACGTTTTGGACAGTTATTATTGTCTGTGTTTTATCCATTGAGTAATGAATTTTGTCAAATAAATGAATGAATTAATTAATTCTACAGAAAATCATAAACTGATGAAGCACATGAAAGGAAAAGTGATCAACAACTAACACTCACAAAACAACACATCATCAAATTACCCGTCTCCGCACTAATCTTGAAAAACAACTCGAATAAATTTTTCGCTCCGTCCTTTCCGGATCTACAACTTTGGTTCAAGGTGGGCACCACAATATTCATCATTCACGCAAGCTGTGAAGAAACCCCATTACAATACACTCTACATAGTAACGGCGTATCTTCTCAAGCTGCGAAAACTTGAGCTACTAAACGCACAGTTTGCGAAAGCTGAGAAGACACGTGGTTACGATATACTTTACATTGTGACTGGGTGTCTTCTCAAGCTGTGAAAACTTGAGCTACTTAGTACAATTTGCGAAAGCTGAGAAGATACCCCATTACAATACACTTTACATAGTGATGGCGTATCTTCTCAAGCTGCGAAAACTTGAGCTACTATGTAAAGTTTGCGAAAGCTGAGAAGACACGTGGTTGCGATATACTTTACATAGTAATTGAGTGTCTTCTGATCTTGTGCGTATTGAATACAACAGAATAACAGGTTAGGTTAGGTTTGGGGAGCTGATACTCGTATTTATGCCTTACAGCCTATATTATCTTCTAGCCTAATTGGGTACAGCGATTTTAAAAGCACATCATGTATTATATCCAGTCGCATTTTCCTTGAGCAGGTTCCAGTCTTCGATGTCATGTGAAGGATGAAGAGGGAAAAGAAGAGGAGGTGAAGGAGGAGGAGGACGAGAAGGAGGAGGAGGAAAAGGAAGAGGAGGAGGAGGTGAAGGAAGAAGAGGGAGAAAAGGAGGAAAATGAAGGAGGAGCGAAGAAGAATAGGAAAAATAGGAGTAGGAGGGTGAGCAAGAAGAAGAGAAGGAAGAAGATTGAGAGGAGGAAGAATAGAAAGAGGAAGAGGAGGGAACAGAAGGAGGGGAAATAGTGAGAAAGGGGAGAAGAGGGGGAGGAGGAGGAGAAGGAGTAGGAGGGGTAGGAGATGGAGAAAAAAGAATTGAAAAAATATATAAAAGAAAACTGAGAATGGGAGAAGCAGAGAAGGCTGAAGAGAGAATGTAAAGATGAGCAAATGAGAAGAAAAATGATAGAAAGATGAGGAACAAGAAGAAGGATATGCTTAGGTATAATGGGACAAAGTACAGAGAGCTAAGGATAGTGAATTGACGCCAAATAAATAGTTGGTTTAATCTGCACCTTGAGTATTACAACAGCTGATGTTGTCAATTAAAGTTGACATTTAAGAGAATGATGGGGGATGGATTCTGAAAAGAAGAGGTTGAATTTGGGAAGAAGTTATAGTGAGAGTAGAAATTAAGGAAAAGGGTATGAGAATAGCCCCGGAGAAAGGAAAAGGTAACAGAGAAAAGTTGGAAAAGAAGAAAATTAAGTAAGAAGATAAACAAATGGATGAATTGTATTGTCATTGAACTCATCAACAAGCAATAGACAACGTGATAAAAAAAATTATGATATTCCTCTTTATCTCTCTTGTCTGAACTCATTTCATCCCTGTTGAATCTCACAATCAGCAATCCCTCTTTCATAAATTTTTCTGAGTTCAATGTCTCACAAAAAAAATCACCAAAAATTTTATCCACCACCAATCTTGACACCTATGACATCTACACGCTGCTTGTGAACGCGCGTGCGCGCGCCCCTGTTAGTTAACATAGGAGGAGTTAACCTTGACAGGAATTTCAGAATACCTGATTCTAAAACAAGTTACATTGGAGAATCAAGTGCAATGCGTCATACCATTAACCACTTCTCCAAGTCAGTTCTCAACCAGTCTTTCTGAGAGCTCTCAGTCAGTGTTGGTCTCCATCTGTGTCATGTACTGTGTCTAGTCTCACCCCTTGTCAGTTGTACTCTCTTTAGCCCCTTCGTTTTTGTGTGTTTTAGTTCGCAAACCCTACACCGCCACGCTGCTGTGCTGGGCACTTTGGGATTAAGTCTGCCGTTGGACTGATTACGGTGAGTGAGAAAAATTTTTTTTTTTTAATTTTCAATTATAGTAGTTTATAACTTCTGATGGGATAAAAGTTAGAAGATGAAAATTGAGTAAAAAGTGAGTTTCTTTGGGGAAAATCTTATTTGTTGAAGTAATTGTAGTTTTGTAACTTTCTATAGGGAAGAGCTTGAACAAAAATTTGAAGAAAAAATTGGATTTTCAATTTTCAGGTAAGACTCTAATGTGTACAAGTTATTGAAGTTTGTGACTCTATATTAGATGAAACATTAATGAAAGTTGAAAGAGAAAATTGTGTAGAAAGTGAGTTTTTCTTTGGGAAAAATAATTTTTTTTTTTTCAAGTTATTGTAGTTTGTGACTCTCCATGACGTGGAACATCAATAAAAATTTAAATAGAAAATTGTGTAGAAAATGAGTTTTTTATAGGGAAAATCCAATTCTTTAGAAGTTATTGTAACTTTTTATAGTATGGAACATGAATTAAAGTTGAAAAAGAAGATTAATTTAATTAAAAAGTGAGTTTTTCATAAGAAAAATCCAATTTTTTAGAAATTATTGTGGTTCATGACTCTTCATTAGAATGATTGTCGAAAGAGAAAATTTTGTAGAAAATAAGTTTTTCTTTGGGAAAAATCAAATTTTGTATAAGTTATTGTAGATAGTGACTTTCAATGGTGTGGAAAATAAACAAAAATTGAAAAATAGAAGAGGCCTTTAAACATTGGTATAAAACCAATATCCTCCTTCTTCACTACCTTGTGATCGTTTTAGTTGACATAATACACTAAAATTCAGATTATTACATTCAGACTATTATATTTATGAATCGGATCATAATTTAAGGCTATTAAGTAGCTTAATGAAGTGATCAAGTAGTTACCAAGTGTCATGAGTGGTGAGATATGAAGTATAGCCGCCTAAATATACCATTACCTACAACTAATGGTATAGTCTTTTCAAACAAAGAAGACAATCTACCAAGATGAGAAAACGACTCTAACTTGGTCAATAATGGTTCAAAAGTTATAAATTTGGTCTCAAATTGTAGGAAACATTCTGATCTACAATTTAAGATAAAATTCATAATTTTTGAACCAATATTGACCGAGCTGGAGTCATTTTTCCATCTTGCCAGAATGTCTTCATTGCTTGGACAGACAGTTTATAGATACCAGACTGTATAATTCTAATATAAGTGGAGAAGTCATTATGACACAGATAATTCGAGATGACAGATAGATTAATCGATATATCGCTAAGTCGATTACATGTATAGTAATAGTAGCCTAATATACCCTACTATCGATAAACTACTGTATAAAGTCATTATCTGTCCATATACTAGGTACTCCATATAGTTACCGTATTATGTATGGAGTCATTATCTGTCCATACAAGACTAGGCATATATTTACCAATATTACTAGTCGATAGCTCCAAATTAGGGTGTCAGGTCTCAAAAATAAATAATGTAAAATGCTTTATACATTAGATAACCAGGATAGGTTAATACAGTAGTCATTATTGGAAAATATTATCGTCTGGACTAGTTAATGAGTTTATGAAAGATTCCTTGGGAATAAATTAATAGTGGACTCACCATGTCCAAGCGAAGAATACATTCTGGCGAATGTAGGGGAAATGTAAGGGAATACAAGAAGGAAAAATGACTCCATCTCGATCAATATTAGTTCGAAAATTATAAACTTGGTCTAAAATTGTAGGAAACATTCTTGAACGTACTATATTATAATATAGTTATTATTCTAGTCTTTCATGTTGTTGACTTTTTATCAAACTGAAAGAAAAATCAATTCGAATAGTTCATTCAAAGAAATAGATGATAGATTGAAATGACGTCCAAACTAATATTTTATTCCAAAGAATATCATAGAATAGATTATTAATTTCATCATACAGAATACAGTCTCTGCTGGTAAACTGGTAGAGCTCAAGGTTCATAATTCTATAGTAGGCCTTCTAACAAAAGTTCTATACTAAGCTTGGGTAGAGTTGACGCCAAAAATTGGGCGCTTTCGTCTGTCTCTTGAGCGTGATGTAACCTCCTAACAGCTGATGTCAAGCATCTATTGTCTCTTCTGATTTCAAAAACATTATCTAGACATAATATATCTGAATGACAACTCAACAATTGACAACATCAGCTGTTGGAGCGCACAAGGAGCAGACGAAACAGCCTAACGTTTTGGTGTCAGCTATATTTATAATATTTAGACGACATTATCGAAGAGATAATAATTTATGTTCCTGAAGTAAATAATGTTGTTGTTATTTAATAGTGCTTGAGATAGATAATGTAATTAGAGAACACCTTATAATAGACTAATTGGACTAGACTAATAGACAAATAGGTTTTGATAAAATGGTATTCTTGAAACAAATAATAGGAGATACTACACAGAATATGAACCCAGAATGAACTATCTTATTTAAAGATGATTCATAGAATCTTATATGGACCCACTATAGACTAAAATACGTGATATAGATTTTAATTTTAATTTTTTAATTTTGCTGTGGATGATGCCCATATAAGTATTTAAATTCACTTGTGCATGGGTAATGGAGTGTGCGAGGGTGATTTATGAGGTGCATAAACGACCATGCCTCTGGTGGGATTCGAACCCACGACCGGGTAGCGCTAGCGGACTGAAGGTTGTAACGCCCCAGACCACTCGGCCAGCCCGACCGGCAGATTCAGTTAATATAGTGTTTATTATCAAGAATACATTATCAAAGACTGATATATAATAGGAGTTGATATAGAAGAGGTTCCCAAAATGAATAATTGAGAAGCTATTACGAGACATCATCGTAAACTCAGTGTGTTAACCTTCATTGAAAAGTGAGAGTATTGAAAATAGTAGTCCTGTAGTCGTAATTTGTCTCTATAAATAGCCGCTAGACAACCACTTATTAGGTAATAGCGTAGATATACTATTACTATGTACATTATACTATACTATGTAATAGTCTATGGTAATAGTGTTATAGCTTCATTCAACTTCGAGACGATCCAATAATGTGAAAACAGATTTAGAATCTATTTATTACTAATCGTTAGCCTAATATTCGGGAATGTGTATAGATATAGATTTCACTCACGGATGTATGATTCGGGAATATATACAGGTATAGATTTTATCCACGGATGTAAACAATCTTACAAATATTGTTATTATCTATTCTATTGTGAATATATATGAATAGAGGTTGTGTTGTGTATAGTTATTGTTTATAAATGCATTAGTTATAAATGTCTATATTCCAAATGCTGAAAATATATACGAGTCTTGTTTGTATAGTAATAATGTTTCAATATGTGTTGAATTGAATATCTCTCAGTAAAATAGTATTGGAGAAGATTTGGTGAATGAATAATGGAGAGAGAATAGAAGTTATTTTTATGAATGATACTCTCAGAGTACTCTTATGCCGGCAACAAAGACATACTAATTTATAATTTTTAATTTATTACACGGTAAAATTTCTATTGTCATAGTTACGTATTGTAAGAATTCGTTACAGTTTATAGATTATATTATAAGGTTGTATTTATGAAAATTTTGTATAATAAAGGCTATGAAGACTTTTTTGGAGACACGATGACATTCTTGTAAACATTATTGCAGAAATTTCAATTCGTACCAGTTGAAAAGAATAAAATTTTATTGTAATATCGACTGCTCTATAAAAATAATGGTGAATTTTAATTAAATGTAGGCCGACTGAATACAGTTGAAAACAATGAAGAATACAATAAAAACACAAGAGATTAGATTAGATTACTTTATTCAATGTCATTATTTTCAAAAATTTTAAAGTTTTAAAGTTCTTTATAATGATGACATGTTTGAATTGAAAATGTATAACGACTGTTAATACAGTTGAAAAGAATGGAAGAATACAATAAAAGAAAAACAAGAGAGAAAGATATGTAAGTGGATACAACTAATTATAATTAGTTCATAGATTATATTAATACTAAAATCAATAATAATGTTGAATGGAAGCTGATTGAATGTAGAAGACTGGTTGAATACAGTTACAAAGGAAGGAAGAGCAAGCAACACAAGAAGAGAAAGATACTTTTAGATCAAGTAAGGAGATACGAGTTGTGTGCAGGAGTGAAGATCAGGTTATACGAGACAGAGACCTTGGTATCTCATAAGATTGTCAAGATAACTCAGTTATCTCCACTGTAATATTGTAGACTGCTGTTTACAAATTACGCATCTGTATGTCATCCATTGATAGATCTTCTGATAAGTGTCAGACAATAGATTGAGCAATGAATTTATCAATCAAATGTCATAGTAACTTACTGTATAGGAGCTATAGTAATACAAATTTAATTTGAAACAAGTTTATTAGGGTTTGTTTATTAGCTTGTTCAATGATTACAAACTGATAGACAAACTCTACTGAACTTATTTCAGTTTCAATTTGTGTCACTAGCTCCTAATACTATTATTGTTGTGGAATAAAGAGTTCTCGAGTTCGAGTTTTGAGTTTGGTCTTAGTCACATCTTCATCGACACCCTATGCTTACTCCTTTTTATTTATTTATAAGAAGAATTAAATTAAATTCATGGAGATTGAAGAGAGACGAAGTTTCGGGTATAATCTTTCCAAGCAATAAAAACATTCTGGCAAGATGGGAAAATGACTCCAGCTCGGTAGTATCCAATATTGTTTGAATATTAATTTGGTCTCAAATTGCAGGAAACATTCTGATCTACAATTTAAAACCAAATTTATAATATTTGAACCAATGTTGACCGAGCTAGAGTCATTTTCCCATCAATATCTTCTTAGTTCAGGTAAGTGAAAACTAAGGTTGTCAGATCCACTTTGTTTTCACTTACCTAAATTATGGATAAGTTCCACAACATCTCTGATAAAAATTAGAATATCTTCTTAGCTTGAACAGACTATAGAAGGACAACAGTATTATGTTCTCAGTTAAGGTATGTTTCCATTACTAAAAATGAGTACATGTCGGGCTCAATATGCAATAGAAACCCGTAGTTGCATGGAGCAACGCAAATAAAAAATCAGCTGACCAGTGTGCGTTGCTCTGTACAACTCCGTGTTTCTATTGCACCTTAGAAACATTTCCCGTGAACTTAAAGTTGGGTAGTTGGGACTGATGGCTTACAGTCTCCTTCAAGAGACGGGGTGGCCGTATTCATGTGATTGTGCTGTGGTCAAAGAATTGATCCGCATTTGAGAACCCGGGCTCGCTTCATTATCAGACAGGCGCGTTATCACTTCTCCAACAAGCCACCTAGAACTAGAAATTAAGAATTTCATGAGCAATTATATCGTATAGTTGTTGGAGCCAACACATCACTTTTGGCCTCAACAATAGTCTACTGCTGAGAGTACAGAATTAGAAATAATGATCGAGTTGGAGAAAGGGAAGAAGTTTCTATATAGGCTATAAATAAACGAACACAATTTATGAAAATTGAACTTTAAACTTAGGGTATTTGATTTTTCATTTTATTCATCAACAATATTTATGAATTAATATTGCCAGAGTATTCCAGAGTAGGCTAGATTGTATTTGATAAATAGAAAGGGAAAGGCCAAATTGTTAACAAGATTGAGAGTGGTATCGAAACTGTATTATTATAAGAAGAGTTACCAACAGAACCGGTATATCATCTATGAGGTAATGATCTACCAGAAAGGCTCACTCTTATTGGAGGAATTTTCAGCTTGGATTACATTATTCCAATAATTATGTCATCACGTAACACTGACATAGCCGTTTCAAGGATACGTTAAAACTGGTAATTATTGGCTACCTACTCGAAAATCGAACATAGTCTGTCCAAGCGAAGAAGACCCTCTGGCAAGATGAGAAAATGACTCCAGCTCGGTCTATATTGGTTCAAAAATTGAAAATTTGGTCTCAAATTGTAAGAAACAATCTGATCTAGAATTTGAGACCGAATTTACAGTTTTTGAACTAATATTGTCCGTGCTGTACAAGCAAAGAAGACATTTTAGCAAGATGGGAAAATGACTCCAGCTCAACCAATATTGGTTCAAAATCGTAAATTTTGTCTCAAATTGTAAATTTTAATATTTCCTACAATTTAAGACCAAATTTATAATTTTTGAACCAATATTATTTGAGCTGAAGACATTTTCACATCTTGCCAGAGTGTCTACTTTGCTTGAACAGACAATTATTATATTCTGCTGCTTCAGTTTCCATTGGACTCTTTTCATGCATTCTACTTTAGTAGTTAGTACTTTCTTTGGATTTACAACAACTACGGTTCTCATTTTTAAAGAGTTTTTCCGAATTTCTTGTAACTAGAAAGTATACGGTACTTTCTGTATGATTGAAGAGTTTCTCATGGTGTCAAGAAACTCTCATCTAAGCCAAAACTCAATTTATGAAGATAAGACTATAATAATAACTAATAAGTAATTTGGACACTCAATATTATGTAATTGATATAATCATTACTGTTATTACCTTTTCTTGGAAATATGAACAGCATTCTTAGAACATCTGATTATACATTGTTGATTGTTGGTTCTCTTTTACCTATTCTACAATCTTTTTCTAAATAGATATTTCATTTTTCATTCTTTCATTCACTCTTCTTCTTCTTCTTCTTCTTCATCATCATCTTCTTCTTCTTCTTCTTCTTCTTCTTCCTTCTTTCATACTTCTTCTTTTTCTTCTTCTTTTTTGTCTTCTTCTTCTTCTTCTTCTTCTTCTTCTTCTTCTTCTTCTTCTCTTCTTCTTCTTCTTCTTTACGTCATCGTCTTCTTCTTTTTCTTCTTGCTCTCCATTTTCTCGTCTTCTTCTTCACTGTTTTCATACTTCTGATATCTCACTTTTTGTCTTCTTCAAATTCTTACTATCTTTCTTTTGCCCTTCTTCTTCTTCTTCTTCTTCTTCTTCTTCTTCTTCTTCTTCTTCTTCTTCTTCTTCTTCTTCTTCTTCTTCTTCTTCTTCTTCTTCTTCTTCTTCTTCTTCTTCTTCTTCTTCTTCTTCTTCTTCTCTTCTTCTTCTTCTTCTTCTTCTTCTTCTTCTTCTTCTTCTTCTTCTTCTTCTTCTCCTTCTCTTCTTCTCCTTCTCCTTCTCCTTCTCCTTCTCCTTCTCCTTCTCCTTCTCCTTCTCTCTCCTTCTTCTTCTCTTCTTCTCTTCTTCTTCTGATATCTCACTTTTTGTCTTCTTCAAATTCTTACTATCTCACTTGCTTCTTCCTTACTTCTTCTTCTTCTTCTTCTTCTTCTCCTCTTTCTCTTCCTCCTCCTACTCCTCCTCCTCCTCCTATTACTCCTCCTCCTGTCTTCTCTTTCACCTATTTTCCAATCTTTTTTAATAGATAAATAGGTATAAATTTTTTCCTTTCTCATTTCTTCTTCAATTATTGAAAGTTCAAAGATAATTTTCTCCCAGTCACTTTATTCGATTACATTCGAATTTTGTTTACGTAATCAGCTGATGGTTACCATAGCAACGGAGATGATTGTCTAGGTATTTGTGTTTTCTATTTTTTCTATTGTGCTATGTATTTTCGTTGTACACGTGTATTAGTTTAGTTTGTTTAGTTTCTCAATTTATGAATAATACTATTATATCACTATTTAATACTATACTCTGACATATTATTGTTTTTATCAAATAGTAATTGATCAAATCAAGATTTCATTCTTATATTTCAAAGTATATGCATTTTGAGATCTTAGTACCGTATAGTCTGTCCAAGCAAAGAAGACCCTCTGGCAAGATGGGAAAATGACTCCAGCTTGGTCAATTATTTTTTCAAGAATTATAAATGTGGTCTGATTAGTAGATCAAATTGTTTCCTACAGTTTGAGATCAAATCGATAATTTTTCAACCAAAATTGACCGAGCTAGAGTCATTTTCCCAGCTTGCCAGATAGTCTTCTCTGCTTGCACAGACTATACAAAGTTGCAAAATTGTAAAACCTCAGTTTTATTGTAGTTGCTGGCAACCAAACTGGAGAATGAATCAGCTGATAAGACAAAAAATTCTCTTCTTCTCTTCCTTTTTCTTATTATCTCTCTCGAACACTATCAATTTTTATATTCCTTTCAGCGAAACATCATTATTGTTTATTGCGGGTACAACATTATCCATTGATAATAATCATCATAATCATAATCATAACCACCAGATTATTTGTTATTAGTGGAAAGTTCAGTAGACTCCTTTTCTCAAAATTAGAAATAGATATTCAAAAAATACAGCAACTTTGTTTGTAGAGTAAATGTAATAGAATAACAATGAATAGCAACATATATTAAAAATTAAACTTAGGGCTATTCAAAATAATCGATAAATTAAATGAATAATCGAATAACCTTTTTAAAAAACTTTGGAATTATTATTCTACAGACATGTTTCGGGACTCAGCCCATTATCAATGTGAATAAGATAAAAGTTTTTTAAAAAGGGTATTTGATTTTTCATTTAATTTATAAAAAATAAATATATATTTAAATCAATATACTGTATTATTTGATTAACATCAGATTATTATTTGATTAACACCACTAAGGTTGAGTGGTATAAAGGACATCCTAGTCCTAACTCCGTCCAAAATAGAATATATTCATCTCATTTTTCATCACATTTATTGAAAAATCTCAAGTACTTAATAAAATAATGAATACAATGGAAATGATCTACAGAGTATATTTGAAGGTTTTTAAAGAATAGTAGCCTACTTGAAGAATATTTTTTGTACTGAGTCAAACTCCAAGGACCAGACTTGAAACAAGGATGTACAAAATATCCTGCTCAAAACTGATAAGAAGCACACCTAATAAATAACAATCATTGTTATCAAATGCAATCTAGCAGACAGTTAATTTAATTCAAATGCAGCAAAAATTATTGCTTGTAAACGCCTTCATTACTACAGTCTGTCCAAGCAAAGAAGGCATCATGACAAAATAGAAGAATGACTCCTAGTCGGTCAATATTGCTTCAAAACTTATAAATTTGGCCTCAAATTGTGGAGAAAATTTCTATACACAATTTGAAATCAAATTTATGATTTTTGAACCAATATTGACTGAGCTGGAGTCATTTTCCCATCTGGCCGGAATGTCTTCTTTGCTTGGACAGACTATAAAAGCCTGCGCTAGTTATTTCACATCTCAAATTATGGGAAACTGAATACAAAAGATATCAGCTCATACTTCTTGGGTTTGGAAACATTGAAGCAGTAACCAGAAAAATAGATCTAAGATACCGGTTCATCAAACTGCATGAATTTGAATAAAAAATGCTTGGAATTGGCAATTTCCCCTCCAATTTAATTACTGATGAGTCGTGGGTAAATAGTGTAATTTAGACAAAAGTTTCTTACAGTATCAATGCCCCTTGAAAATCAAAAAATGCAGTCTATAATCCACTAATGAATTAAATTCGAGGTTATTAAAATTAGTATGCATCGTCTATTCACCTACATGGTAGGTATAGGTTTGAAATTTCATGAATTGAAAAAATATGGATGCAAATTCATAATTTAATAACAGAGATACTTCAATTATGACGAGAAACTTTGTACGGTAACAATGCTCAAGGATAACAGGAGAATCACATACTTCTAAAAATAGTGCAGTCTAAATTAATGAAAGCAATTCGGTGCTACTACTACATCAAAGCATAGTCTGTCCAAGCAAAGAAGACATTCTGTCAAGATGGGAAAATGACTCCAGCTCGGTCAATATTGGTTCTAAGATTGCTAATTAGGTCTCAAATTGTGGAAAGCATTATGCTCAACTACTAGAAACCAAATTCATAATCTTAGAACCAATATTGGCTAAGCTGGAGTCATTTTCTCATCTTGCCAGAATGTCTTCTTTGCTTGGACAGACTATACCTAGTAGTTCATCAAACTCCAATAATAATTACCATACCGGACACCAATTCGTAACAATTTATTCCTGTTCCAATGGCGGCTCGTGCCCACAAAACAGGTGAAGTGTTGTACAGTAAAAGATGCGGGCACTTCACCTGTTTCGTGGGTACGAGCCGCCAGTGTCCTGTTCTAAAATCTGTTTGGTAGTAATCACTGCGTCCCAATTTGTGCATTGATATTTATTTTGAAAGAATCTTGAAATCGTGAGAAATAATTTTGTGATGTCTGGAAATGCATCTAATCAGAAACAGGGAAATCTCTTTGATTATTCTGTTAGTCAATCTGATATTCTGTTAGATTATCTGTTAGACAATGATCTCTTCAACCGCATCTCTAATAATCCCAATCTGAAGACTTCCTCGATAACCCCATTACAAATGCGGTTTCATATTATTTAAATCGAAAACACCGCAGAGCCTAAAACAAACCAGGAGGAACCTCATTTCATGTGTTTTCCTCAATTTGATCGCATTACAATCAAATACGCTCACAATCGAGAAGGTGATTTGTGGGCTGAACAGCAGGTTTCAATAATTTTCCAGATTACGCAAATTTGGCCTCGTGTATGAGTGAAAATAATTGTCAAAAGCGTTTTCAAGATCTACAAAAAAAACTCGAATATAAACCGTCTGCTTCCTTATTGGACAGGACACACAGGATGGTGACCTTGTGAATGTTGGTTAGTTGTAACAAGGTGTTCGAGTTTTGATAGATAATTTAAATAGTTGTTAGTATAACCAGTTTGAGTTGATTTTGATGATAGGGTCAACTTGGGTTTCTAATGTGGCCAATTCAAGCTTTTGAGAGATTGAAATAGGCCTGGAATGTTTGGAAGAGAAGTCAATTATGTTGTGTAGTTTTTTAAAATGATTTGAGATTGAAATGAGTTACTTTGAAGAAGAATAAATGGCACGTAATGATCATTCAGATATATTCAAATTCAGTTGAGATTGAGATAGGGCTGTTAAAAAGTAATTGTAAAAAATGGTAAGTTATTCAAATTGACATGAGTTAATCACTGGCAGCTTGTGCCCACGAAACAGGTGAAGTGCTGTACAGTAAAAGATACGGGCACTTCACCTGCTTCGTGGGTACGAGCCGCCAGTAGATTTAATACTTGATTGAAGAACACTGCTATTTTATAGGAGAGGGATCAAGGTGGAGAATAATAGAGTACAAGGTATCAGATAATAATATAGGCTTTGTGAAAGAGTACTACATATTTCAGGCGTCCAAGAGTAAGAAAGAGAGAGAGAGTGAGAGAGAGAAACTACTGAGAATAGTAAGAGTTGAGTAAACAATATACAGAGTGTTGATGAAATAGATAGACAAACTTTGTAAGGTCTTGATTATCAAGTCACTTGTATCAAAATTGAACTTCAAACTCAGAGCTATTTAAAATAATTGATAAATAAAATGAAAAAATCAAATACCCTTTTGAAATTGAAAATGGGCTTAGTCCCGCTACATGTCTGTGGAAAATAATACTTCTAAAGTTTTTTTTAAAAAAGGGTATTTGATTTTTCCATTTTATTTATCACTTGTATCAATTATATAAGTTTGTATGTTATAATATTATTTATATTATGTGCACATTGTAATAAGAAACTCAGTTTTTCGACTTCATAGCTCAAAGGGATAGATATAGAATGGATTCACCTTATTGTTGATAAGAAAACCAACGAGTATTGACCGGTAAGAAAAAGAAGAAACAACAAGGAGAAAGAGAAGAAGGGCGAAAAGGAGTCAATATGATCCAAAATGATGACTAATTAATCATACTAATTTTATTGAACTAAAGAATAAAGACATGAAAACCCACACTGGAAGATCAATGGAGCAAGATCAAGAATCAAGATGATCAAGAAAAAGAAAATGTAGTAAGAAAAGAACCTCTGGCAAATAAGCCAGTCTTTGTGCAAAATCAAAGTAAATAGTCTTAAAACAATTAAACGCATCTTGAAGACGGTTCTGAAGAGCAACGATTCGTTCAGTAAAGATAGAAAACAATGGAACTTGTCTGACGTAACTTCACCGTATAGTCTGTCCAAGCAAAGAAGACACTCTGGCAAGATGGGAAAATGTCTCCACCCCGCTCAATATTCGATCAAAAATCATAAATTTGGTCTCAAATTGTAGGAAACATTCTGATCCACAATTTGAGACCAAATGTATAATTTTTGAATCATTATTGGCCGAGTTGTAGTCATTTTCCCATCTTGTCAGAATGTCTTCTCAGCTTGGACAGATTACACTACTCGATGTAATCTCCGTATTAGTGTAACAAGTATCAGATAGGGGATAAGACGTTTTATTGGTCGGAGGTTACATTCGAATGAAGATGCATGCAGCCTTGGCAATGTCATGATTACGAAATGATTTTATGTGTGCATAGTTGCGTTTGAGCTTGAGAAGAATTAATTCAACTCAATTTCAAATGAATATAATAATAATTATTCAGAATATTATTATGGAATGTGTGGAAGAGGTTTATTGGACTGTGAAAAATAATGAGAATTACTGGATAATATTATTGCTCAGGTAGTCTGTCCAAGCAAAGAAGACATTCTGACAAGATGGTGAAATGATTCCGGATCGGTCAATATTGGTGCAAAAATTTGGTCTTAAATTTTAGAGCAGAATTTTTTCTGCAATTTGAGGCAGAATTTATAATTTTTGAAACAATTTTGATCGAGCTGGAGTCATGGGTGTATCCAGGCAGTGGCAGGGGGGGCAGTTTCGATCAAATAGAAGAGAGATTATAATTATATTTAATAAAGCGTTAAATTAAAGCGTTTAATAAAGTTAACGATTTGAGTTATTTGTCTCCAATATGAGAATTACAAATTGGTCAAATCAATAAAGTTGAAAAATTCTTCTATTTTCTCTATATTTGAAAGTCACGTCATTTCTATGAAGGGGAAATACACCAATCAACATATTCAACATATTTATCTTCATCTTCTTACAATATATTGGTCTCATTTTATTTTCTCTATATTTTAATATTATTGAAAATCACGCCAATTCAATAAATAATTAGAATTGCACCAATGACAGTTAAACATATTCATTTTCGTTTTTATCTTCATCTAATTATAACTATCTCATAATTATCTAACTTTGAAATTTTCAAAATAGTAAATTTAGAAATAGAAAACTCACAGCCACACATATCCAACTATGATATTTACAAAATAAATATAGTTAGGGAAATAAACTCAGAATATAGTAGATATTTCACTTACATTTGATTACTACTTCATTAAATTCCAAAATTTTTAAAGCTTTTTCACGGGTTTTAAGCCATCACTCTCGAATAATATTCCTGTTGAAAAAAAATCGTCAGATTTGTCGTACAATAATACAATTTTGAAACAATGTTCAGCACAATAAACTCTTTCGTAAAACATGATCTAGGCCAAAACAAAACACCGAAACAAGGTTATTTGGGTAAAAATTAGCATTTTTCTAATCAAAATTCCACAAAATCATTCTTTTACTCACGTGACCTTACAGACCCCTATTGTATCATTACCTCGATAGCTGGATAGTGGTTACGGTATCCATCTATTTATTGTCAAAACATATCCACCCCGAGCCATTCTCTAGATAAGCAATTCTGAGATCAGTCTACTCAGGTTTTCTTCTCCAACTACCGTATATGTAAAATATAATGTAAGTAATTTGAAACAATTAATTTACTTCATTTAAATTCTAACTTAATACCCGGTATTATTATACTCTTCTATATCTATCAACTTATAATGATTAAAATTAAATATTTCATTTTGGAAATCACTTTTCTATTTCATCAACCCATAATTTCTTCAGTCGGACAGTTAGATTCAAGTTCTTCAATATTTCTATTTCTCGGCACCTTTACTATGTTGTTAGCAAATATTATTATGAACTCGAGTTGATTGGTTATTTCAAGTGAATTACTTTGAGAATCATGTTAATATGTGGAAATAGCTGCATAAAATATGAGAACAGGATTTGTAATAACTTGAACTGCCCGCCATAAGCTTGTTTTTGAAGGTGAGCGAGTTTCAATACTCGACAAAAATAAAAGTCGATATGACGTCGACTCTCGACTGCTACAACGCAGTATCGAAGTTGAAAATCTTGTGGATGTTGTAAAGTAAGGTTATGGCTCGTTTTGTGAAATCGGGGAGTTTTATTCGAAAATTATTAGTTTTTCGTGAGTGTTCAGTGGTGAAGAGTTTTAATCCAAAAAGGACAATCATGTCGACGAACTTTAACTACCAGCAAGCAGTGGAAGAGCTGAAAACCAACCCGTATTTCGATAAATATTCAAAGAAGATTGCAGCTCTACAACAGACATCGCCTGAAGAATTTCTCTCTCGTTTGGAAACTGTGGATAAAAGTAAAAAACCTCCTTCACCAACCAAAGATCTGGAATCTCGTCCTGAAGTTTTCCAAGTCGGTGAGCCCAAGCCTGCATCAACTTCTTTCACTAAAACCAAAGTTCTCGACGATGTTCTGAAGATTGATTTGGTAGAGGACAAGTCCGCCGATGAAATCAAGAATTTATGGTTGGAATACCACAAATCTAAGGATACCATAGCTGCAGTAATTCCTCCTGAAAAATTCAAAATCATTTTGGAAAGAGGTGAGAAGTATCAATTGTTTCTTCTACCACTGCCGAGGAACCAAGGTTATGAGTTTATAGTTTGTCAATTTGCGGGCAATGAAGTACATTTTACGCCCTTAATCAGTTATCAATCTCACAAAGAAAATGCTCCCGAATGTTTGTCCATCATTTATTTCCCGGATTTGGAGGATAAAAAAGGAATTGTACTGATGAAAGGAGAATTCGATAAAAATGTGATAAACGCAATGGAAGCGCAGTGCTTGGCCAATCAGCTTCATCTTTACTACGGGGAAAATAACGAGAAAAGAACGAAATTATTGGAAAGATTCACATACGAACCGCAGAGCTTCAGACACATGGACTTGATTGCCGAAATGGAGAACCTTACTTTTTAAACAGTGTGCGTGTTGATGAATAATTTGTTGGCTATTCTGATAAGTTCACGGACTTGGAACCAGTTTGTTGATTGCGTGAATTTTGTGAGAGAACATGTAGTGAAATATCTTTTGAAGGAAAACTTGAGTTTTTGGACCTTAAATGACTTACAAAATAGTGTATGGGACTAGAAACCTTATGAATTGAACCTTCAAACATGTTAATACCATACTTGAAATTGGTTCAATTTATTTAGTTTTCGCGCATCATTGCTTACAGAATTTCTCCAATAAGAAGTAGTACCTATTTAGCAAATCGGTAGGCCTATCCTATTTTAACGATTGATTAATTTGAAAAAGTAACTCAACAACTTCTGATAAAACTCAATAAGAATTAAAGAATTGGATGATCAAAATCAAACTGTCCTGTGCAATATGATAATCTGCGATTCAATAAAATATAAAAACTTGAATTATGAATTCATTTAGGAAGTTTCCTTGCGAATAACCAACTCCATACGAATAAGGTTGCTCGAAAAAGAATAATTTATACGAGTGTGATTTTTTAAAAAATCACAAATTACAAAAAAATATTCTTCTAGGATATTTGTAAAAACAACTAGGCTAGGCTATTAGATTCTAAATATTCTTTGGAATTCTTTCTGAAACAAAATTTTGTTTCAATAATTCTCAATTTTCTTCATCAGATGAGGGTTGAGTGGTTAGGCTCAAGAAAAAAGCCCAGAAAGATACAAAAACTACAGCTCTAGAATCTTTTATTAAATTGAAAAAAAAAACAGACAAAAAATTGAATAGTAATTGAAATTTATGGGATTTTCAATCAAAATTTTCAAATTATCTATTGGCCATAATTGATAAGATTGATTAGTATTGGACAATTTTTCAACTTGATTAAGGTTGGAAGATTAATTGATGGAATATAATGTTGGGTCTACCAAAATTAGTATACCTATCTTGTTTTATGAAGACTTATCATTGTTTGGACGTAAGATCATAAGTCGATCATTTATCATAAGACAGCTAAGTGAGGCCCTATATTCAAATAATTTCAAGTTAAAATATCGTGTTGAATTTTTTCAACATTATTGGGAATTCTCACCTTCTCAGTCGAGAATATAACAGGTAATTTCAATACACTAGAAATAATTATACTATTATTACGTACGGTATCTTAATAATAGAACAAAAAAGACATACAAAAATGAAACTATTGATAAAAGAGAAATTTATTGCTCATATTGAAATTGATATTATGTAGGCCTAAGTGAATTACTATATAGTGACAATAAAAGCAGTCTTTAATTTACTTTTCTATTCCATATTGTTTAAATAACTTGATTAGCACACATTATCGACTTTTAATAATAATAATAATTTCTCTGGATATTGGACGACACATCCAGAGGAGTTTATTTATAAATCCAAAACACTACATATTTTCAATATTAACTTTCTACAATACATTTTTATTTTCAAAAATGATACCTCACTATACTATACAATACCGGTATGTGTTGAGGTTAAGTTATACTTCATCAATGATTATAATAGAAAGAGACTAGGAATAAGACGAACCAATTCTATAATTAATGAATAGAATAGAATTTATTGTACAAAAACATACAAATAAATTAAGACATAGTCAGTAAGAGAATAATAACACCCTATAAATATCATCACAAAAATTCAAAACTTACCTGTTCTATATCACAGTAAAAATAATCATTCAAGGAATACAAAGGATAGCTTATCAAACAGTTAGTTAATGTAAGTTTAAAACTTTTCAAACAGTCAATACTTTTAAAGGAAACTGGTAATGTTTGTAATGTGATCATATTACATATTAGTACCTTATCACAATAAACCTAATAACATATTTCACAAAAAAATTAGGCCTATTCATATTCTATTCCCAGTTTCATATTTTGCCCAATCATAAAAATTTTGATTTTTCCTCAATGCTTTCTCCAAAATCCTTACACAGTTGTATTGTTATCAAACTGTTCTAAAATCATGGAATGTTTTGCGATTTTTCATTCAATTTTGTCATTTTTTCTTTCACAGACTGG
Organism: Sogatella furcifera; assembly: GCA_017141385.1. Taxonomy (NCBI): domain Eukaryota; kingdom Metazoa; phylum Arthropoda; class Insecta; order Hemiptera; family Delphacidae; genus Sogatella; species Sogatella furcifera. Next base: position 15,148,673 of record CM029558.1, on the reverse strand, counting down.
CGCCATTTTAAAACTAAGTGACCTCCAACACACCGAAAATGTCGTTCATAGTTAACTTCATTGTAGACACCTACACAGATGTCATGGAAAACAGGAGTGGTGAGTTCTATATATATTTTTTAGAACTAGTTAACTTCAATATAAGAAGAACAAATTCATGAAATTGAGCTTAAAACTTAATTTTCACTGCGCTGGAAGAACAGTTTTATAAATTTTGTATAGTCTAGTCATGAAAAGAAGCCATTATTCCTTCAAAATGGCAACTGCTCAATGCTGCCAACAGTCGAAATGAAAATAGTGCCACTCTTACCATTTCTGTCTCCAATCACATCTCACCAGCGCTATGTTGGCTAAAGTGATTTTACACTAGAATTTACAGATCTACGCATGCGCAGTTACACTTGCTTCAATCGGCCATTTTGAAGGAATGTCTTCTTCGCTTGACAAGACTATGTGAAAAAATAAATGCATGAAATAAATAATAATACTCCACTTGTTGAGTAGTAGCAGGGACAATGTATTATTAGATATATGTTATATATATGTTAATAATACATTGTCTCTGGTAGTAGTTATCCATATCACGGAGTGATCTGTTTCCATATTAAATAAGAGTCAAGATATACTGTCCAACCACAGATTTAAAAAAAAATAGTTAAAAAAAATTGACAATAGTGGAATTGATTGATCGCGAATTTCACATGAAGGCGTTCACGGTATTCAAGTAACATATTCCAGATAAACTATTCTCAAACTGTGAAAACTATCCTCAGATAACAGATGAACTATACAGATACTTTAAAAACTATCCTCATACTGTAAACATAAGCTTTCTGTGCTTTTAGCGTTATATAGGAACTGTTTCAATAATATATTATTATTTACAATTTTATCAGAGATGTTGTGGAACTTATCCATAGTTTAAGTGAAAACAAAGGTTGTCAGATCCACAGAGTTTATTTTAAAATCTATACACAAGTTTCAATGCTCTGATGATGCCTCGTAGCATTAAAACTTGAGTATGAATTTTTTAATAAACTCTGTGGATTTGACAACCTTTGTTTTCACTTATCTAAATCATATGATATGATTATAAATAATATTATTATTTTGAATAATTCCTTTTTTTAGATCCCCGTGTAAAAGACTGGCCTCTGATGAGCGGTCCCGGTCCCACGCTGGCCATAGTGCTCGTCTACGCGTTCTGCGTGAAGGTGGTGGGTCCCAAGCTCATGGAGAAGAGGAAGCCCTTCCAGCTGAAGAACACACTCATCATCTACAACCTTATACAGGTCATATTCAGCTCGTGGCTATTCTATGAGGTGAGTCGAAAAAAATTTAATATAAAATGATGGAATGGACTATCATATACTGCAATATGATAATATTCAACGGATTTGTTTATACATTCATAATGGGGAGTCCGATCTCACAAGGTGTCAAATTATCTACTGATAAACTGAAACTTCAATAAAACTTTATGTATAGATTGAACAATAGAGACGACATCTATTTCACAGTTGTGAATATTTTGAAAAACTTATTTTTTGGAATAGTGAAGAGGAATGCATTTTACTCCTGAATAGGAGCTTCATCAATTTATTTATTTTTTTATTTAAAAAATTTCAATGAAAAGGAGCTTCATCAGCCTGCCGCCAGGGGGAACTAGATTAACTAGGTGGCCATGAACCTATGTGAAAAAATTATGTTTTTAAAAATTAATGTTAGAATTGGTTCATTGATGCTGTTCTTTTTTTTAATTTGAATAATTATTAGATATTGCAGTACACCAACTGCTGAATAATTATAATAATCAATAAGAATCTTCATATATTGCTATGTAAATAGACAAAGGACCTCTGCAACTGCTACAAATATTGACTAATTTACTATAGTCGGCGCAATCTAAGTTGACGAAAACCCCCTCCACCCGAGAAACAGCTACGTTGCCAGATTGTGTAAAATTGGAACATCTTCAAATTCGCGTTTGAACCCCATATCTAGACGCAGAATTTTATCCTTGATATGCCAGTAGTATTAAAAAAGTTCCTGGGTAGGATTCAAAGGAAAATTGATTTTTTTGAAAAAATTGAAAAATCGCGAAAATATGACTTTTTTTTGTATATCACTTCTCTCACAATCATGGGTTGTAGTAAAAATGAAGTTTTTTATATAAAAATGACAAGGAGAATTCGAGCTTTCTAATGGTTTTTGAATTTTCTATATCCGACCAATAATTATGTTTTAATTAATGAATATGTTTGTCAATGTCGAGTCAACTCCATCAGAAAACATGAAATTTTCGATGATCTAGAAACTTTTTTGTTTGAGAAGATAAGTGGGTGGTGAAAGCGAGAAAGTTGCTCAAAAACAATTGAAATTATTTTTTCAAATGTCGAAAATTGTCTGAAAATCGTAATTTGGCCTCTCAAGAGTTTCAAAGTAAGGAGAGCGGTATATGCATGAATCATTGTATGTTGAAGATTGGAGTTATTGAAACTAATCGACTTGGATATTTGAGCTGCGAACAGCTGGTTTATCATAAAAATAGTGAGTTTTAGAACACCGCGTGATTTTTCCGAAGCTACGCTGTCACTTTTAACATTCAGTTGAATGTGTTTGCGTTAGGAGAAGTTTCAATTTCACGCAAAATGACAACGTAGACTTCTCGGGTGGAGGGGGTTTTTGTCAACTTAGATTGCGCCGACTATAAATAGCAAGTCCTTTGTCTATTTTCATAGCAATATATGGAGGTTCTGATTAATTATCATTATTATTATTATCATCTTATTTAAATTGTTCAAATTTTTTTATAATCTTCTTTAGTGTGTTTAGTTTCTGGATTTTGCGGTGGATGATACGTAGTACAGTACTTCCATGCTTCTATGTTTGTACCCTGAGTTCATTTCATGTTTTGCAAATGTTGGTTTTGAATTTTCAGGATCCTCGGATCTCAGCTACACTCGTCTTTTCACTATGTTTGAAACCTCTGGAAAGGACGTTTTTTAAAGATACCTTTCATTCACCTATGTCTAGTATGACTTGAGAATTACTTTGTTTAGTTGAGTATGATTTGGTCAGGTCGAGCAAAGAAGACATTCTGGCAAGATGGCAAATAACTATGACTCGATCTATATTGGTTAAATAATATAAATTTGGTCCAAATTGTAGAAATTTATAATTGTTTAACCGAGCTGGAGTCATTTTGACATCTTACCATAATATTATCTTCTTTGCGCGACCAAAACTATAATTATTCACAAGTAAAATTTCTATTTGTTAGTAGGCTATACTTAATTTCAAATTCTTATTGTTTATTTTCTTAATAATTTCAGGCCATCGTAGCTGGGTGGTTCAATGGCTACAGCTTCAGATGTCAGCCAGTAGACTACTCAACGTCACCTAAGGCAATGAGGGTAAGATTCATTCAGTTACTATGGATTCCTTTTCTATTTCATTTATTAATATTAATCTATTTATTTATACATATATTCATAATTTATCAGAGATTTCACAATGATACCTGTAGGTGAAAACACGGAAGCATGTCCAAATTATGCACCTCCAAGTCTCCTATATTTTCATGAACATGAACCACCAAGCTTAGAACATATACAGAAGGCAATGTCAACAATCTAAGAAATTCTAATAAAGGCTTACAATGAGCTCTTTGTGGCCTGTTCATAATAATTCTAATTGGTTTTTTTCTGAAGTCTAAAAGTTTCAATAGATCTTGAGCAACATCCCCATACAGAAATACCATAGGATAACAATGAAAATATAGGTTGCTTGAATTGAGATCCGTATAGAGCTCTTTTATTGTCGAAAACTGTATTCTCCGTCGATGGAAGAGTGGGATTAGTGTTTTTTTTTAGTTTATAATTAATTTTTTTCCATTTCGATTTTATGATTAATTTTCATTATTTCAGACGGCGTCAGGGTGCTGGTGGTACTTCTTCTCAAAGTTCACGGAATTCTTTGACACTGTAAGTATTCTTTGGTGGAATTTATATCTTTTTTCTGTCTTACTTTTCCTACTTGAATTTATTTATTTTACAGGAATTAATCCACTTATTGGTTGAAAACTCTAATAGTTTTGTTGAACTATTACTGTTATTACTATTATAACTGTCATCCTAATAGTCTGATGGTATTGAGTGTTTTAAAAAGAATTTAAACTTTATCTTGTTGAAAAATGTCCTTATAAACGGAATGAACTATTGTTCGATATGTAATATACTAGCTGTATCCTGACTTTGTGTTATGGATGATATTTTGTATTTTCATATTTTTATTGAAAAATAAATTTTGTATTTTTGACTTTTGTTATGCATTATTATGAATGTTTCAACAATAAAAGAATTCGAATATCCAAAACGTCTTTTACCAAATTGACAATTATCAACAATGTCTCAAGTATTTTCTCACTATAAAAAGGTTCCATAACATTCATTCTATCAATTAAATTTTTTATCGATTTATTCGATATTCTATAGTACTTATTTCGTCCGCTTACCAAATATTTCTTCTGATTTTCCAGATTTTCTTCGTGATGAGGAAAAAGAACGAGCAAGTTTCCAGGCTACACGTTATCCACCACGGAGTCATGCCTCTCAGTACCTGGTTTGGAGTCAAGTTCACCCCAGGTATGTTCTGGAAATTGAGTTATATCCATCCGGCCACTTTTAACACAAAAGTGAGAAAGTATTAAAAGTTTGGAGTATTTTATCCTCACAAAAGTAATAAAAGGGAGATGATTGAATATCTAAGGAACCAAGCATGACAAGCAGAATATAATTCTTCAATAGTGAATTTTTAAATATCCTCATCAATTTTTCACAATTTCTTCCTGAATATTTTTGCAATGGTGTTTCAAACAATACTCACTATTTTAAGTAACTATTAAATGACATTATATTAATGATCGGTAGTTCTCCCATTTAGTACATTTTTAGCAATGATGGAAGAATTGGATCTCACTCGCTGTTTAGTACATTGGTCAATATTTGCAGTTGCAGAAGTCCTTTGTCTATTTATATAGCAATATATAGAGATTCTAATTTATAATTAATAATAAAATTGTTAGCAGTTATGTGAAACAATACCTTTTGGTGAAGAAATACCAATTCAGATATCTCAAAATATCCCATTAGATATTATATCATAATTGTACTTTCTAATTGAAGGGTTTATAGCCTAATGGTTTCTGGACAATTTGTAATTTTTAATTTTATACATCTATTGATTTCACATACGTTGTTTCATTCGAATAAATAAAAAGAAACTTTTATTCTGATTCATTTCTTCACAAATTTTTAGAGAAAAGATGAAACTATTATTATTAATTGTATTGGATGAGATATTGTGGTATTTTTCCATAATGAGAAATAATAAGACAGATATTGTCAATACCACTAGTTTATTAAAATATTTTCACAATAGTACCATGGTTTCAGGGCTATACCTGCCCCATCCTCAGCTAATTTGTGCTTGGGTAGGCACAAGGGTATTAACACCTAACCTCAAATAAATCTTGCTGTTCCTTGTAGCCTACCCAAGCACAAATTGGCTGAGGATGGGGCAGGTATAGCCCTGAAACCATGGTACTATTGTAAAAATATTTTAATAAACTAGTGGTATTGACAATATCTGTTTTATTATTTCTCATAACTATTATTATATTTTAGAGAAAAGTTATAGAGTTCATTCAATACAATTCAGGCTATTCAGTTCCATTCCATTCTATCCTCTACCTCAATTTATATTGGATAAGAAGATAAGATATTGTCAATCCACTGATTCATTAGGAATGGAGTTATCGGTTTCGGTTGCTAAAATTTCGTTCTTCAATCCCTACTGGTAAACTCATTTATTCCTAATTCGCCTTATTTCATTTTATCTTCCTTTGTATTCAAGTCAATGTTTTACGTTGATATTCAATTTGTTTCATCTTTCCTTAAATTAATTTTCTATCTTTTTCCAGGTGGCCACAGCACTTTCTTCGGAATGTTGAACACATTTGTGCATATAGTGATGTACTCCTACTACCTGCTGGCCGCCCTTGGCCCACACATGCAGCCCTACCTCTGGTGGAAGAAGTACCTCACCACCATGCAGATGGTAGGCAACATATTTTCAATATCCTAAGCTAAGACTCATTTTTCTCATTTACAGTAATTTTTTATCACATCAATCAATAGCTATAGTCTGGTCGAACAAAGAAGAAATTCCGGCAAAATGGGAAAGTGACTCCAGCTCGGTCAATATTGGTGAATAAATTATGAATTGGTTTCAAATTGTAGAGCAGAATGTTTTCTACACAAAATTTATAACTTTGAACCATCATTGAACGAGCTGGAGTCATTTTTCCATCTTGCCATAATAACTATTTAATTGTAAACACCTTTCCTTAGCTTAATTTCCGTTGTCTAATGAGAGCGAAATCCCAAATAAGCATGTATGTGTGATATATATGGAATAACTTTTAGCCCAATCTTGAATCTTTGCGATTGAATATTCTTGCGTCTATACATCATTCACAATGACTTGAGTTAACGTAAACAAACAGGTCTTCCACTGTTTCCTTTATATCAGGGCTACTTTTATCACTGTTTTTTTGTTTTAAATAATTATCAAAGTACCCTTTTTCAATCATTTTTCAACTATTTACATGCTTCGACTATTTATAGCACTGGTGGCTCGTGCCCACGAAACAGGTGAAGTGCCAGTATATTTTACTGTACAGCATTTCACCTGTTTCGTGGGCACGAGCCGCCAGTGATTTATAGTCATTTTCAAATGCACATGAACAAATAAACTATATTGTTCTCTTTCAATTTCAGATCCAGTTTGTGTTGGTGATGGTGCACGCGTTCCAGCTCCTCTTCATCGACTGCGACTACCCGAAGGCGTTTGTCTGGTGGATCGGTCTGCACGCCATCATGTTCTACTTCCTCTTCGCCGACTTCTACAAACAGACTTACAAGAAGCCAAAGGTACGCCTCAAATTCTTACAACCTTAATCTTACAATATTTTCCTTTCTGCAAATCAAGTAAAAAGAAACTTCTTCAGACTTTACTTTGAATGTCGATCGAATTCTGCAATACTGGTCGAGAATTTGAGAGTCACTTCAAACATCGCATTCAATTGATGGCACCGCCTGGTCCTGGGTTCGAATCCCAGCAGAGGCATGGACGTTTGACCACCTCATCAATCACTCTTGCACTCTCCATTGCTCGCGGACAATCAAAAACGCTTTTGAAGACATCATTCATAATTTTAAAAAATGTTCAAGTTCTGTGCTGATTAATAATACATTCAACAAAGGATTATTTTGTATTTTCTTAATCTCAGGGCTACTTTTATCACTGTTTTTTATTTTAAATAATTAGTTGAAACATGTCATGCATTGAAAAAATAATTCAAAAAGGGTAGGCTAATTTGATAATTATTTAAAATGAAAAACAGATTATTTTGTATTGTGATTATATTCTGTACTGGTTCAGAATTTGAGATTCATGAAATCAAGCTTCAGTGTTTTCAAAACGAACATTAAGGTGTTAGGGTTTTCTAAAACTGTTGTAGCACATAAGTCACTGAACATAGGAGTGTGGATTTGGTCTTACATTGAAGAGAAATGAATTTCGCCGAGAGGAAATTGTAATTGTAATTGTAATTGTAATTGAATTTGAGGATGTAATTGTTTTCAATTCAAAGTTACAAGCTTCAAGAATAACAAAATAATTCCATTGACATTTTTTGGGGATTTGAAGCAATTTAAACTTGAAAATGGTTGATGATAGCATGATACGTTGGGTTTTGATTGATTGATTTTATTATTCTTTGCCAGGTCTGAAGAGACCCATGGCAAACAGAAAATCACATGAATACAATGCACAAAAATAATAAGTAAATAAAATTACTTTTGAATATTTTTCAATATTTTTATTTTTTCTTCACATGGAATTTTTTCGTCCGACGCTTGATTCGGATACAATAATTCACGAATAACTGTAATTTTGTACCTTCACCATGCCCCCTCCCAAGCAAAGAAGACATTCTGGCAAGATGGGAAAATGAGTCCAGCTCAATCAATATTGGTTCAAAAATGATAAATTTTGTCTTTAATTGTAGCTCAGAATGTTTTGTACGATTTGAAACCAAGTTCATAATTTTCGAACTAGTATTGACCGAGATGGAGTCATTTTCCCATCTTGAAAGAATGTCTTCTTTGCTTGAACAGACTATACTCAATAGTTTTCATGAATGAGGAGGCTACATAACCATCAGTTCTTTTCTCGTATTCTGTATTTTGAATTAAGTGTTATTAATTTTGTATAGTTCTGTGGAGAAAAATTGATTAATTTTTTTGTAAATAATTTCAATTTTTTGTTCAGGTCACCGCCGGCACCTCGAAAAAAGACGATGACGCACAGACCAACGGCTCGGCCAATGGCAAGGCTTCCCACGCTTATCAGCAGCCCGAGAAATCAATGGCTGCAAGCTACACCGCTCACGACAGCCTCAAGAACAGGGCAGCCTATGTCAATAATCAGAAATAAACATGAGATGATTTAGAGGAATGTTTGAGGTGATTGTTCATGATGTTAGGGTGCTTTTAAACGGGGTGGAACGGAACAAAATGTTTGTTTCAAACCGGTAGGACAGATTCAAAATTGGTAATATCGGTATTACACGGTAATATCTTTATTATAACAGTTGATCATATGAAAATACATGAGATTTCGTATTCACATCTCTTTTCCTATTATTAACTTCAATAATGGAAATATTATCGTGTAAAAATCTGATGTTACTAGCCTGAATTTAAAACATGAATAGTTGATCATATAAAAATAGATTAGATTTCGTATTTACATCTCTTTTCATTTGATTAACTACAATAATGGTAATATTATCGGGTAATACTGGTAAAATCTGATGTAAGTAGCCTGAATTTAAAACATGAATAGTTGATCATATAAAAATAGATTAGATTTCGTATTTACATCTCTTTTCATTTGATTAACTACAATAATGGTAATATTATCGGGTAATACTGGTAAAATCTGATGTAAGTAACCTGAATTTAAAACATGAAACAAAATAATTGCTAATATTACTTCTTGACTTGGGGAAACTCAAAACAATTGAGGTGTAAAATTAATTAGGTGGAAAAACTATGAATTTAAAATAATATTATTACTGTAATGCCCCTATATTAATATTATCTACCCCTAAAATCTGATCAATTACCTCGAAGTTTGATTTATGTGAGATTCTAAAATAGGCAGCCGAAACGCTCTTATTTATACCTATATATTTAAATATGTACTATGTACGTATAACCGATTGCTCAGTAATAGTACGAAAATAATTATGTCTTCCATATTTAAATAATGTTAATTAATCAAATTTGATTTTAACTTGAAATTAATTAAATTTCAATTTAAAATTTGATTTTAATATCATTATTTATCTGTCATCTTGCTCCTGCTTGTTCCTATATGTATTTGGAATGGAAAAATGTGAAAAACGAAAGAAAAATTGAGAAAATTGTTGGAAAAACGAAATAAAAATCGTGTAAATTGTTGGAAAAACTAAAGAAAAATAGTGAAAATGTCTGAAAAGATGAAGCAGCTCTCTAGTTAAGACACTGTGGTGATTTCTTATGTGTATATAACCATTCAATGTCAAATTGATTAAAAATAAATAATTGTAGTTTTGATCAAAAGCATGAAAAATTATAGCCAAGGAGTGTATAAATTTAGTTATTGTAAATATATTTAAGATGCAATTTATTAGGATTGTTAGGTGCAATGATTTGTTTGAAGCATGATCAAAATTTTATTTCTTGAAAAAAATTGTTTATCAAAAGTTTGACGTAGTCTAAAAAAGCTATCAAGTTGATCAATTTTTATGACTTTTATTTATAAAATTGGTCAAAATATTGGCTGATCAAACATTCCTTAGTAGTATTAAAATTGTAATAAGCAGCGGAATTTTTTTTAAAGTAAAACTTTTTTAAAGTAAACCTATAATGCGCTGTTCTCTTGTGAATTATATTTAAATTGAATTGAAAGCATTACAAGAATTTATTTAAAAATTGTACTCAACCATCACAATAGCTGAGCTAGTCATTGTTGTTTATGATTTTTGAAATCCCAATTTTTCGTAAAATGACTTCCAAGTAAAAGTGATTTAAAATTCGAGGATATATTGAAAATATACTCATTTTAATGCTCAAATTGATAAATTATGAATGGAATAATTATTTAAATTTACCATTTTTATGAAAAACTCATGGTTTCAAGCTCAAAAATTATATTTATGAAATTATTGTGTCTTTAAGACATTACCTTTTCAAAACGTCTCGAAATTATATCCTCTCGTGTTACTTGTGAAAAAAATATATTATATTATGAGAGCTTTGAAAATTATCATTGTTCTTTGTTCGTAAAAATTAACAAAATTCATACATTTCTATAACATTTTATAGAATAAATTGTGTAACATTATCATGTGTACTTCAAACCAACTTTTGTACAATAGTTCTTATTTATTACATTAAATAATTATTAGTGTAACTTGTTTTTTCTTTCAATTACCATCATCCTTATCCCTTAGGCTGAGGCCGCACTGCCGGTGGGTAGAGCCTGGAGGGTGGAGGGTAGTTGGTAAATCTATAGAACATACACACCATCCACAGTAATACACTGTATGAATGGTATGTGTTCAGCCGCCATCTTGAAATTCTTAAATATGGACAACATAACCTCAAAAAACAGAATGACGTCATACCATTCATACGATGTAATATTGTGGATGGTGTGTATGTTCTATAGGTTTACCAACTACCCTCCACCCTCCAGGTTCTACCCACCGGCAGTGCGGTCTCAGCCTTATGGTGTCCCTCTTATCATAATCGAATGCAAATACTCTACTCTCTTTAATTTATTATTTATTCAATTTTATTTCTGTCTTCTTATTCTATCAATCTATTCAAAGATTGACAATCTATTATAAGCCTATGTTATAGATTAGCCACAAAATTTATTTTTTTTACGTTAGCCTATGTTCGAAAAGCCTACTTTATAGCTTCAAATGGCTACTAATATTATTATTCATTGAAGCTAACTTCACAAAGGTAGGCGGTTTTGCCTGTCTCTTGTACGTGATGTAACCTACTAACAGCTGATGTGAAGTATCTATTCTTATTTGATTAGAAAACCATCATCCAGGCAAAGCAAAATGACTATTCTAATTAAAAAAATCGACTGTTGAAACGCAGGAGGAGCAGACAGAACCGCCTTACTTTTAGGCGTAAGATATAAGTTACCAACAATATGTTAGTTTCTGTTGGTGTGAACTTGAGTAGTAGCAGTGAATATAGAGTAGAGTCCTAGAGAATATCCTCTTTACTAATATAGTAGCAAATAGCTTGAAGTGATTTTTTTTTGAAAAGTGAAGGTAAAACTCTTTCTCTTGCTAAAATTTCACTATATATATATATATATATATATATATATATATATATATATATATATATATATAGTGAAATTTATAGTTTAATTTTAAAATTTATATTTGAGATATTTATTAATATTATATATTTATATATAGTGAAATATATAGAGCCTTACTGGTAGGTTTCACCCCAATTATCTATACCCTATTCACGATCACTTGAGACGAAATGAACAGATTTTTTGCGCGTGTGTGCGGATAAAGGAAAGTATTATACTTCATAAGACAGTTGGCCGCAGTCGAACAGCTGTAGTCAATCACAGTTCTTGGCTTTTCCTCAAGCTCAAACAGAAATAGCTACCTGTACATGCAAAACGTTTCCTTATTTCGTCTCAAGTGATCGTGAATAGGGTATAGATAATTGGTAGGTTTCACTACCAGTAAGGCTCTTCCACACCATTAAAAGCCATAAGCAAAATTTTCATTAATTTATTGGGGACAATTATTATTTGTGAGTTTTGAATAAAATATTAGCCTACAAGAAATATTATTTTCAGTCTTGAATTGGCGGAAGACCAAACAGTTCTGGTTTGAAATCGCACAGAGTTTCTATGACAAGTGTGGCATCTTCTGTTAATTTTTTGTCCAATTCTGGATTTGGCGTCACAATGCATTGCATCCCAGCAGCCAAAGCGGCCGTCTTACCAGCTATTGAATCTTCAAATACCAAAACCTGTAAAACATTGACAATTATCTTTATTTCTTAGAATTTTACTTTTGTTGAGTAGTTGTGTACCGTAACTATAATTATTCTAAATTGAAACTAAAGTTTGGATGACGAGTATCATAGAGGAAGGAACATGTTCTTCAATAATTATAATTAAGTAATATAATTACAATAATTATAATGAGTAATAAAATAATATAGTCTGTCCAAGCAAAGAAAGACATTCTGGTAAGATGGGAAAATTACTCCAGCTCGGTCAATATGTTGGTTCAAAATTTATAAATTTTGTCTTATATTCTTGAAAATTGAATTTCCACTATTTGAGGCCAAATTTATGATTTTTTAGCAATTTTGACCGAGCTGGAGCCATTTTCTCATCTTGCCAGAATGTCTTCTTTGCTTGAGCAGACTAGTCCTACCTATATAGCGCGCCTATTCTTCATCTCTGTAGCCCAACTATTATCTTAGCTGAAGATGAACTTCGGTGTTCGAAACGCGTGGGTGACCTTAACTCGTAAAGGAACTGTATAGCTAGTATAGGTAGGCCTATACTTAATAATATCTATAATACTATTCTTCAATCTCTTTGAATATATTCTTTTTAAATCTCTACAATTATAAATTCATTTTGCGGTGTACAACATCTTGGAAAAAATTGAATCTATATTCTTGATGATATAGAAACTCAATCCAAGCAGGAAAATATGTAGGCAATAAAAAATATATAAAGGATTGTAGAAGCTCGGTGAACAGAATAATATGCGGTAACCTACGGCACTATAGTAGTGACAAATTTATCTAATACAGTGAATTTTGAGTCATTTCTATTTACTGTAAGGGTTCACCAACATTTTTCGGATCGGGTTTATCCGGAAATCTGGAAGCGCAAACTAGGAAAATATCCGGTTTCGGTTTGGGATGTTTCACATCCGGATCGCCAACCCCACAAACCAAGTGTGTAAAATGCTGAAACAGGCATTTTTTGTCCTCACGCTGAGTTTTCAACTCCATTTCGGCAGGGGTGCTGCTGGTAGCCAATGCCATTGGTATGCAATGCGCTGCAAAGTGTTTTACAAGTCTTTGGGCTCCTGAAAAATATATACAAACTGTTTTACAATTAAGTCTTTGGACTCCTGGAAAATGAAATGAAAATATTGTTTTGAAAGTATCTCTAGGCTACAAGAAGGAGATATGAAAAATTAATGTATTACGAGTCTTTGAGCTCCTGGATAAGAAGTTGCCATGCTGGATTTTTATAGATTAGGAAAAGAGTCAAATTTATACATTACATAATATGCTGGTAGGCTATACATAGTTGAAAGTGAACACAATTAGAAATGCTTTTTGTATAGTTCCGTTGTTCCAAATTTTTCCAGATTTTTTACCAAAATTTGCACCAAATTTTCCTTCCATTTTTTGAAAAATAATAAACTTTGATTGAATAACTAATACGGTACCGTGAATAATAAGAATTGATTGTATTTTTATTTTATGTCTCTTGGAAATATGAATCATGGATTAATGACAGATAGTTTTTGAACATATAGCCAAAAATTATTTTAGCTAGATACACTAATAGGCCTACTACTACATTGATAATAGTTCTTTCATTTAGTACAATAAGTTACATAATATGTTCACCGTATATTATTATTGCTTATAATTTATTATTATGTTGTAGCAATATTGTTTATCTTACAGTAGCCTATATTGTATACTAGCCGGCAGGCTCGCATCGCTCGCCTTCTCCGCCTAGCCCTGGACCCCCGCCAGTATCAGCAGTGTGAGTCAAACAGGCTCGCTTCGCTCGCCTGCAAAACCTCTACCAGTGTCAGCTGAGAAAACAGGCTCGCTTCGCTCGCCTGCAAATTCCGTTCAGAAAGGATTCGAAATTCATTAAACACAGCATTTCTTGACCTAATCTGGACCTGTTTACCAAATTTCAACATTCTCTGCCAATTGATTCTTGAAAAATCTAAGAAAAATTCCGAAAAGTAGTAAAACGCTAATATTGAGCATAACTTTGGGAAGTATATCGGACATAGTTTGAAACTTAATTCAATGTCTTCTAGATTACTCCATCTATAATCTCGCTGAACCATTTAATTCACACTAAGGATTGGTCGTATCAAGGCGAAAGATATACAACCCGCAATACATGTACAATTTTGAAAACCTGGTTACTGGCGTAATCTTGAACGGATTTAAAAAATATATCAACACAACATTTCTAGACCTTATCTGAACTTGCCCACCAAATATCAACATTTTCTACCGATTGGTTATCGAAAAAAATCAGAAATCGCCGAAAACTACAAAAAATTCAAATATTCTGCGTATTTTTAAAAGTTTTAAAAATCCGTTCTTAGCGCGTCTAAACGTCCAACTGAACATGCCTGCCAAATTTGAACTCATTCGGTTCAGTGGATTTTTAGTTCTGGTGATGAATGAATGAATGAATCAGTCAGTCAGATCAGTCAGTCAGTCAGTGCCATTTTGCTTTTATACATATAGATATATAGTCTGTCCAAGCAAACAAGACATTCTAGCAAGATGAGAAAAAACTCCAGCTCGCGGTCGATATGACAAATCATGAATTTGGCCTTAAATAGTAGATTAGCGAATGTTTCCTACATTTTGAGATCAAATTTATAATTCTTAATCCAATCCAATGTATAACTGACTGATTCATTCATTCATTCATCACCAGAACTAAAAATCTACTGAACCGAATGCGTTAAAATTTGGCAGGCATGTTAAACTGACTGATTCATTCATTCATTCATCACCATAAGAACTAAAAATCTACTGAACCGAATGCGTTAAAATTTGGCAGGCATGTTAAGTTAGACGTTTAGACGCGCTTAGAATGGATTTTTGAAACTTCATAAGGACACGCCAAATATTAAAGTTTTTCGGCGTTTTTTCAATTTTTCGAGAATCAATCGGTAAAAAATGTTGATATTTGGTGAGAAGGTTCATATAAGGTCTAAAAATATTGTGTTGAAATATTTTTGAAATCCGTTCAAGAGTACGCCAGTAATAACTTTTTCAAAATTGTAAATGTATTGCCGGTTGCTATCTACCTTGAAAAGACTAATCCTTTCTGTAAAATCAATGGTTCAGATTATAGATGAACCAATTTAGAAGATATTGAATCAAGTTTCAAACTATGTTCGATATACTTCCCAAGGTTACACTTAATATAAACGTTCAACTATTTTTCGGAGTTTTTCTCACATTTTTCGAGAACCAATTGGCAGAAAAATTTGAAATTTGGTGAACAGGTCCAGATTAGGTCCAAAAATGCTGTGTTCAATAAATTTCGAACCCTTTCCGAACGGAATTTGCAGGCGATCGAAGCGAGCCTGTTTGTCTCATTTACACTGCCGATACAGTCGGGGGTCCAGGGGCGGAGCCCCTGTAGCCGGAGAAGGCGAGCGAAGCGAGCCTGCCGGCTAGTATTATATAATCGAGCTGAAGTCATTTCCCCATCTTACCAGAATGTCTCCCTTTGCTTGAACAGACTATAACATGTGATATTTGAAGCATCCTATACATATTTTTCTAGGCTTATAAAATAATTTACCTGGCATGAAGTCTGAATTATACAGTTTATCCTCCATCATAGACATGAGGATACATTTAACTTCCTCAAGAGTTGCAGGCAGACCCAGGAGATCGATTAGATTCTGCCTGGCCACATCCCCCACTTGACCTGTCAGCATAGGCAAATATTCTTTCTTGAATTCTTTCCCATATTTTTCCGCTATTGCTCTATAGGAATGCTCGTAATGGGTCTCGGTATCTGGAATCGAAATAGAACTTTTATGAGTAATTCATCAACAAAATAATGTTTTAGAACTTGGAGAATTATATTATAATTGCATTATATTTAAATTATGAATAATTGTATCAGTAATAAGATCATGATAAATTGATCTTCTCCATAACGCGTTTATTGGATAATAGATTGATGGAGAGTTTCAAATTGATGGCTCAAGGTTTTAAATCATATACTATCATTAATCACTAGTAAGTTAACTTACTAGTATTATAATTATAATATTATATTTATATATATTATATATAATATAATATATTATATAATAATATATAATATAATAAATATAAATATATAATAAATATATTATATTTATTTATGAATATTATAATTATAATATTCTGTTGAATTTGTTCAACATCCTTTGATAAGTTATCTGCTATATCTATATATAGCTTTGCCACTATCCTTTGGAAAAGCTTGAGTACAGAAGTGGGAAAAATGTATAGTATTATATAGGAAAAGTATTAATAACTTAAGTATATACGTATAGGAAAAACGTATGTTCCTATATATTAACTATAATTATCCAATCTAAATGAATAATTGTGAGGACAAAACATTTTTTTATCTCTAAAATAATTTTTATCCATTATAATTTAATAATATACATTATCAAAATATTGAAAAAATATAATAATTTAAGTTTATTATAAATAAATTTCTCAGACATCAGGCTTTCAAGTCGCAATTGTAAAATGAATTAAATGGCAATTAAAGACTCATAGAGGGATAAAATATTTTGTTACCTACATCAAAATATTATGAAAAAAAAATTCTACTAACCTAGTAATGTGCCATCAACGTCGAATATTATGTGAGTAATACAATTATTAGACATTTTGTGGTATGTTTAAGGGTTGGGATGACAAAGATATTCTTTCACAAAATATTCATTTCTGTATTATTCTCTTAGTTGAGGAATGGATTGAAAACTTGAATTTGTAAACAAAATTAAGTTAGTTCTAAGAACCAAATCGGGACATTGTATTATCAAAACGTTTACCGTAATGAGCCTTCTTTCACTCATACAGCTGGCAAATATATACAGTACGGTAGGCTATATATTTTATTGAAAAATAATTGAAAAACTCATCACAGCTTGATACAACCAAGGTTGATAAAACACAAAAATATTATAGAAAAAAATATGAATCATCCATTTAATTTATTTGGACTTCAATTCCATTTAAATTAAACTGAACACAAATTTGGGTAAATGTACGACACATACCGGTACAGTACCGGAAAAATTGATTATTATTATTATTAGCGAATGGCTTCAATTGGTGGAGAGAGACCAAAATGTGTTCCATCTCGCCGGCATAGCCATGTTTCGCCTATGGTAGAAGCTATTGATTCTTCTCACTGTAATTCAGATTCACAGTACAATAAAAATATATAACGGTACATTGAAAATTAAAAACAGGGAATATAAAATATACATTATTTATATTCACTGGCATAAGTTAAGTACTCTATAAATACTTAAAATACTCTATAATACTTAAAACTCTATACATACTGGCTCTATAAATACTTTCAATAGATCTTCATCAACTAAAGTGGAATCGATTCTTGCTGATCTAACACAGAATAAATTCGAAACTATTAAAACAATATTGAGAATACCGTATCTCTCATTCTAGAAATCCCTCCAAGTATTTTTCTATGTACATTATAATAATTTTTGCTTGGTGATGCACAACTCTATCTCGAATAATTATGTTAAAAGTTCATTTGAAAATTATAAATTTGAAATGTATGTTTTCAAAGAGAGGAGACTTCATAGTTCTTCTATTGGAGCTTCTAAGATATTCAATTTCTAAGGAGAAAGGCTCGTTTCAAAGAAAATAACTCACCAACTCCTTTCCCTGGACAAAGATGAATGTTATATTCATACTTCCCCAGATAAAGATTTCCCAATAAAGAAATACTCTTTCTACCTTCCCCCATTTTCAAAATAAAGCCTCCTATTATTCCACAGAGTTAGAAAAAGAATAATTGGGGAAATTATAAGGGAACTACTCTTGAAAACAGTAAATTCACTCCCAATCATTTTCCTACAATTATTTTTTCCTGTTTCCCCTTCACCTATCGATAATTCCATACTCTCGAATAACATTCCCTCTAATATAAGTTATTATGAGACAACTCTACTTTTAGAGATCTCTGAATATAATAACGGCACTGTTGATAATCATACTTTGAATTTTCACTGTTATAATTCCTAGTTTTATCTTGTGTCGTTAGAAATAAGGGTAATCAGTGAATAGCTTTCACAACAGGACAATCTAATACAAGTGACACAATGATTGATAATGGTTATTTCATTTTTATTTCCAGGAGAATGGGTTCTAATCTGTGAATTACTATTAATTATGAGGTTTTTTGTCACAAATGATTATAACCGTCTCCTCCTCAGTGATGTCTATCTAATAAAACAGAGATGATCGAGAGAGGCTTCATTGTGTTCTCATATCATGCAAGTGAAAGTGAGACAATTTTGGCAGTGTTTGAGATTTTAGACATGACTTTATAGTTCGATGAGAAGATTTTTACCTGAGCAAGATTCAACGCTTCGATAGGCTATATAGTGTTATCGTAGTATAATACTGCTTTATCAAGTGATGAACTTTTTTCAGACAATATAGTTTGTTGAATGAATTGATTTGAATTTCGAAATTTCTTTATTTGTTCAATTTACAAATGAAAAAAAATTGACAAAGTAAATTGTGCATCAAATTTCGGTTTAGCAGGTAAAAATTAATTGGAAATTCATTAGAATCGCTTAGAGTAAATTTTGGTTTGGATTAATAAATTGATTTTTATTGACAATAAACATAAACACATCGATAACATTATGTTATCGATTATAAATATCTCCTCTTATATCTATTAGAGCAATATAACAAGTCTCATTACCGTACCTAAGAATTTATTGAGTGCCTGAGTTGAATTGATTTTTATTGACAATACACATAACACATCAATTACATATTATATAAATGTAATGTTATCGATTATGAATATTACCTCTCACCTCTTATCGATTAGATTAGAATTGAAATTCTAAAAACTTAAGAATTTATTGAGTGCCTTTACAATATAGGTATTTTAATTGAATTCTAAAATGCTGATACAAATTCATCTTTTCCAAATTCTTGTACATAGAAGGCTTTTCAATAAGAAATCACAAGATTCAAGAATAACAATACATTTCATCATAAACTATTCTACTATATCCTCAATTCCTCATCCTCAACTTGAAAACTATGGTTGAAAAGTTTTTCAAAGTTCAAGAAAATATCTATTCAGAAGCCATGAAGTGGATTGAAAACTTTGATGGGGGTCTTAGACGAGAAGTGTACTGTAGCCTACATGTCGCTTTTATAAAAGCGACATGTAGGCTACATGTATTTTGACAATAGATGACAATACTAGTCATTTATTCATTATTCATTTATTCATTACCGTATTCATTGACAATAATTTATCCATTTATTCTGTAGATGAATTACAATAAAGGTTTAAAACACAGACAACAAAAGTCCAAATGTACAAGTGACTAGTAAAAGCAACATTTACACGTTTCGTCTAGGATCCTCTATAATGGAATGTAACACATTATAAATTGAAAAATAATCAAATAAAGTTTTCTTAAATTCCAAGTTTTCCAGTCTTGGATTAGTGTTTTGACCTGTGTTTTAGTGCTCTCGGACTTTCTAAATTGTGAAGGGCTTCCCGAAAACTAAATTACAGTGAAAATAATCAATACTTTTATCATGTTTCCCATTGGCGAAACATGGTTATGTTGGCGAGGTGGAATTACCTTTTGGTCTCCCCACCAAATAAAGCCATACGCTAATATATTAGCGTATATTATAATATATATATAATAATAATAATAATAATAATAAATAAAGTTTTGAATTATTTAACAATATATAAGAGTATAAAAGGTAGAAAGTTTCTCTGTAATAACTTTAAATTTGTAAATTTGTAAATAACTTGTAAATTTTAAACCTGAATCAGCTTTATTGAGGAGAGACACATTCTGAGTTTATAATTATAATCATAATTATTTCCTTATATACTTTTTTCGAAAAGAGATAAGTTACTTTACATAATATATGTTTACATATTTGTATTACATTACATTACATTACATTGTATTAAATTAATATTTTACATATATGTATTACATATGTTTACATATTTACTCAAAATAATTCTTCATTTTCTCCACAGATCCCCCGAAATGCCCGACAAAAAATCAACACGAGAGTGCGTACAAATAGTTTTGAACACAGTTAGCTTGGTGGGCTTCAACCACCATAAAACCAAAACTTCCACAAGGGGAAAACTCCTCTTCATAGCCGTGATTTTGATCGAAATCAACCTGATTTTGACCATGATCAAGAACTGGACCGATTTCGAAAAGAGGATTCTAGCCATTGAAGACTTGAACGTGAACACTTTGGCTCTATTTATGATTGGCGAGCTAATATTCTTCAATCAAAATATTTCGAAATATTTGGGGATGATTGAGAAAGATTGTGTGCGGGGTTGGGGGGAATATAATAAATATAATGAGGAGAGAAATGAAAGGGAGAATTTTGTAGTGATAAACTGTAGAAAAGCTCTAGTTATAATTGTTTTCAACAATGCAGTCTTCCAACTTCTCCTAACTTTTTATTTTCATCTAGTACAAAAAGCAGAAGTTGTAGATCTTCCCATACCAATCGAACTTTATTTCAAAGACAGTATTTCAACGTTCACCATCTATACCATTGTGTTTTTGTTGGAATGTATTATGTATTCCTATTACGCTTTTCTAGCGTTTTGTGAGTATGCAATGGGTTTTGTGGTTTTTGAGGACATTTTGTTCGAAATGAGGATATTTTGTGTGATGGTTGAGGAGTTTGAGGAGAGAAATAGGAAACTGAGGCAGAGTTCTGAAGAGTTGAGGGGATTTCTTAGGAAACTGGTTGTTCATCATCAGAAGATTATGAAGTGAGTACTGATGAGTGTTAATAACTCATAATTATATGACTATATTGGTAGATAAAATGAAAAAATCCAATACCCTTTTTTAAAACTTTAAAAGTATTATTTTTCACAGACATGTTTCGAGCTATAGCCTATAACTCTTATGCCCGGTTTTTACAAGCGCACTCAAATTTGAGGGACTCTCAAAGTTTCCATTTAACAGTTTACATTTTGAAAAATAAATGAAAATCAAACACCTTTTTAAAAGCTTTAAAATTAATAAAACACAGACATGTTTTGGCACATTAGGCCATTATCAATGTGGATAATAATTTTAAAGTTTTTAAAAGGTGTTTGATTTTCATTTATTTTTCAATTTTTTAACAGCCCTAAGTTTTAAAGTTCAGTTTACATTTTTATTTTCTATACTTATCATAGAAAATGTCAGCTGTTCTATCAAAATTTGAGGGTCCCTCAAGTTTGAGTTTGCTTGAAAAACCCTGGCATTAGCCCTAAATTATCCTATAATATAACTCACTTATACAAGTGAGTATATTATGCTCAAGGTTATTATAAGACACTTGTATAAAACCTTGTATAAAACCACTAAAACCACTTGTACAGACACTTGTATAAGACACTTGTATAAAACCACTAAAACCACTTGTACAGACACTTGTATAAGACACTTGTATACATTATAAGACCTTGTATTATGCTTAAATACTGGGGTTCATCCACTATTCTCTATGCAATATCGTAAAGAGAAATATAGTATAAGTTACACTGAAAATTATTTCTCTATAATGTTATGCATTGAATATTCAGCCTACAATAATTATTTTTAAATGTGTGAGAATTTGTAAAAAAAAATCAATTGTGAGAGGTTTTCAATGAGACACCCAATCTATAATAAGTTACATTTTATTTTATTGTCAGTTGATACAAGTTTATTCAGCTATAATTATTATAAATTATACAATACCTACAAAGCTATTAAAACTTTGAAATAGTTACCCTTTTTTAAATATTTCTATTTTCACAACGTTTCGGCGTTCCAGGGCCATTTTCAAGTGTGAATGAAGCTATCAATTTTTATTGTTCACAACTTTTCTAAGAGACTCAGAGCGCATTGAAAAATATCCTGTGGAAAGAGAAATCCTGGAATTGATGGAGGTCCTTATATTGTTGTAAAACAACAAGAATTTTCTCAAATATCTATCTGGAAGTACTTATATTTTTGACAAAACAATAACAATTCGGGATTGGACCTTCCCTATCAAATTCTTTCATTTTTCAGTGAGTTTTGTTGTATGGGAGTTTGATAATCATATAATGAATAGATAAAGATGTATTAGGACATCCTCTACAATAATATTGTTAATAATTTCTATGAAAGTATCCAACATGATATGTATGGAAACCATTTTTTAAGCGGTCAATTCATTTGATTTTCAAATTTTCAGAAAAGTTTCAATAGGTCAGAAAATTTTTCGAAGTCAAGTGATGTACGTCTGCCAAGGATTTTGTATTCAGTTATGCATTGGAGCATATCTCATCGAGGTATTTATCTCCTATCATCATCATGTATTTTTATTTATTAGAATTCCTATCCCAATTTGAATAAATATGTATTTTTCCTTTAATGTCTTACTTACAGCGAGCAGTAAGTTCACATCAAACATGAAACTTATACAAAACAATATTGTGATGTTATGTCTATTAGATGTTAATGTTAATACATTCATTATCAGTGAAAAATAATTTACGCATTTTTTCCCAATAAGTAACTTACACTCAATTTGCACGACAATAAAGGGTGCAGGACTATTAAGAGACTTGAACTATAGGGCCAAGAGACAGTTGACCAAAATTGTATATTCCTGAAGATGTGAAAATTAATAATAATAATAATAATAATAATAATAATAATAATAATTTTATTTTTCTCGTAAAAAATTGGTGAAAACCATCATCCTATAATATTCATAAAAATATTCTATCCCTCTTTTATGTATGTCAAAATTCCTCTTGAGTTAACATGGATGATAAAAACGAGTGATTCATTTCAGAAGTAATATAATTCAGAAAAAAGTACAATAGCGAACATTCATATCATTAATTAAAAAATTATTACTAATAGGAATGGCCAAGTAGTGGATTTATCATTGTTATTCAATCACAGAGTCGAAGCAGTGTGAAATTCTTGATTTTTTTTACTTTAAAATAATAATTTTTACTGAAGACACTGCAGTTTGAATTTTTAATATTGAAAACTTTCTGATTTCACATCCATCCATTCAACATTTTACATCCATTTTCAACATTCGTTGCGTCAATAATAATTTATTTGGAAGTGAAATAGGCTACTAATAGTAGGTTTTTCAAGATGAGTATCATGATAATTTCATTTTGTTATTTTCAGAATGAGCAAATGATTGTGATGAAATGCAAGCATATTCTTGTTTTGGCAGCTCTGACAGTGGTTCTATTTCTCTTCGCCAATGGTGCGCAAAATCTCCTAGACATGGTAAAATTTTGGTTAATTTTGTTTACAAATTTTTTTTGTGCTATTAATGAACTTCATAATGAATTGAAACACTGACCAAGTTCCAATGTTTTATGGAAACTAAATACTTATAGTTATAAAGTTTTCATCCTTTAAAAAATGTTATACATCTTATATATAATTATAATATATCTATAAAAGATATATACATACTTTGTAAAAGTTTCCTTTACTAGGCAACAAGTCGTGGACACATGTCGGTGTATAGTCTGCCCAGGCAAAAAGACATTCTGGCAAGATGGGAAAATGACTGAAGCTCAATCAATATTGGTTTGAAATTATAAATCTAGTCTCAAATTGTAGATCAGACTGTTTTCTACAATTTGAGACCAAATTAATGATTTTTAAACCAATATTGACCGAGGTGGAGTCATTCCCCCATCTTGCCAGAATGTCTTCTTTCCTTGGACAGACTATACAAGAATCTTAATAATGATGCAATGATAATAATAATAATAATAATATTATACAAGATTTCACAGACTATATAGACTGTACTAAAATACTATACAAGATGCAATAGAAACACGTAGTTTTCTGGAGTAGTGCAAACCAAAAATCAGCTGACCAGTGTGCGTTGCTTTATAAAACTCCGTGTTCCTACTGCATCTTGTGCTCGTGTTTTGTAGTAATTGATACCTTTTCTATGCCTCCAATAAAATTCTACTATTTCCCAAACCTAACCAAATGTATCCTTTTAGACTAGAGCTACTAGGCATAGCCTGTCCATGCAAAGAAGACCCCCTGGCAAGATGGGAGAATGACTCAATTGGTTCAAAAGTTATCAATTTGATCCTCAATTGTAGGAAACAATAAATTTTATCTACTGTTATTACCATATTTATAATTCTTGAACGAATATTGACCAAGCTGAAGTCATTTTCCCATCTTGCCAGAGGGTCTTCTTTTGCTTGGACTGACTATACCTAGTATATAGCTCTAGTCTAAAAGGAAACATTTCCTTAGGTTTGGGAAGTAGTAAAATTTTATTGGAGGCATAGAAAAGGTAGTATAAATAAAAATAATAGCATTCACAATACCCTTTCTGATAATTTTTTATTTCAACACACGTGTTTTGTGCTCTTTAGAGTAGCCTAGTTTACACTTTAAAATAGTGTTGATATTTCTGAATACGTATCCAATCATCAAAAATATTGAATCCAGAATATTTAT
The DNA here is from genome assembly GCA_017141385.1 of Sogatella furcifera. Taxonomy (NCBI): domain Eukaryota; kingdom Metazoa; phylum Arthropoda; class Insecta; order Hemiptera; family Delphacidae; genus Sogatella; species Sogatella furcifera. The sequence goes on along the minus strand of CM029558.1, from coordinate 15,123,901 downwards.
TTTTCAGAATAATGAATTGACAAGTGCTCTCTATAACTCTCAATGGCACGAAAAGCACAATTGGTTCCAAAAAGATCTAAAAACTTTGATGATGCAAGTTTGTATTGAGCCGACCATCAAGTTTTTCGGAGTTGTTACAGTGGACCGGAGTAGTGTTAGCTCAGTAAGTTATAAAATAATTTGGAAATTCGTCACAATTTCAAATATTATATGGGCTGGGAGTGTTTTAAGGACAGAGAGAGGAATACTTTCAGTCTATTCTCTCATTAATAACTAAATTTTAGTTCTATTGATGAGAGAATAGAACTAGAATTTAGTTTATTAATGAGAAAATAGAACTAAAGTTTTGAGAGAATAGACTGAATGTATTCCTATACTTATGTCCTAAAAACATTCCCAGCCCAGTACTTTCCTTGTATATTATCATTATTCCCTTAGGGTCTACATCATCCACTATCAGTTCAGACTGTGACAGTCGAAAACTGTGAGTGGATGGGGAAACCGGCAGTCCAAATCAGCTGTAAACGATCTAACTGTCAGTTCATTCTGTCAGTGGATGTGGACCCTCATATTCTACTAGTCAATTTCTTCTATAGTCAACAATATTTTTGTTGGTTTTTATAATATTCACACAATATTTCCACACTTACTATTGATTTGTATATAGAGACTAATAATAATTTCATCTGGATGATGGATAACACACCTAGAGGAGTTTATTAGTCAGTCAAAAAATCACGAAGATATTGCTGTAATCGGTCTCTATTGTTTTGTGGTCAGTTTGTTTCTGTGGCTCAAGTATATTTATTTCTCTGCTATTGATTTTTTGGTTGTTGCTTCAACATTTAACAAGCTTCGTTCTTTTTCATTATTGATAGAAAGACAAGCTGAATAAAATTGACCGTCGTATTTGGATAAATCTACTAAGATGATGATGATTTTTTTCAATTTTCAGTGTCTTGAAATCTATATACAGTAATATGAGAGTCCTAATATAATATTCTCTCTTGAATAAAGCCAATAGACGAACTATTTGAATCTAGTTTGTGATAAAGCTGAACATAAAATGAAGACGATATTGTATTCCAAGATTTCTAGATTGAGGAGTTCATTAAATGATTAGCTTATGCTATGGTTCATTTGCAAACTATTTCACTGAGACCTCTACAACTGATGATCTCTTAATTTTAATTATTGATCTTCATTCTATTTACAGGTTTTCAAAGGAGCCTATTCGTATCTGAACATACTACATTCGCTTGCTGAATTCAAATGATTTATTTTGTTATAATCTACGACATTATACAAGGAACAAGCTATCCTAGAAATATCAATTTTGAGTCATTCTCTACCTAACAATATTTTTCCATGAAATGTCCTCTATTTCAAAATATTCGCGGTATTGAGTTCGATACCCGAATCGATATTATTAACGATAGATGGTTCGATATATCGAAGTGTTGACATGTTTTGTTTTTGTTGTTATGAGCTAGCGTAGTGCAATTTGGCTATCAAATTTTGGAAGAAAAATAACAGAAAACTGCGAAATTCCATCAATATCTTATGTATAATCAATTCTATAAACTCTATTAGTGTATTTAGTGAAAGTTGGGATGGTTTCTCTGTCATAATTTACTTGAATTCAGTTATGTTGTGCAAGAAGTGATTGAACTCTGAACTGTTAGGTTATGTTGAGCGTAACTTCTTTTGTGAGATAAAATTGATTTGAAATCCGATTTTCAAGATGCCAGTAGATATTAATCAGTTAACCGACGGTTGGTTAACTCTAGAAAGTGATCCAGGATTGTTTACTCTCTTACTGGAAGACTTTGGAGTGAAAGGAGTACAAGTGGAAGAAATCTACGATCTGCAAAAATCCTTGGACAGTCCTGTTTACGGTTTTATCTTCCTGTTTCGATGGATTGAAGAGCGCCGTTCGCGCAGGAAAATTGTTGACCAAAGCGATATTTTTGTGAAAGATGAAGAGATTGTCAACAACATATTTTTTGCACAGCAAATGGTGCCAAATAGTTGTGCAACACATTCTTTGTTATCAGTGCTGCTAAATTGTCCCAATATACATTTGGGCGAGACTTTGAGTCGGTTGAAAATGCATTCTTCGGGCATGAATCCTGAAAATAAAGGATGGGCTATTGGTAATACTCCTGAGTTAGCCAAAGCTCATAATTCGCATGCAATGCCACAGGCTAAGAGAAAACTCGATAAAACGTCTGGAATCAGCACTGGAAGGTAACTATAACTTGAAATTCTAAATGAATTGAGAAGTACTTTCGTTAGAAATAAGGCTTAATTTTCATCTCAAATTGTAGGAAACAATTTGATCTACTATTAAGACCACATTTATAATTCTTGAACAAGTATTGACCAAGCTTGAGTTATTTCCCCATCTTGCCAAAAGGTCTTCTTTGCTTGGTCAGACTATACTCAATAATACTCATGTTCTCAGTTTCTAATATATATTGCACTAATTACTCCAGTAATCACTACTTAATCAATCAATCAATCAAATCAATTTATTGTCAGGAACACTTTCACATATTAAAACAGTTAGTTTTGTGATTAAATTCTACTTAATACTACATACTAAATAGACTAAATACTACTATTAATTATTGTGTTTATTTTGTTACAGATACACCGGCGAAGCCTACCACTTTGTCAGCTACGTTCCCATCAACGGCCGCCTGTTCGAGCTGGACGGCCTGAAACCCTATCCCATGGACCACGGACCCTGGGGGGAAGAGGAGGACTGGACCGAAAAATTCCGCAAAGTGATCGCAGACCGTCTTGGCATCACTACTGGTGAGAAATACAATGACATCAGGTTCAATCTAATGGCAGTGGTACCAGATAAACGTTTAGGAATTACACACAAATTGAATATGTTGAAAACAAATCGACAAATCGTAATGGAAGCTTTGCAACAGTTGGTGAAACTGAATCACCCGGATTTGACGTCTGTTTCTCCTAGTGAAACGAAAGATAAAAACGAATTGTTGGGCATGGAAAATGAGGGAAGTTTGAAAATTTCCCCTGGAACGAAACGGAAAGAAGCAGTAATTAATGGTTTGGGGACTACATCTGAACAAAATGATGTGGGTGGGGATGTACCACACAAAATCCTCAAAAAATCTAGGTTGGATTCTGTGGGGGAAGAGGAGGTAACTGGGGGTGAGTTGATGAAAGTTGATGGGGAGGGTTTAGGGGTGGAAACCAATAAGGAAGGAAAAGATGTTGGTGGGGAAAAATCTACTGATGATCAAAGTAAAAAGGGGGAGGGTGTAGAATCTGTAGAAACTAAAGTTGATAGTAATGTTGAAGAAGTCTCAAAAAGTGGCGATTTGTCCAAAATATCTTTGATTGTCACCTCGGAGAACAACGAGGTGGTCAAAAGTGAAGTTTTGGACAAACCAAACTCCGACAAACCCGACTATTCAACCCCCCTAACCATTCAAACCTCCCCCACCCCCAGCACATCCAGCACCGACACGTCCTCAGAAGTTGGAAGCGCCTTCAATTCCCCCACCCAAGGTTGGGGCTGGAATTCGGGACAAAACTCTCCCAACTCTTCTGCAAAAGATTTCAAGAAATTTGTTGTTATCAGGGTTGCTATGGCAGGTTCGGGGGCAGGTTTATCAGGGGATGATAAGTTGGAAAAGGGGGGTAAAAGTTTTCGGAAAGTGTGTTTAGAAGCGGGGGCGCTGCCGAAGGGATGGGAAAAACCTCCGGGTTCGAAATTGGGGGGGAACCTTAGGGTTATCAGTCCGTTAGCATTGGGTGATGGGAAGGTGAAGAGTAGTAATTCCCCTTCGAAATTGTTGTCTTCGCCTGTGGGGGAAAGATTGAACCCCTCAGAAACCCACCAACACACTTTTGCACCCAAAGATTTGTTAGCTTTATTGAGGAATCTCGAGGTGGAAATCAGTGTTTGTGAGGGTAATCTGAGGGATGAAAACGAAAAACGCAAAAAATATAAAGTTGACGATTGTAGGAGGACCCATAATTACGATGAGTTTATTTGTACGTTTTTGTCAATGCTGGCTCAGCAGGGGAAATTGGCCGATTTGGTTCAGCAGCATTTGGTTGTACAAAGGAAACAGGGGGTGCCGCAAATCAAAAATGTGGCACAACCAAGGGCGAGTATTCAGGGTAAAAAGGTGGAGACAAAGTTTTTGGGGGCGACTGTTAGCGCGGGGTATAATAAGAAGGGGAAAAAGGGAACAAAGCATAGGAAACGTAGGTAGGGAAACGATTCCTTATGTTTTCAGTATTTTTTTATAAAATAGGAAGAAAAACAGTTGATAAAATTTGTTGATTGAACAGTGATGTAGTGGAATTTTTCCATAATGAAGGAACTAAGATGTTGTCTCAAATCCAATTTATTTCTGATACATTCAAAGTTGAAAATTAAACAGAGCTCTGAAATTAAACAGCTCTGTTTAATTTCTAATTTTGAATTGTATCAACTCAGCTGTTTAGATTCAGAGCTGTTTAATTTCTAATTTTGAATTGTATTAGAAATTAAGTGTATTTGAGACACCATCTTAGTTCTTTCATTATAAAAACATTTGAGTTATTTGTCTTTTCAGTATTTTGTATAAATGTAAGAAAGAGGGAGTGAGACACTTTTTTTATGAATGATTTTTCTTTTATGGAATTTGTTAAGGAAACTTTTTTAGAAATAGGCTACATTTACTTCGATCAAGAAAAATACTTATATAGTACTCAGTGGCGAGGTGGAACCTACCTGTTAAGGTCCTCACCATTGAGCAAAACTTAAGAATATTTTTTTCATATAGTCTGTCCAAGCAAAGGAGACATTCTGACAAGATGGGAAAATCACTCCAGCTTGATCAATATTTGTTCAAAAATCAAAAATTTTGCCTCAAATTGTAGATCACAATGTTTCCTACAATTTGAGACCAAATTTATACGTTTTGAATTAACATTGATCGAGCTGGAGTCATTTTCCCATCTTGCCACAATGTCTTCTTTGCTTGGACAGGCTGAATGTATGAAATAGAAAGAAAAACACTATGAAATGAATATTTAGTCTCAATACTGTGCTTTGTGTTACATTATTAATTTCATTCATTACGAGTGTATATTATAAACTCAATACTATTTCAATTGAGTGGTTTCTATTTCTGCATGATTTTTGGTTGATAAGCCATCTTCAATGTTTCTTCATAAAATACTAAAATGGTACTGTGATTTTTGTTTTTATCTATTAACATATATCTCGTAGTATCATTATTGGATTCAGTTGCTTACAATAAACAACTGCTGAAGAATAATATGAAATTGTTTAATTGGTTTGATTGAAGCAATATTCTGGTACGCATTATTACAACACAGGAATGTATTACAATTAGATAGTGAAATTATGATTGTTCAAACGGTATTCCCCTCATACTTTCTATAGAGAATTTTCAGAAGTATTTAGCCTAGGATGTGTATTATAGTCGAAGACAATCTTCTCTTATACTCTCATAGATGAATTTCCATTGATTTATAGTAGGCTAATTATAAATATTTTTTTATGTATAGTAATTTCTTATGTATAAGTCATAAAGGCAAGTTTCAATCTGCATTAGGCTTACTATAGCTAAAACAAAAAATTATGGCGGTTGGCAAATGAATATTATTAATAAATACTAATTTAATACAAAATCTTTGTAAAATCAAGAAACTCTAAGCAATAATAGCCTACTAATTTCATACAACATCTTTGAAAATTCAAGAAACTTTCAAATCAATAATACAAACCTGTATAACAGTAACAGCTTTAATAGATTGTAATATAGTGTGTAAATACAGTATTATGGATATATTTTTCATTTTATATTAGGTATGATCTAATTATTCATGAAAACACAGAAATTACTCTTGTATAATACTTAGGCTAATATGAAGTATGTAATTATTATTTCCTTGTACACAAGGTATGATTCTATGCAGCTGTAAATATTGGATTAAATATAAGAATATTTCAATTTTCAAATGGATTCGTGTTATTTATTTTCTCCAATTTATCAATTTATTCATTTACGAGATTGAAATATCTTCTTGAAAATGTGCGACCACCAGCACAAAATAGCCTATTTGTCACACCCAATGATATGAATCTTTAATTATAGAATTTTTTGCAAAATAGCCTATTTGTCACACCCAATGATATGAATCTAACCCAATTATAGAATTTTTTGATTTGTCTGAGGATGTGATAAATAATCACTTTGAATAGGGATTGATTTGTGTGTGTATGAATTCAGCATTTATATGTATTTTTTCTATCCTTGACGACACCTAATGTACATTGCAATGTATTTATTGGTGAATTAACATTCTATTCTATTCTATGACTGTTTTTTTCTTTCACTTTAAAGCACAGTAGCCTACTTTTCTCATTCCATGTTTCATCGATATATTATACAGTATTCAATTCAAACCTTCTAGGGCATTGGAGGATAATATGAAAAGGAAAGGGGGATTTGAAATATTGCAGTGTATGTATTCAAGTATTTATTACAATTTTCTTTTATAAGTTCAATAGTTTACAATGTAGAGTAACTTACAACAGAATCTCTCTCTCGAAACGGTTCCTCTTCTAATTTATAGAAACAGTCTAGATATACTCAATATCAACCCTATTATTGTGATCTAGAAGGAGTTAGGTTGCCATAACAAAATTTAAATGTTTCTAATTTTCGTGCTCTAAATTTTCAGTAAAAAATTCAATATTTTCGGCTATGGTGAAGTGATTTTGTGAAGTGCTTTAGTTTTAGTAGTCAACAATGTTTTGAAATCAAAAATTATGTTTTCAACTGAACTTTTTTCAAAAAAACTATAACTCATGTCTCCATTTGTGGAAAATGAGGTTATCCGGCGAAGTGGAACAACCCTTGGGTCTCCCCACTATTAAAAGCCATACGCTAAATAAATAATAATAGAAGGAGTGAGTACTTACTATTATTCTACCCTTCATGCAACTCTATTTGGAAGTTTTTCAATACAATAGGTAACTCCCATTAGTATAGAATAATAATCTCTATTCACTTCTCTTTCTCCGGGTAATTCTTATTGAAATTCTTCACTATACTTCCTATATTTCAAAATTAGACGTTTATTTATTTATTACAATATCAAAGAAGACTACAGGCCGTTTTCCCAAAACAGTCTTCAGGTGGCTCGTTGGAGGAGTGATAAAGGGCCGGTCTGATAACCAGGTGGACCCTGGTTCGAATCCCAAGCGGAGAACAATTTTTGACCACAGCACAATCACATAGATACGACCACCCCGTCTTTCGGAGGAGACGATAAGCCGTCGGTCCCGACTACCTAAAAAGTAGTCGTCATCTATCATCCATTTCATTACCCACGCACAAGCCTATGAGCTTATGTGGGCTTCACCCTCATAAACAAATTAACAAACAAAATGACAGTCTATTCCTTTTTCATTCAATTCTAATTATTTTATTGTACAATTTTATTGAATTCTCAAATGTATTTTATATGGTATATCGTATCAGAGACAATGTATCATTAATACATAATATATAATAATACATTGTCTCTGATCGTATTGAAGTATATATCTTATTAGAACATTGGTCTCAAATTTCTCATCGGTATCTTAACTGTAGCACTAATATAGCACCATTGAGTGTTCAATACGATTTTTCAAAATTTACCAACAAGTATTCAAGTGTTTCTATTCTAATTTTTAAGTATTTACTATTTTTCACGTGCATTCTTTGACAGTTAGTGGAAGAGACAGAGTTCTAAACATTGAGTTGTCCTTCTGCTGTAGAATAGCGTCACCTCCGCAGTAGTGCCAACTGTGGAAACAAAAATTTGTTAAAATTCACATGTATTAAATTAATGAAATTTCTTAGAAATGTGTCTACAGTTTGAAGATGCACAATATGATATATGTATCAAGTGGAACAATATAATTCAAAGGTATTGTAGTAATATTGAAGCGTATGATGATTTCAATTGTTACATTTGATTTGATAATCTGTCCAAGCAAAGAACATTTCTGGCAATTTGGGAAATTGACTCCAGCTTGGTCAATATTGGTTCAAAACTTATAAATTTGGTCTCAAATTGTTGTTCAGAATGTTTCCTACAATTTGAAACGAAATTTATGCGTTTTGAACCAATATTGACCGAGCTGGAGTCATTTCCTCATCTTGTCAGAATGTCTTCTTTGCTTGGACAGACTATACATGACTGCATCAAACGGAACAATTCAGTTCAAAGCTGAAATCACAAAAATTAGACGGTTTTATCTGTCTCTTGAACGTAAATACGCATGAATCTCTCACCAATTCAACTTATATAGAGAGATATTAACAGATTTATTAGAGATATAAACAGAATAATATAAGATCTCTTTATATTCACTATTCGTAGTTTGTCCAAGCAAAAAAAGACATTCTGGCAAGATGGGAAAGTGACCCCAGCTCGGTCAATATTGGAATTGATTAAAGAATAATAATAGAGCTCTCTCGAGGTCTATATATATAACTTACTCTATATATATCTAAACCAATATCATCGTTGACATTATGAAATATTGTGAAAGTCATTATGACATTATGAAATATTGTGAAAGTCATTATGACATTATGAAATATTGTGAAAGTCATTATGACATTATGAAATATTGTGAAAGTCATTATGACATTATGAAATATTGTGAAAGTCATTATGACATTATGAAATATTATGAAAGTCATTATGACATTATGAAATATTGTGAAAGTCATTATGACATTATGAAATATTGTGAAAGTCATTATGACATTATGAAATATTGTGAAAGTCATTATGACATTATGAAAGATGTTTTCAAATTTAAAACAATAATTCCAAAACCGTTATTCTCTTCCTTTACTTACCTTACACCTTTCAGCGACTGTACCGTCACACTAGCAATGTATATCGGTGTGTCAGACAATGAATAATTGTCACTATTCTGGAATTCCAGTGACTGGAATGTGAAATGCGCCGTCAATTGCGGTGTGAGCTCTTCCCCGATTGAATTATACTTTGCGGCAGCCAATGCGTTCAATGCTATGCCGCCTTTTACTGCGTCTTTTAATCTGAAACAAAATTCATTTATTCATTCATTTATGTATCTATATTTATTTGTTCATTTTTCCATTTATTATTATTATTATATTATTATTATTATTATATTATTTATCCATTCATTTATGTATCTATATTTATTTGTTCATTTTTCCATTTATTTGATTGATTCATTTGATTGAACTGTATATCTACTTATTGATAATACTACTGCGTCTTTTAATCTGAAACAAAATTTATTTATCCATTCATTTATATGTAACTTATCCATTAATATGTTCATTTTTCTATTTATTTATTTGATCAAACTGCATCTAATGATTGATAATATCTCTGCATCTTCCAATCTGATTCAGAATTTATTTGCCAATTTATTCATTTATCCATATTTTTATTGATTAATTTCATTAAAATGATATAAAATTCATAGCTTATTCTAGACATTGCGTGTGAAACTATATTAAAAGGCTTTGACCCTTTGTCTGCGTCTCAAATTATGGAACAAATTGATTATTCGAAATTTTCCAGAGACTTTTTCTCATGTAAATTAAGTTAATAAATCTGTTCCAAAATGGTGATTCGATCAACTTCAAGAAAAGATACACAAAATGATATACATGTTACAATTGTAACAATCGTATTGGATAATATTAAATTATTGAAGAATTATTTATTCATAACTCTTTAATATAGGGGTTTTGAATTCAATAATTGTTCCATTTGCTGCATCGCATCCATCGTATCATCTTATTGAAAGAGGTTTGAACTGTTCATACACCTGTAAGCCTTTTTTTTTAATGTGTTGGGCTTTTGTAACCCTTAGCCACCGCGACCGCTATTCGATCTTTTGTGGCATAAGCCTGTAAGCGTTTAGAGAAGTAAACAATTATCATTTTTATAAAACATTATAATATTATATCTCAGCAAGAATTATGGAATGTTTTCAACAACCCAATATTCAATATCTACTTACTCGCAGTAAAGTTGGAAATGCGTGAATTCCAATCCATGCTCGAGGGAGAGCTGTAGGTAGCCTCTTGTTTTCAATGTCTTCTGAGATAGAGTTACGGTGGCTCTTAGTTGTTCACCTGAAGCATAAAGAAAAAAAACCATATTTATCTAGCCTACATGTCGACATGTACATTTTTTTAACCAAAAATTATAAAAAGTTCCATATTGGTTATTAATATTGAGCGTTTCAAGTTAAAAGATATTCCTTTCAATATACTTTTAAAATGGTCCATCCAATAAGATACGCACAAATATTTATATTAGTGTATTATTGAACAGTCGAATCGAAAAAGTTTTATTATTATCGGTATAAGTCAAGATCTCATTTCAATTATGATACAATTTGATGGGTTTCTTTTGTATACATTTTCACCTTTTTGGATAATGTCATCTTGGAAGTAGAATTTTCATTCTTCAATAAAAATAATTGAATGAGAAATTAATGAAAAACAAGAGAAAATGGAAATATATTTATGTCACAACCTGAATTGAAAAGAATATAAATTGGTGATTACTGATCAATTGATAAATATCATTACGAAATAGCTTGATACTATACATACCACAGAAAGGTGCCTTATCTCTGGTAACCAAATACATGGGACCTCTGGCTGGATTCAGGTTCGAATAGTATCCCATTGGAGCACATGTCCCATCTGAATAGAAGATTACAAATAATTCTCACATTTTTTTTTCAAATTATTGTAAATAATACATGTCGTATTGAACTTCAGATACCATGCCATCTTCTACAGCAATATTGAATCTACATAGAATAAAGTTGATATTATCCATTTTCTATTCATCTGCTTACAATTAAATGATGATGATATAATACTGAATAAATCACAAAATGGAAAATTCAAATGCTTTATATCTAACACAATATTCTATTCATAATTTTGTTGAAAAAAGCGAGTGGATTGCATTGTTTTTATAATAAACTAATAAGATTTTCCTCCGATTTTTATCATTGTGCATTACTCTAAATTTGGAAAATATGTGATAGAACTCCACAGACCTATTGTAGTACTATAAATTCAGCATCTTATGAAAAAATAGAAGTAACTTACCTATCTAAATAATAATTTATTATTTACAAATGTATTATTAGATAATATTACAAATGTATTATTACAGAGCGTAATAGTCTGTTCAAGCATAGAAGACCCTCTGGTAAGATGAGAAAATAACTCCAGCTTGGTCAATATTTGTTTAAGGCTTCCAAATGTGGTATTAATAGTAGATAAAATTGTTTCCTACAATTTGAGATCAAATTGATCATTTTTGAACCAAAATTGACAGAGCTTGAGTAATTTTCCCATCTTGCCAGAGGGTCTTCTTTGCTTCGACGGACTATATGTGTGTGGGGCGTATAAATAAAAAAAATAATTATATTTTCATGTATAAATCGCATTCGACATTTGAAATAATTAATATAATCTCACCATGATCACTAGTATTACAATGTTTGGGAAAGCAAAGCCCGGCCTGGAATGCATCATAGCCCTCATCACAGGGAAACGCCAGGAATTCACATCCGGTCTCGGTGGATCGCATACTCTCAAGGAAATACTGGAAAGCTCGGATGTGGTTGCAGATTACACTTGAGTTTACTGTGCCCTCTGCAAAATTAATAATAATTCTCAATACTCCTATAAGTATACTTTATAACGCCTCCTAGGCTTTATAAAGCTTAGATCTCAAATTTAAAAACTGAAAAAATTGTAGACAGAGGGAGAGGTTTTAGTTGATTATAGCCTATATAATATATTTTTAAAACAATCTCCAAACATGGGAGAATATGCTGTAGAAAGTAGTTTTAATATTTTCATAACTTTTTAGAAAGAGATCGTCTTTTTGTAGGCTATTAGTATGAAGTCGACGACCAATGCATTAGAAGAAAATGTCCTAAATCATTTATACTTCTCTGGCATAGTGAAGAGAAAAGCATTCCGATCTAGGGCTGAGGCCGCATTGCCGGTGGGTGGAGCCTGGAGGGTGGAGGGTAGTTGGTAAATCTATAGAACATACACACCATCCACAGTAATACATCGTATGAAATGTATGTGTTCAGCCGCCATCTTGAAATTCTTAAATATGGACAACATAACCTCAAAAAACAGTATGACGTCATACCATTCATACAATATATTACTGTAGATGATGTGTAAGTTCTATAGATTTACCAACTACCCTCCACCCTCCAGGCTCTACCCACCGGCAGTGCGGCCTCAGCCTTAAGGCTAAAGAGGACTTGACCAGAAGTCAGAAAAATAAATTATTGAAAATATTATTCAAATCAAGTCAAGGAAGTTCCAAAATATTCATTCACTGATCATCAGCGAACTAAAAATCTACTGAACCGAATGCGTTCAAATTTGGCAGTCATGATTCATTAGTTGGATCTTGAGATGCGCACTAAGAACAAATTTTCGAAAATTTCCAAGGATATGCCCAATATTTGAGTTTTGCTCATAGTGATATTTTAGTGCATTCGTTTATTTGGTTTCTCATCTTATTAAATGTGAAATGAAAACACAAGATAACATGGATAATATGAATAACTACCACAATATCACCTTCACAGCCACTCAAAAAGTCTCATCTTATTATTTAAAATTCTTTGTAGCATTTTTCCTGGACTTTAAATTTCCTTGTGTGAAGTGCTGCAATTGTACATAACGCTTGTTTTGGACTTATCATTTATCAAAATTCAGGAAAGAAATAGTACAGGATATGACTAGTTTTTATTACCTACCTAGTTATAATAATGATAATATTATTATGATTTGTGTAATAAAGACGATGAATAAATTAAAAGTTTTTTGGCGTGTTCTTATAGCTATTTCGAGAAACAATCGGCGGAAAATGTTTAAATATGGCGAACAGGTCAAGATCAGACCTAGAAATGTTTTTGTACTTGATGTTTTGTAAAATTAATATTCAATTTTTCGAGTTTTTCTGCGTTTTCTTGGCGAAATAAGGCAAGCGAAGCGAGTGTGCCGGCTAGTAAAGAATGAGATTGAATAATTACCAAGATGACTGACAATCAACGAAGCCCTATAGTGGGCACAGCCTGGTTGATCTCGTCCCCCATTTGGGAAAAAGTCAACATGTCCCAGCGCATTAAACAGTCCGAATCCGTTGGACCACACTCTGGCGGCGTCCGTGTGAATGATGTCGACAAAGTGGGCGTCCGAAGTTGTCAGGGGAGGGAGGGAGGCCTTCAGGTGCTGGCGGAAGAGGGGGGAGGCTGGATCCAGGCCTGAAGGAAAGAGAAAACATATCAAACATAAATATAGTTTGTTTGAGCAATAATAAGCAAACATTCTGGCAAAATGAGAAAATGACTCGTCCAGCTTGGTCAATATTGGTTGAAAAATATAAATTTGATTTTAAATTGTACATAATATTCTGCCCCAGAATTTATAATTTTTAATCCAAATATTGACCGAGCTGGAGTCGTTTTCCCATCTTGACAGAATGACTTCTTTGCTCGACCAGACTATATTAATAGGCCTTCATAGATATACTGTAGTCTGTCCAAGCAAAGAAGACACTCAAGATGGGAAAATTACTCAAGCTCGGTCAATATTTGTTCAAGAATTATAAATGTGGTCTTAATAGTGGATCAAATTGTTTCCTCCAATCTCAGATCAAATAGATAATTTTTGAACAAATATTGACCGAGCTGGAGTCATTTTCCCATCTTGCCAGAGGGTCTTCTTTGCTTGGACAGACTATATACTACATGGGTAGCCTACTAAGATAAATGAGTTCTAAGTGTTAATGTTACGAAGAATGCCATGTAATTTTTATAAACATAATAAAAGATAGGAATGGAGTTGATGAATACAAGAATATGTGAAGCATTCCTGTTTTTTTGGAGAAGAGACATAAAGCCATCAGTCCCAAAACTGCCTGCCATAAGTCGTCGAGACTCGTCATTACCCGCCTTCTCATCTCACCCAAGCTCATGCTTAGAGCATATCATATTTAAATTGAAAAATCTCTATTTATAAATGAATAATTAACAAATACATAGAAATAGTGTCAATAATTATTGCAGTCTATATAGCTATACAGGCAACCTTACAGTCAAAAGACTAAAATACGAAAAAAATCAATCAAATTAAAAACTTTCTTTGAATGCTTGAAAATATCGAGTACGCGATAAGTGTACCAGATATACATTTCATTTATTTCTGAATATTTAAGAATAATCTAATTCCTGCAGACTATTTGGTATAGCTCAACTAAAATTGTTTTTCTCTAAACGGTTTCTTCTGGAATAGATCTAATTGGTATCTCTCAGTACAGTAATATATGACCAAAAAGTATGGTACCTTACATTAAAATATTGTGTGCTTTTTCACATGTATGGGAATGTGGGGACATCATTTTCAAAAAATAATCTATAATGACAGGCCTATAATTATCGAGAATAATAATTATTGAGGTTATTTTGCCGGTGGAACATCCTTTTAGGACTCCCCACCAAATATGGCATAATACTCTGATAAAAATAATATTATAATTGGTATGCAAATATCGTATACAAATAGGCCTGAGCTACTTGACACGGTAAACATCTACATTATAATTATAAAATAGCCTATACCGGTACTCTATGGAAATAAATAACTCATAAAATAAATACTAACCCGTAATACGCCCCAACACCATCCCTCTCTGCTGTATAGCCCTCCCTGCGAACCCTGCTATATGCGCTCCTAAGCTAAATCCAATCACGTGTATATGCTGGGCGTGGCTACCCAGTGACGTCATATCGCTCAGCAGTAGTGCCAACTGTCTGCCCACCAGCTGAGTGTTGGCAGCTGCCACCGCGTAGGAAGGACCTGCGGCTCCCTTCTCCCAGTCTACCAGGATAACGTTGCAGTTTTCCTAGAAAAAAATGGGAAGCAAAAAATATTATTTTGAGCTAATGCGCGTGTGTAGCTAACTATATATATGTGTAGACAATGAACTATTCAAACTAATATGTGAACTAATGAACTATAACTGCTGTAGACAGGATAAGTATAGTGACGGACAGTCAAACAGCTGTATCCAATCACAGCCTTTGTCTTGTCTTTGAGTTGAACAACAGGAGCAGTGATTGGCTAAAGCTGTTTGACTGGCCGCCACTACTTATCCTGTTTACAGCAGGCTTCTAAATAGTTAATTATATATATATTTCATGTTTATATACAGGTATGTAGCCTATATGGTAGGTAGGCAGGTAGGTATATGGTGAAGATAGCCTACTTCAAAATGCGGTACCAGCTTGAAGTTATAGGGAAAGTTCGGGTAGAGGCCTACCCTGGGCAACGTTTCTTCTGAGTAGTTATAACTAAGTAGTTGTAGTTGTTATAACTAACTGTGTAGTTGTAGTTCTTATATGATATTTCTTACCTGAAGCTACTGTCAAGTTTGTATGATATTTTCAAAAATGAATAAATTACAAAAATTAACAGGCTACAAAAAATTGGAAATCATTGAAAAATATTCACAGGCTACTAATAGGCCTATATATAACTCACTATTTATAATGTTAATTAATAATTATGATATTTTTGAAGAGAAAAATTACAAATTTGAAAATTAAAAAGGTACAAAATATTAGCCTCCTATACAGGCTACAGTGTACTGATAGAATGATAATAACTTTATTAAAATTGAAACTAAAATTAAAATTAAAACTCACAAGTTTCAGCCACAGCCCAGCAATCGCCCTAGCCGCATAATCCATTCCACTACCCTTATACCCATGTACCAGCATCTTGGTCGGTATTTTGGCCGAATAATTCGAATTGATGATCGACTCCCGTCGATCGCCGTAATGCAACTGGGTGCCGTTAGTGTCGCCATCTCGTGTGAAAAGCCAGAACTTGGTGTCGACGTCTGAAGGTGATTGGGGCGTTTTTTTTAGCGGCTGATGCTTGGAGAGCGCCATTGGGAAACAGCCTAGGAGTTCTGGAAAAATGGAAAATTGTAAACGAAGGAGATTATTCGATATTTTCAAGTTAATCAATTACTAGAATGCAGAATAATCTATTCAAATTTATTCATACTAAATGATAATTCAAGATACAAAGTTTAAAACTTGGAGTACAAAATACACAGCATGAAATTCAATGGCGGCTCGTACCCACGAAACAGGCGAAGTGCCCGTATCTTTTACTGTACAGCACTTCACCTGTTTCGTGGGCACGAGCCGCCAGTGATGAAATTTGTATAATAATTGATTGTCTGACCATAGCATATCTCCTTCCTTGTCCGACTGCGTCTCTCTTGCATTCTCTCCTGTCTCCTGGCGAATCTCTCCCTCAGCGTGTTTCCCATAGAAGCCACTCGTTTTGGTATGGCTTGACCAGCCCTGTGTAATACCACCACTCCATCGTCCTGTTCTATAGAAGTAGTTGAGAAAATTTTAATACTAACATTCAATGTGGAATAGTTTGAAAAATCACTATACATATACTATACACTTTCTTAATTAATAATGATTTGCAGATGAAGTACATCTTGTCTTTTCATTTAATAATGATTTGGAATAAAATTTAATATCACATTGATAGGTACCCTTTTTTTAGACTATTTATTACAGTAAATATTTGGCCAAGTACACATTGGCGAGGTGGAATTACCCGTAAGGGTCTCCCCACCATTAAAAGAAATATTTCTATTTTACATCATGACGTCTTTTTTTCAATGTTTGTTTGTGGCTAAGCAATAAAATTAAAATGATTAATTAATGATTATTTATTGCCATTATCAAATATGATTATATAGATCTACAAATTACTTTTTGAGTAGTTGTGAAGGTGATATTGTGATAGTTATCCATATTAAATGAAAAGACAAGACGTTGTCAAACCACTGATCTATTAGAAAATCGAGATACCGGTTTCGGTTGTTACACCATCATCAATCTCTGGTGAACTGATGTGGTAATGATATGACTCTGGAAACAGTTTACAAGAGATTAATAATGTTGTAACAACCGAAACCGGTATCTCGATTTTTTAATAAATCAGTGGTTTGACAACGTTTTGTCTTTTCATTTTAATCCACAAATTAAATGATGGTAATGTTATATTCAATAGTTGATTGACATATGGGATGATAATAATAATGATTAGCCTATTATGACGTTGCCTCCAATATCATTCAAAGCTCCAATAGAATATTTTTCAAATAGCATGCTCTAAGCTATTGTATGAATAATATAATTGTTGTGTATCATATAATCCTTGGATGTGAACTTTGATGGTGAGACAAAAGTTTTGAATGACTTTTCTTACTATGGTTTATTATTTATTTATCCATTTTGAAACAGTATGACTTTGATTCAACTACACTAAGTAAAAAAATTATAAAAAATCATTAATAAATTGTTCACAAATATTCCCTAAATGTAACAATTTACTTCAAATAAAATTTATTGATTGATTGATTAAGAAATAGTACAGGCTTGGACTATCTTTTCCGTCTTAGTTCATAATAATTATGTTATCATATGTCAATAATTAAATAAATAAATGAAAAAAACGGGATGGTAATTCTAAAAATATAAGAAACAAATACAATTTGAAAAATAATAAATAAATATTTTGATGTCTTAGACCTGTTCTTTTATCAATGACCTTGAAGCGTTTTTTTATTTAGACCTATCACAGGCATATTATAGACAATCTCCAGAATTTCGAGAAAGTTGTGTCATGAATATTACTCAACTTATTAAAGGCAATTCAAGAGGAAGTTGTCATATAATAATTCTATGTTATGCATTGTAAAACTTCAAAGTTGAATGACCTACCTCTATATCTCTTATCATGTTTTATACTACCTACTTCACGCACAGTAAAAACTGAATTTTATGCATAATATACAAACCATTTGAAACATTCTCTGTAGAGCTGGCACTTGCTGTAAATAGTATCACCAGAGAAACTATTGCCAGAGTTGAAAAAAGACTTAAAATCATTGTAAACTTGCAAAACTCCGAAGAATAATAAAACGGACTCCAACAAGGACTTCATGTGACTGCTTATAGTGCTGTGGTTAGTCATTTTTTCAACTAAGTAAGGATTATGCAATGCTTGTTTAGTACAAGAGAAACAACTTTCACCTGGTCATAAAGTATTCACTGAGCGTAATTCAGTCGTTCTACCGTCATAGCTCAATGATTATTGTAGAAAATTATTTCTATCAACTACCATTATTCAATAGAGTAGCTATTTAATGTTATCTATCGATAAGAATTTGTGAATCCATGAAAGAGTCGTAGAATTATAATCATTTTATGTGATTACAGAGATGAGCGGACAAAGGTTGAATTTGCCGGGTCGGAGTCAGGTGTAGCAGAAATGGGTACGCGTTTGCGCGGCCACCAAGTGCTCGACAAACCACAAGATCGAAACGACACAGCGGCGACAAACAGTATAATGAAAATGTAATGGTAATTGAAATAATGTTTCTATTTATAATTCGATTCATCATCTTAAATTATATTTCAATTACAAATAATTTTTTCCCGAGTATAAAATTACATGCATCTCCTACATGCTACATCAGCTGTTTCGAAGTTCAATTTTAGGTTACGGAACCACTGACCACTGACTCCTCAACTAACCTAATCTACTTTTCTCTAATTTTAAACGTAGAAAGATTATCATTATTCGCTTGTAGAAATGAAATTAGTGTAGTTCTTTAGTTAAATATATCTTTAATTTTGCTGTAAGGTTTCAATAATTGTGTAAATATTAGCTGGAAATGGCTGATTGTGATGATAGTGCTGTGTTGGAAGTCTCTTCAGAATGTAAATCAGTGTCAAGTAGAAACGAAAGTAGGGACTCTATAACAGAAATTTCAAACTATAGTACATCTTTGGAAGGCTCTGTGGTAAGTTTTATCATATCTATTGTGGTTTAAGTAGAAGTTTTCTAATGCATTCATTTAACACAATCTTGTTTATATCAGTCATGTTTTAGTGATATAAACACTGATTCGAACATGTTTAGTTTCTTGTATAATAAACACTGACTCATTCACAGTATCTACTACGTCATTAGATTATCAAATTTATTAGTAATTATTCTATTTCATATTATTTTTGATAATTTAAACATAACCTTACTTTCCATTATTTTCACAAAACAAGACTACCTTTTTGAGATGTTGTCTGTGTTTTCACCCATAAGTATAAGTTAGCCGTATCGTATTATCTTGAATGAATAAATGGAAAATCGTCCCAGAAATTAATGTATTTGCTTGATTTTATTGCAGATTGCCTCACCATCGGTCGAAAGTTTCTCACTTTTGCCGGAAAACAATGGATTTGATTTCAGTCTTGATTCGAAAGATCTACAAGTTCGTGTTGATAATCCTCAGAAACATTTAGATCCGTTTGAAACTTACATCTCGTTCCGCATTACTACAAAGGTAACTCAAGATTTATCCACAATTATTTTAAATAACACAGTTAAATATTAGAGACTTTCTGGGAAATTATTCTCCTTGAATTTTCACACAATTTGGTACTAAGTGTCTAAGTATGAATTTGGCTAACTTACTTAGTGTCTGTTCTATTAAATTTTATACTTGTCTTAAATTCTGTGTCGTTGAACATATCAACCTATTTCAGTTGAATAGTTTTGTGACAATTTACTTTTGAACTTCTATGATTTTCAGACGTCAAGAGAAGAATTCTCTGAGAAAGAGTATGTCGTTAGGAGGCGATATAGCGATTTCATCTGGTTGAGACAAAAATTGGTCGAGGATCATCCTAGTCACTTGGTGCCTGTAAGTTCATAGCAATTCTACCGTATCACCGTTTTACCGTTCGTACAGTTTTTTACTTTAATTGACTATTACTTTAATTTACTATTATGAATTCTATTAATCATTAATATCAAGATCTCTATAAAATTACTCCTCCTGTTCTTCTTAACTTATTCAAATTATTTATCAGTTTTTTTCCTACTTAATCCATTTTAGATCATGCAAGCAAAGAAGACGTTCTGGTAAGAAGGGAAAATGACTGCAGCTAGGTCAATATTTGTTCAAAAATCATAAACTTAGTCTCAAATTTTAAAAAATATTCTGCTCTACAATTTGAGACCATATTTATGATTTCTGAACCAATATTGACCGATGTGGAGTCATTTCCCCATCTTGCTAGAATGCCTCCTTTGCTTGGAAATAGTGTAACTTACTATACTTTGGTCAATACTTGCTGTAGCAGAAGTCCTTCTTTCTATTTATTCATCTATCATTGGAGATTCAAATTAATCGTTAAGTTATGATAATATTCATTGAATTTTTTCCAGGCAATTCCAGCAAAACATACCCTATTAGGCCAGTTAGACCGCTATTCTAGAGACTTTGTGATTTGTCGTATGACAATGTTGAACCGTTTCATGAACCGTGTGGTCAACCATCCTATACTAAGCTGTAATGCTAACTTGAAGACATTCCTCACCGCCAAATCGACTGTAAGTAATACTAATCTTATAATAATCTATTTCTGTTGTGATTAATAAACTTGATTGTTCAATGTTTGTATTTCCATTTCAATTTCAGTTCACCTCTACTGAAGGAGGTTCGAAAGCCATTCTCTTTAATTTAGAGTTCTATCATTTTATTCCTATAACAATGTAAAATTTGAATTTGTGAACAATGAAAATGTGTTTATCATAATGAAGAAAAGACTAGATTCTTCCAATTAATTATTATTAGTCAACCTAGTTTCGAACTTATTATTTATCAAAATTTGGTATAAAGACGTTTTGGACGTTAGTCTGTGTTTTTAGCCAATAAGTTTATTATAATTAGTTCAGTATTACTATTATCATCGTATGGCTAATTTGTGGGTAGTTCAGAATAACTTCCTCAGCCGACATAACCACAATTTCCCATGATGGGGAAATAATTGTGGTAGTTGATTTTAAACACAGTTATTGAAATTTTGGTGAATTTCTTCAACTGAAATTTTTGATAAATGATGAGTTGGCAATACAATTTTAGAGTAATTGAGATTTTCAATTGATTCATATTTTTGTTTTTATATGAATTGATAAGTAACCTGGCCAAGTTCATGCAAAACGTTTGTATTCTTGTTCCATTTACGTCACGTTCACACCACGTCGTTTTTAAGTCAGGTAACCTTGATTTAAGACAAGAAGATAGCCTAAATTCGGTCAAGTACATGATAGAAAAAACTAACTGTTAGAATAATTGAATTATCAACAATAAAAAAACTATAGAATTCGTATAGCCGTTGGAGAATGGGTTCACGATACTTGATAAATTACTTGTTTATTCATTTTGATTCAATTGAGGACAATTTGAGACAACAATTGAGGATTCACCTCTGATTATAATTGAGGCAAACTTACTGTTCGATATTGGTTCAAAAATTATAAATTCGGTCTTGAATTGTAGAAAACAATCTGTTCTACAATTTAAGACCAAATTGATAATATATGAACCAATATCGACCAAGCTGGAGACATTTTCCCATCTTGCCAGAATGTCTTCTTTGCTTGGAGAGACTATACCAGATACAACAGTGTACAGTACACCTTTCCCCTTACAAATGTCTTCTCAAAAACCTACTTATAACAAAATAGATTACTGTAAGGGTTTGAGAAAAAAGAGGAAGAATTTCTGTAGAGTTCTTTACAAATAAACTGGCGATTTAGTCAGCTGACTTTATCTTTATAAATTATAATAGACCATATATCAGTGGATATGAAAACTGTCAGAGAATGTTCAGCCTTTCTATTATTTCGCAAAAAATTTGTTCTCCCTTAGGAATTCTCCTCGCACCGTAAAACAGCCACCACTAGTCTGCTGAATCGCATGTCCGACTCCCTCCAAAACCTGACCACCATCTACGGAGCTGCACGCAGTCAACGCAGCCAGGAGTTCGAGCTTGCAGCCGATCACGTGACGCAGCTGGGCGATAAGCTGCTGCAGCTGAAGCAGATTGGGCTGCGGCTGCACAAGGAGCGGAGAGAGCTGCAGGGCGAGAGTCAGCTGATGCTGCCTATATTGTCGAGATGGGCGACTAGTGAAGCTGGGAATGAAATGAATAAGGTAGGTTGATTGATTGTTTGCCTTTATTAAGGGCGGAGTTAGGACTCTTGGTCCTCTCTACCACACAACCCTGGGTTGGGTGTTGGTTGGGTTGTTGGTTATTGATGTTTCTTAGTTTCTCTTAAGATTATTGTTATTCATCATCTAGATAGATTGTTATGTACATTGAATTTATTTAGTTTATCTAGGTTATAGATTATACAGGGTGTTTCAGGAGGAATGTGCAATACTTCTCAGGCTGATTCCTTACAGCAAGTAGACAAAAATGTTTCATGGGACCAACCCCCAAAAACGCTTTGTTACCGAGATAACAATGGCGGAAAATTGAGATTTTTCAAAACATATTAATTTTTCTAATTTTTAGAGGCTGTAGTGAGGTTCTAAAATGATTAATTCGTATGTAAAATTAGCTGAGGAATTCAATGGAACCAGTTTCAAGTTTGTAACTTTACCGGTTATTGAGATAATTGGGAAAATATGCTAGAAAACGCCATTTTTTCAACAATAAGGGTTATAACTGGATAAGGAATCCTAAAATTGAATTTTTCATTAATGGAAGTTGAAGAGAGTCGGATTCTAAAGAAAAAGTTAAATGGCGGAGATTGTGTAAATCTTACCCAAATCTCAGAAATGACGATCAAAAATCGCAAAATCGCTACTAAACACAAATTCATCACTTGTGTTATGTTTTGTCTATTTTGCTATTTTTGATCGCAATTTCTGAGATTTGGGTAAGATTTACACAATCGCCGCCGTTTAACTTATGCTTTAGAATCTGACTCTCTTCAACTTCCATTAATAAAAAATACAATTTTATGATTCCTTTTCGAGTTATAACCCTTATTGTTGAAAAATGGCGTTTTTAGCATATTTTTCCAATTATCTCAATAACCGTTAAAGTTACAAACTTGGAACTGGTTTCATTGAACTCCTCAGCTAATTTTACATAGGAATTGACTATTTTAGAATCTGAGTGAAGCCTCTAAATTGTTTGAACAATTTCAATTTTTCGTCATTGTTATCTCGGTAACAAAGCGTTTATGGGGGTTGGTCCCATGGAACTTTTTTGTCTACTTGGTGTAAGGAATCAGCCTGAGATGTATTGCACATTCCTCCTGAAACACCCTGTATAATTATTCAAGGTTGAATTGAAATTTTTCGAATTATTATCTTGAAAAACATACATGCACTGTAACACAATATGGCAAGGAACAGAAATCATAATTACAAGAACAAACAGGATAATACTTATTGATTAATATTGATGTTAATAAACATATTATGATTAACGTTACTTACCGTACCTAATCCATGCATTTATTATAAATTGAAGATATGTAATATCTGCTTAGATGTAAAAAACCGGTACGCATATATGATTTTAAGATAGATTCTATGATTATATGATTTATATATTAATAATTAATTAATTTATTTATTTATATATTTTATGATTTTATATAAGATAGAACACATAGAAAAATGCAATTAAACTCAAGTAAAAAAATAAAAATACTCTGTAGAATTTGATGTGAAGTATCAGTATAACATATAATGCAAATACAGAAAGAAACCTGCAAATGTATAAGACTGAGCGCTGGAAAGATGACTAAAAATTATCTCTTGCATTAAACCAATTGAATAGGGCTTACATAAAAATTCATCATCAAACATCAAAATTTATTCATGTTTAGGTTATCCATTCTACTTGGAACTGCTCCAAAAGATATTATTAGGCTATTATTTACTTTATCGAAAACAACTGTGATATTTAGATCCACTGATGGGTTAGTTTGATCCAAGATTAGCTTATCCAAAGAGTTAATCCTGTGACAGAGCAACCAAGCGTAAAAGTTTTCATCATGTTGTTGAGTAGTTAAGAAGTAAATATTGTGATATTTTTATCACCTTCCATTAGCACTTCCCTCATCGCCCACACACAAGTCTAGATCACACGTGAGCAGAATTGTATAAAAAATTTCTAAAATTTCACGTATTTTAAAATTATCTTTCTCTCAATTAAGTTATCAAGTTTAATAACCTTTCTTGCAGGTACTGCTCAGTACAGCCAGCGCAAGCGACTCCTGCACCACGGCGCACAGACGCAACCTGCTCGACACCTTCAACCACGACTTTGCCCAGCCGCTCACTGAGTACCTGATGTACGTGGACGCAATCAAGGAGGCACTGGCTAGGAGGGATGCGATACAGGTGGAGTACGAAGCGACCGTGGATAGGATGGCGAAGAAAAGGAGCGAGAAGGATAACCTGATGGGGGGAGGAGGAGAGAGTGGGGGGGCTGGTGCCAGTGGCGGTGGGGGTGGAGGTGCTAGTAGGTGAGAAATTTATAGATAATTAATTCAATCAACTATTGTTTTAATTACTAATTTGAGTGTTTAATTGTTTGATTAACTATTAATTTTCCAGTTTTTATCTTGATTGTTTAATTCTCAGAGTATTGGGCTGTATAGAGAGAGGAAAATACTAGTCCAAGAGAAATGAAGATCAAGGAAAATGACTAGAGAAATAAGAATAGTGGAGAGAAATTAGAATACTATACCTCATTCACGATGACTTGATAGTAAGATCAAATCCACAACATTGAGAACAAACAGGGCTGCTACTGTTGCAATGATAAATCATAGTCACAGTCCCAACGAAAATCAGTGTCACACACTTGAAATGCTAATGACGTGTCTATGCTATGCTAAGTCGTTTATTGGTTATGGTTGGTCATGGCTGAGGTATTTTTTCATTATACACATTTCTATGCTAAATGTTTGTTTATTGTCATATCAAGTATTGTAAATGAGTTATATACAAGAATATCAGGGTACTCTTTCATGAAACTCACAATTACATAGAAACTAGCCAATGGCATAGAAATGACAATCATGCACTGAAAGGTCAAGTTCTAACTCATAATTATATAATGCACTCTTTTGAAAGCATATTCGGTGTTAATGCAATGTCAAGTAGGCTATTTCATTTAAATCTTGGGAAGGTTGATAAATTTGCCAAATAACTGATAAACAGTTGAAAATATTCATAGATAATGAATAAAATTCTGAAAATTGAAGTTGTATGTGACCAAATTTCTGGGACAACCCTAGTGAATGTACTATACAGCAGCACATATTTGATGAAAAAACACAGTCTTGAAAATATTCACAAGTATTGGACAAAAGTTTAAAAATTGAAATTGTATGTGATCAATATTAGTCTGAAAACTGAATTATCTTCGTTGCAGTTTTCTAGGCTTCAACCTGTGGAAATCGGGAACCGAAGCTCGTGAAGACCGCCTTGAAAAGCTCGGCTCCACCATTCCAAAACTAGTCAAACAGGCTGAACTCAATCAGGACAAACTGGAAATTGCCAACGAAAATCTGCGCTCTGACCTGCAACGATGGAGGTACGAAAAGAAGGAAGATCTCAAGAAAATCCTTCTGAAAATGGCCGACAATCATGTAAAGTACTACCAGGAGTGCTTGTCAGCCTGGGAGAGACTGGCCGGCACGCCTGGTAGCGGTACTGTTTCTAGCCAGACGGCGCCTGGTAGTTTTGGCGGCCCGAGTGCTGTTTCTAGCCAGATGGCGCCTGGTAGTTTCGGCTTAGCTACGGTATCTACCCAGATTGTACCTGGTAGTTTCGGCTCGGGTACTGTTTCTAGCCAGATGGCGCCTGGTAGTTTCGGCACAGGTACTGTTTTTAGTCAAATGGCGCCTGGTAGTTCGTCTAGTCTCCACCAGGCGCCTGGTTCTGTGGGATTCAATATGGTGGAACCGTTAGTTACAGATTCGTCCGCTGTATTGGATATGCCGCTAGTGGCGAGTACCGATGATTTGTCGCCCCTAGCTAACTTGGGTTGAAGTTGATTATTTAATAAAAATTTATTGGAGTAGGTATAGTCTGTCCAAGCAAGAAGACCCTCTGGTAAGATGGGAAAATGACTCCAGCGTGGTCAATATTTGTTCAAGAATTATACATGTGCTCTTAATAGTATAGATCAAATTGATTCCTACAATTTGAGATTAAATTGATCATTTTCTAACCAATATTGACCGAGCAGGAGTCATTTTCTCATCTTGCCAGAGGGTCTTATTTTCTTGGACAGACATAAGTTGTATGTTGCTTGTGCTTTGTTGAATGTTTTGGTGAAATTTGATTGATGGACGTGTAGTTTTGTTGAAGGAGGTTGATTCATTGTTGATTTTTGTTGAATTAATAATCAATCAGTTAACTAGTCAACTGGGTTTAAGTTGATGAAGAAGGAATAGTTGATTACAATTGTTGATTTCATTCAACTCTGTGAAACTGAGTGTTTGGAAATGTGTTCACAACTAAAGTTGATTAAAATTGATTAAAGTCGATAAAGTTGATTAATCGATTCCAGCTATCAACAATGTTGAAGGGTGGCTAGAATCTATAGTTAGTTCAAATTGGTTGCGTGATTATTTTGAATCGGTTGAATTTGACGAATTTATGAAAATTATTGGTTGAAGATGTGTTCTGTGTAAAGGAATTACTCAATCCGAAAAAGTCAGATAAACCACGTTTTATCATGGTTTTAGAAATAAACCTAGTTTTATTTTTCGAAATTGACACTCTATGGTAATATTACTCAATCAATTATTGATACATTAATACTCCAATCTTTGCAATGATTGATTGATTATATTGAATAATCAATTGAGATTGGTCTAATGTGAGTTGAACCGGTGTATTTTTCCCAAGTTTTTTTTTTAAATTGAAGATTTGAAATTTAGCATTTTTGAAAATCAAGCATTTTATAATACCGTAGGTTAGGCGTGTGGTGAATCGATTCCTTGACAATTTCTCACTAAAATTGATAAACTAATTAAATAAAAGTTCATTAGACAGAATAATATTTTTCATTTCTATGGCAAAAAGTGTATGAAAACTCCGTATAAATTTTCACAATTTCTTCTCTTATTAAACTGGAAATTGAATTTTTTTAAAAGAAAACTGTGAAATGTATTTAAATCGTTATTTACCATTAATATTCTATTTCAGTGTGATTTTTTTAATGAAAATATTTTCATAGACGTCTGCCAATAGTTTCTACAGCATTAATAACATTATTTGAATCTGAAAGTATCTGTCATTCGAATTCCTCTTACTATAAAAAACAAACTGATTACAAATTCAGTGTTATTTTCAAATTAATTATTTCCCATTCAATTTATTTGTCTATCGGTTAATGTATTGCTATTATTAATGCAGTTAATCTATTAATTCAGTTGAATTAAAATAGTTAACTATCGATTATTAAGATATCTCAATTTATTCTAACATATCTCATTTAGTTAGTTAGCTATTGTAGTTGAAAGTTATTTTTAGAATAACTCAAGTTATTCTAGTCATGTATGATCTTATAATTTAATATTTCAATTGAATAATGTTAATTATCTATCTCATTTGATTACAGCATTTATTCTTATAACATATTGTTATCAATTTTAATATTATTTTGCATTGTTTATTCTCAATTGGTTTATTTTGTTGGTAAGTTATATTATATATTTTAGGGTTAGGCATTGATGATTGATTACTGTGTAAAGTATGATATATTCCCCCATTGTAGTATAGTATGTCCAAGCAAAGAAGACATTCTAGCAAGATAGAAAAATGACTCAGCCAGGTTAATATTAGTTCAAAAATTTTAAATTTGGTCTCAAATTGTAGATTAGAATGTTTCCTACAATTTGAGACCAAATTTATTATTTTTGAACTAATATTGACCGAGCTGGAGTCATTTTCCTATCTTGCTAGAATGTCTTCTTTGCTTGGACAGACTACACTCAAGTATCATAATTCTCTTATAATTGGTTTTTCGTATTTTTTCATCATTCTAAAAATATGAATCTATTATTATATCTATTCAAAAAATGAGAATTTTTTGTAGGTTAATTAAACAATTATTCTATTTTCTAATAGATCCAAATGAAGTTACCCCATGGTTTCTTTAAACAATAAATTTGGCTATCCCCCATGAACTTAGGCTATCATTCAAATCAAAATAACGAATTCAAATCAAATATTATTATATTCACGTGTTGTTATCAATATTGTATTAACTTTTAGGTTCATAAATATTTTTATCAATATCTAGTGTATTACAATTTTTTACTGAGGCAAAGTATTAGATAACATGTGAAATATTTAGCGGCCATGTTTTTTTTCGTGGTCACCCATCCTAGTATGCACCTCTATGGACGTATCTGTGCCACAGTATCTTATTAGGATAAGGAATTTGATAATCTGTGATTGGTTAAGATAGTTCTGATGGAAGCAATATTAAAAGTGCAAAATATTGGTGTTGTAACTTTTAGGATATAATGTTGTAAATATGAAAAATGTTATTGCTTTATTGTAGATTGTTTTCATTAGATATAGTCTGTCCAAGCAATGAAGACCCTTTGGCAAGATGGGAAAAATGATTCCAGCTTGATCAATATTGGCTCAAACATGATAGATTTGGTCTCAAATTGTAGATCTGAATGTTTCCTACAATTTGAGACTTATTTATAATTTGAGATCAAATTGATAATTTTTGAACCAAAATTGACCGAGCTTGAGTCATTTTTGCCATCTTGCCAGAGGGTTTTCTTTGCTTGGACAGCCTATACTTAGTATTTGTTTCTCACTATTGTTTTGAATGCTTTAAATATTTGAATATGAACTAATCTATTATGAAAGCTCTACCAATGAATTGTAATGAATAACACTATTTTTCTGATTGAAGATTTCAATTTTTTCCAATAATGATTATTTCTTCTTTCCATTGTTTTGAAAGCTTTAAATATTAAAATATCATTTCAATCTATTCTGAAAGCTTCACTAATCGAGTGAAGTTGAAATAATCTAATTTTGTTTCAAAGTTACTAGATTTTTGGTCATGAATTCGGTTGAATCTCGAGTTTCTCTGTATTTTCCTGTATAACTACTTTATTCTTTCAATAATCAAACAGAAGTTTTTTTAATAAAACCAAATTTTTAGTACAGACTTGTCTCCTGGTAATCTTTCCATATTGAATTAATTCATAATATTTTCTCAAATAATTTATTTGCGGTATAATTAAGATTGTCCCACCTTACAATACTTTGAACATTCCAATTTGAAGTACCTATTCATTATATTATAATTATTCTTTAGTACTTAATATGATTTAACTTTAATTTATGTTCCTTGTTTCTCTATTTTATTCTTGATTGCCATATACATTATTTAATATTCAGTTTTAAATTTGAAGTACTCGTATGTATAATTTTTTCTCAGATACGGTCCTGTATTTTTTGCCTATTATAATTTTCTAAGAATCTTGATCATTCTTGTTTATAACTATAGTAATCAAGTTACAACTTATTATCAATTATTAATACTTTTTCACATCAATATTTCATTACATATCAAGTTTAAAATATTTTCAAAATCAATAAGTGTTCACATTACAGTTTGTCCAAGCAAAGAAGACATTCTGGCAAGATAGGGAAATGACTCCAGCTCGTTCAATATTGGTTCAAAAATTTTTAATTTGCTCTCAAATTGTGGGAAACATTCTGATCTACAAGTTGAGCCCAAATTTATAATTTTTTAACCAATATTGATCGAGCTGTAGTCATTTTCCCATCTTGCCAGAATGTCTTCATTGCTTAGACAGATTTTACTATTGTATCCAATACACAATGGTGTTTCAAATTATTCTCTTAGATTTCATTATATATAGATGTTCATAGATGTTTATATATGTTCATTATATTTATATTGTTGTCTACATTATTATTTATATTGTTGTTCTTTGATGTTCATTATGAATTTTACCATTAATGATTGACTTTCAAGTCTGAAGATGTGTACATAAAATGATTATTCAGCCTGTTGTTTGAAATGATTATTATTTTAATAAAGCGTACTATTTTGAACTGAAAATGCACATTTATTCCAAAAATTCTCAATAATTGAATCACTAGCCAGATACCTATGAAATTATATATGATATGGTTGATGCTCAAATTTTTCATAAATTCCATCCAATAAAAGTAGTTCAACAACGTTATTGGATTGAATTTCATGTAAAATTTTATCTGCTTCAACAGAATAATAACAATCTTATTGAGATTTTTTCGAATTCTCATTTTTATTCGATTATTCTACAGGGTGTTCAACTTGAAAGAGGCCTCGTCAACTTGTTTAACCAAGTTACAGGGCTCTTTCAAGTTGAGCATCCTATACTAATGCATTATTTTTTCGACATTAATCAAGTATGAACCAAGTTCAAATGAAGCGAACTTCATCCAATTATACAAATTTTCTTAACATTGTTTATAATTTTATAAATAAAAGAAACCCAGTATAGTTTTATCTAGTTTCCTATCAAATCTTACTTTGAAAACATCGAAATCAGTTCATGTATTCTTAATTGTAGCCAAGATAAATCTACTAACCTTGGATTTCAACTATATATACGTGATTCTGCAGTTATAGATTATTTTAATTTTAAGATAGCCAAACATCATCTACAAAAATATCGAATTTCCATAGTTGAATTGAGAGAATCCAGCAAACTATTAACGCATCTTGGATCTCAAGTAGGTACAAGAATTTTAATTCACTTCCTTCCTTTTGAATAATTTTTGAATCCTGAATACAACTAATTTTCCCAGATCAACTACTGGGTTTCAAAACTAAATGTTTGAAATAAAAGCAACAGTTCATTTCACTCAAACATCTAACACCATAATATTTCAAGCTCTACAGTTTTTGAAGTGTGGTATCTGAGTAAGTTACTTCATTTTTCAAGCTTCAACAATACTCATCTACATAAACAATTGATTTGCCTGCTTTTCATTTTCCATTCATATTGTTATCTTTTCCTAGTTAATTTGAGATTGCTGAGTTTGTATAGAATAATGGTTCAGGAAAATCACCAGTAGATTTCTAACAAAGCAAAGCTCTCTACATCAGTAGCGGTTCCAGTCCTAGAAAAGTGGAGGGGCAAGGACTCAGATCCAGGGGTGATGTTTTAGTTGTGGGGGGAGGTTATTGGAGTTTATCAAAAAGTCGGAATTGAATTTATCTATTTTTTCCACGTACGAAATTTTATCATCAAACATCAAGAATTCGTCAATATTTATCTGTTAAAAATGGGGTCAGTGGGTTTTGACCCGCAAAATTTACAAAATAGTCAAAGATACTATAGGCCTCGTATTTATAGAAGTTTTAGACATTAATCAATGTAGGAATTGGGCAGCTTCTTAGGCTGGATTGTACCAAATTATAGGTGAAGACAGTTACTTGGCTTTACAAGTCAATATGAACAGTATATATGTAGCCTACTGTATTCTATAATAAAGACAAATAACCATCTAAAGTTAAAATTAGGCTACTGAACTCTAATAATTTTATCTTGAAATGAAAACTCGCAGATTAAATCTACCTCTATATTAATAAAGTTATGTATCAATAAAGTAGCCTACTAATGAAGAAAACAATTTTCAAAAATCCATGTAAACTGGGGGCAGTGCCCACCCAGCCCAGGCCTGGAGCCGCCACTGCTCTACATCAAAGGATTCAAAAATATTACCTTCTATAAAAATCTAATACTTCTTGAACAAATATTACTTGGGCAAAAAATCTAGTTTATAGCGAAAAATGAAAGCAAAACCCTCTTTAGAAATATTTACTTCCAGACAAATATAATTCAGTAGTTAGCAAAAAAGCTCATGATTATCCCAAAAACCAATTTGGAAGAACTTGTATTTTATAAAAATCACTCTAAAAACTAATTCTCTTGTGTTCTCCCTCCCTATTTATCAATTCAACCTCTGAAGAACCGAAATTCCTCTTCTCCATTGCAACAACAGGAGGCTCCAGGGAGGGACACAGATGATGTTTGATATTACGAGGCATAATAAAACCATTCTGTTTCTCAGAGCAGTACAAAAAGTAGGCCTTCAAAGTCAAAATTTGTTTTTCGGGTACCAAGGCTCCAATCCCCGGAACATTTGCCCAAAAATGGTTATCGGGCTCTGAAACAATTGAATCTGTAAAACTCAAATTCCGATGTTTTGGGAGATGTATACTTCCATAAACTTCAATATTAGACTTTCTTTGACCTTGAAGCGGTATTGCAGAGTCTGTCATTTTCAATTCAACAGATTCCTCCTCTTTCAACTCCTCCTCTTCTCCTTCCTCCTCCGCCTTCTCCTCCTCTTCCTCCACCATTTTCTCTTCCACTTCCTCTACATTTTCCGTCGCCTCCTTCAATTCCTCTTTGACGCTCTTCTCCTCCTCACCTACTCTTTCTTCTTCTTCCTCCAATTCTAAACTGTATTCATATCTGGATTGTTCTTCGTGATCGCTCTCCTCTTCTTCTCCTTCTTCTTTTGTTTCTACTTCGTTTTCTCCTTCTTTTTTCGCAGATTTCTTCTTCCTTGTCTTTGTTGTTGGTGTAGGTGTTTTCTCAGTTTCTCCACTTTCTTCCTTTTTATCAGTCTCCTTTGTTTCTTCAATCTCTTTTACCTCCTCTTCAACCTCCTTTTTCTTCTCCTCCTCTCCTTCTTTCACCTCTTCTTTAACGTCCTTCTTCTCCTCCTCTTCTCCTTCTTCCACCTTTCCTTCTTTCACCTCTCCTTCTTTCACATCTTCTTCAACTTCTTTCTTCTTCTCTTCCTCTCCTTCTTTCTCCTCTTCTTCAACTTTCTTTCCCTCCACTTCTGCTTCTTTTGCCTCTTCCTTCTCCTCCTTACCCTCTTCCTCTTTATCCTCTTCTCCATTCCCTTTCACCTCTTGCTCCACCTCCTTCTTATCTCCCTCCTCCTCCTCCTCCTCCTTCTTCTCTTCATCTCCACCACCTTCCTCAATTTTCTCTATAACCTCTTCTGTTTTATCCCCATTTTCTTTTCCGTCTTCCTCTTTGTGATCGACTTCGTCTTCAGCTTTTGAATCCCTTTTATTCTCATCTTCCTTCGTTTCTTCTTTAGCTCCCTCCTCTTCATTTTCCTTCTCTTCTAACTGTTCTTGTTCTTCTCCTTCTTTTTCTTCTTCCTTATCATCTTTATCACCATTCTCTTCTGTCTCATTCGCGTCGGTTTTCTCTTCTGTTTCTTCTTCCTGCTCCTCTCCAAACTTCTTTTCGAACCGCTTCTTCAATTCTGAAAATTTAAGAAATAAATTTAAATAATTTTTTTATTGGTTTTTCAAATCAATAGCCTAGTATTTTGTAGTTGAAGTATTCAATAGAGTTATGAATAATTGTCTTCTCCAAACTCTTTATTCAGAAAATTGAACTTTAAACTTAGCTAGGGCTATTTAAAATAATTGATAAATTAAATGATAATCAAATTCTCTTTTTAAAAAACTTTAAAATTATTATTCCACATACATGTTTCGGGACTCAGCCCATTACCACAATTGATAATGGGCTGAGTCCTGGAACATGTATGTGGAATAATAATATTTCAAAGTTTTTTCAAAATAGTAAGTTATTTGATTTTCATTTAATTTATCTTTATTCAGATTTCATCCAATTATCGTATCCAATAGGGTTATATAACTCACATAATCTAACTTCCTCTTATTAGTTTGAAATTTTCTCAATCAGTACAGTAACTTATATTAATTTGTCGTTAAAAGGAATTTCATGTAAGAATTCCCTTTTTTCCATTATCATTATTTTCATTATTGATATGGTCTTGCGGCGAGCGAGGAAGACATTCTGGCAAGATAGGTGAATAATTATTCGGTCAATATTGTTTGAAAAATTTAAAATTTGGTCAAAACTGTACAACAATTTTTTTTGCAATTTTAAACTGAATCTATATTTTGAACCAATATAGGCTGAGCTAGAGTCATTTTTCCATCTTGCCAGAATTCCTTCTTTGCATTTCGACAGACTATACCGTATGCTTTCTCTGCTAAATAAGTTGCATATTATAATTCAATTTAAGTGATACTTTTCTAATATATACAACTTACTTGGCTCAATAGGCCCTGTATAATCGTCAATCTTGACATCCTGTTCCGAGTCATGAAATTTGAGAGTTATCCCAGTATTGTCATAAGACTCTGTTGACTTTACACTCTCCTGGTCATCTGCTTTTTCCTGTAAAAATGAATCAAAATGTACCTTACATCAAGAAAATTCAATGTAGCCTATATTCTAAACTTGATAATTTGAAGTCTGTGGCCTGTGGGTCAGAAATGATTAGTAAAAATATATATTATTATTCATTTATTTGAAAGAATACGTACAATATAGGCTTGTTATTGGGTAACAACTCAGAAAATAATTCCAAAACTTCTTTTTTTTTCAAATCTATGACAATTATTATATGTTCATCCACTACCGAAAGGCAGACAATATACTTTCAACGTGGAGCCTATGTTTGTCTACGGTTTGATTTCTTTCAAAAAAGAAACACAAGACGATATTATGCGTAACAGGTGTAATGAAATAATCCAAAACAAGTATGAGTGGGTATATAGTCTTTCCAAGCAAAGAAGGCCCTCTAACAAGATGAGAAAATTACTCCAGCTCGGTCAAAATTGGTTCAAAAAATATTGATTTGGTCTCAAATTGTAGATCAGAATGTTTTCTACGATTGAGACCAAATCGATAATTTTTGAACCAATATTGACCAAGCTGGAGTCATTTTCTCATCTTGCCAGAGGGTCTTCTTTGTTGAACAGACTATACTTCTAATCAGATTGTTTCATTTGACGCTTTATCATCTTATTATTGTGTTCTCTCTTGAGAGAATTATTCTCCTTCCTTTTCTCAACTTTCTTTCTCTTGAAACATCACAGAAAAGCTTGAATAATTGCTTTGCTTTGGGAAGCGGTTTGTCCCAGTGGTAGAGAGCGTCTAATCGGTGAGATTAGATAAGCGACGTGCCTCTACCACCACTGTAGTAACGGTGACCGGTTCCTCTGAATTCAATTTATGAGCCTTAAAAATCGCTTCCCGGTGGTTCGGAACCCACCTAAAGCAGTAGGTCCATTCATCTCTCATCATCATCCTTCCCATTACCCACGCACAGGCCCAAAAGCCCATGTGGGCATCTCCCTCACAAAAAAATGCAAGTGTATAAGCTTAGGAAAAAGAGTTGTTTATATTTTCCTTTCTTCCTTTTTCTTCTTCTGTGATTTAAGTTTCTTTTGTAACATCACAAATTCAACAGCCTCTATTATTTCCAATATTAACAACCTATCTGATAGAATTCTGTACCGTAGTTACTTTTCCAATTCTCCGATGTTGTCAACCACTGGCGGCTCGTGCCCACGGAACAAATGAAGTGCCCGTATCTTTTACTGTACAGCACTTCACCTATTTCGTGGACACGAGCCGCCAGTGTTGACAACACTTTCCAACAACCTACCTCCTCATCAACAACAGTTGTCGGCTCATCGACAACATCCACCGGCATGTTGTCAGCTAGATTTTCCGCATTTTCTTCAACAGTTTCTTCTCCTGTTTTCTCCTGAACCAAAACTGGATGAGTGACGTCTTCCCAAACCATAACACCGTTGCTGGAGTTGTTACTGTCTAAGGTCGGTTTACGTTCTAGGGCGACTGTAAAATCAAGGAAAACTCAATCAATCAATTTTATTACTTTAAAGATTTCATAGCCCATATAGGCTACAACATTAAATGAAAAGTATTAAAGTTAATGTTATGGAAAATTATGAATGGAATGTGATAATAATAATAATGATCGAAAAAGAAAATCAATACACTCAAACATATAATAAATATATTGAGAAACATAAATAAATGAAAAGAAGAAATTTGAATAAACAATATAAGGAGAAATATTGTTGCTGTAGCTACAGATCAATGATAAGGAAGGCTGAAATGTTTTACAAAGAATATGTCTGAGCGTGAGTTGAAGAGTTTGAAATGATGGAGAAACTAGGGGAATTGTTTTAAAAAATTGATATGATATTGTTGATGAAAAATTTCCCAAATTCAAAATGTTGAGAAAAAAATTGTTGGTAATAGCCTACTGGGTTTATATTCCAGTGCTACTTTTCAATTAATGAAAATCAAAGTACCCTTTTTGATTTATTTTTATTTTGCATAACATGTTTCGGCGTTCTAGAGCCATTTTCAAATGCAAATAAATTCTATTGCATTTAAAAATTGTACTTTGATTTTAATTACCGGTTGGCTAATTGAAAGTTTTGATCAATACAGTACCCCTAATATGAGAGAATGAGTATTCCAGAGCAAAACTGTATAATTCATAATATGAAAATATAGAACGATTTGATGGGAAAACAAACGGATTTGGAGAAGGAAGTTGATAACTTGATAAGATTGATAAGAGGAACAAATATAGTGTGATCATCGTTTCATATGATTATTCATTTCATACACAAATTGAATAAATATTAGATATGATAAAAATTTAGTTATACATCTTATTGTATTATTGTATTGTATTGTATTCATCATAATACATTTCTACATTTAAGTTTTTTGTATCTATAATTTATCGATTTGTATTTTAAATCAATTGTTGTAATGTAAGCAAAATGGATCTCTGATCTGTTGCTTCCTCATATTCTTGTTTCTAATAAATAAATAAATTTGAATCAATTCTTCAGTGGAGCTCTATTTTTGTGAGCATAATAATTAACACAGATAATTTACAGTAGAGTCTTCTTTTGTCAAATTTCGATACAATAATGGAGGAACGATTATTATATCAGCTCTTCTTCAATAAGATATCTTATCAGATTTAGACAGAAAGTATTACCCTGGAAAAGAAAAATGCTCTCTCTATACCGTATGTTACCATAATTCGCTTTATTCTTGATTGAAATGTTTCCCAATAATTCACTATACTGTCACAATTCACTAAAGGCCTAATGGATAAATGCTCAAAGTAGACAGTCATTATCATCTAATAGGCTACTGTAAAGTTTAATACAGCCTACTGGATAATATATGAAAACTTTATCAATGAAAACCAAACCCCACCTTCAATCTCAGACAGCTTTTCACTAGACTTCTCCGTCTCGACCTCATCGTCCGCTTTCCCCAGCAGATCCTCCGCAGAAACCTGCTCCGAGAAGGTGTCGTCCATGTTGGATTTCAGATGGCAAATGGGTCCACAGTCCATGCGCGCCAGGTAGATGTAGAGCGTCATGAAGGTCTGATGGAGTATGGCGGCCGATCCGCCTTCCGGCTCGTCGGTGAGGAGCTCGCAGATCAGGATCATGGTTTGCGTCAGGTTCTGTCGTAGGAAAAATTCATAATTTATTCCAATTCAAAGCGATGTAATATATCTTCAAAGGTTTAAAAACCTGTGCGCAGATATATGCTACTCATAAGATAGGAAAAGTATTTTCTTATATTCCTATCTATATATTTTCCTATCGTAAGATCGTAAGCAACTGATAACTCAAGGGAGAATAATAATAATAATAATAATAATAATAATAATAATAATAATGACAAATAATAGTATAATAATAATATATAAACACTTTACAATATACAAATAGGTAAATCAAATGTGATATATTTATTGGATATAGGGAAAATCTTTGGTGTTGGCATTCCATGCATGAAGCAAATAGGATTTTATTACTATTAATATATTATTCTTTTATGACAGAAATTCTATGATTAGAAAGTTTCACAATTTCCTTATTTTTATTTCAGTTATTTATCATTGAAAATTCTTATTTTTTTAAGAAATGTTTAGTTTCTATTGATTTGTAATAAGTGAGAAAATTTCTTTCTTCTGCATAAGGTGATTAGACTTATAAAAGCATTGGTATGTTGTAAGTATGTTTGGTAAATAATATTCAAATAATGATTTCAGTATAATAATAGCTTAGCTACTCAGTAAAATTCAAAGAAAAGTATGAATAATAATTGAAAGAAGATAGAGGGAAAAATAATAGAAATGAACAAATATTAACGTATTTGAATTTATATTTGTAGTAAACTAATTGATCAATTTGTAATGAAAAATTAAGATGTTTAAACCACTGATTTAATAAAATATCGAGATACCGGTTTCGGTTTTCACACCATTATATCAATCTCTGGTAAACCGTAATCTCAGTTCACCAGAGATTGATAATGGTGTAACAACCGAAACCGGTATCTTGATTTTCAATAAATCAGTGGTTTAACAACATCTTGTCTTTTAATTTAATATGGATAACTACCTTAATATCACCTTCATAACTACAAAAAAAAGATAAATTTTCTTCCCAATGATGTACTAAATACTACAAGAAATTATAATATATGATGAGATCATTATAGCCTACATCTTAAAATATCAACTCCTGATTTAGCTATTTCTATAGGCTAATACTATGGGATAATAATATATTACTATAGGGGTTGAGCTAGAACAATGTGAGAATTTCCATGAACTAAATAATTATATATTCTAAGTAAAGATAATATGGCTTTTCTGAGGTTTTGTTATGAAGAAAGGGTCAAGCTTGAATTTTGTGAGATTTACTATGTACTGTACCAAATAATTTCAATTGTAATCGTACCGGTATAGTTCATTGTGTGAAGATGCGAAGCAGTAAATTGATACGTATGAATTTTCCAATTACAACAAAAGAGTGTAATGAGAAATGAACGATGAAAACGCATCTTAGGTGGTTTCAACCTCTTTTCAATGCTTATGAATTTGAAAAACAATACCGAAAAATGTTGAAACATATTATTTCAAGTACCGGACTTAGAAATCCAGCAGCCACCGCCACAAAGTTGAGCCATCGCACGGTTTTCCTGAAGCCGCAGAGTCTCAACATATTCTGGAGTTCATCGAGTTCCAAGCCCACGCCTTTCCACTTGTTTATCAGCTCTTTTTCCTCCACTATTCCACTCTTCCCGAACTGCAACAGAGAACGAAAAGAGGTGGAAAAACGGATGGAGTGTGATAGAAGAATCAATGCAATATAATATGATAATATCAATCACTTCAGTGGAAGACTGTTTTTGAGAGTTTTATATTGATAATTTATCCATTATACACAATCATAATTTGGAGATAAAAAACAGGCCTCAATATTTCCATCTCAATT
Source organism: Sogatella furcifera (assembly GCA_017141385.1). Lineage (NCBI taxonomy): Eukaryota > Metazoa > Arthropoda > Insecta > Hemiptera > Delphacidae > Sogatella > Sogatella furcifera. The sequence goes on along the minus strand of CM029558.1, from coordinate 15,084,570 downwards.
TTATTCAAAATAGTGATATAGAAGTAGCATATTTCTATCTAAAAAATCAAAGCAGAACTTATATTCGCAGTTTTACAGAGAAAAGTTACACTAATATTTGCAAACATGATAATATAATTATAAGAACTGCTTCCACAGTTGTAGGCCTATTATATTGATTAGATTAGATTTCTTTATTCATTTAGATAGCAACAAAATATTTATGCTTAGTTTCTAGATTACAAGAGTTATTATTAAATCTAGGTAATTATTCTATTATTTTTACAATTTACACACTAATTTCGATATTTTACACTACAATTCTTACAGGTTATTCTATATAATCTATTCAACGAGAGAGATTACATATGAATGCAAAAATCATAATTAGAACAATTATTATCCAAACAAAATGCTACTTGCTTGCAATCTTACTTGTGCATTAAAATATCTAAATAGGCGAAGTTTGGACATGAAAATGTCCATTCTTGGGAAAGGATAAGTATATCCTTTCCATTCACTTATAATGTAAAATATAGAGAGTTCAAGATATAGAGATTAGATAAGTTATATAGAGAGATTATTGATAAAGAGATTGAAAAGCATTCACTGCCCGCGCCCCTCATATTCAGGGGGATCTGGAGCTTGTCATAAGATCGAATGTTTCACAAAAAGGCATAGGCTACACAAAAGACATAGACAATATAATTTTTCTCATAATAATTATCTAGTAGGCCTGGACCTATAATAATTCACCATGTACTCTTACCTCGGATAAATATAGATGACTTTATTTTGGACTTTATAAAAGTTTTTGTGAGCAAAGTTGAGATACAAGTTCCCTCTCCCACTCAATCCACAAGAGAAAGTATTCTCCGAGAATTCAACACTCTCAGTGATAGATATATAAATCCGAACTTGCATTCATCCATTCCCTCTATATGAAGTTGGGAAGAATATATGGTTTGTGGAATTGTGTAATTATCTTAATATATTATTATAATTATCTTATTCCCACATAGCACATGAACATATCAGATACGTATCAGATAAGTTACATCAATACTTACAGTATGTATCGGATACGTAAATTTACGTATCTAGTACTTATCTGATACATATCTGATACGTGAAAATGTCCGCTTTTGAGATACATATTATTTAGGTATTGATTATACGTATCCAATAATGTATCACCCTCATGTCTTGGATATACATCTAATATGTAACTAACAAAAAAGAATTGCTAAAATACTTTGTTGATCAATGATATAAATATTATCAAATGATGATATTGATATTTGTAATTGTTGAAATAAAATCATAATAATCCCGTTAATCCCATTTGGAAAGACATAACAAGATGCATAAGAAACTCAACCTCAAAATACTGAATGCAATCAATAGCCTACTTAGCATTGGATCAGATTCAAATCAATTCATAAATGAAACACAGATTTATATAATAAGTAATATACTATAATATTACATTCAAATAAACAATTTTCATCCTTTTAAAAGTACTATTCTGGTTTTGTCTCCACAATCACATCAGCTTACATTTCATCACTTCTCACAACAGAAAATTTCAGTTCAGAAAGAGCACACAAGCAGAGGCACAGTTACTAATGCATTAGTGGGTAGGTTTAGCGTATACGTATCTGATACGTATTGGAAAGTATCTGGAGATACGTATCAATTCTGCCTCAAATAATATGTATCAGATACGTTTGAGGTACATATTTTGTAATACATACTTTAAGGGTTACATTGATATGTACTTAATATGTATCGGATACTTTGTGTGCTATGTGGGTTATATATCTTGAATCAATCATATTCCCAGCACTCACCTGTTTGATCAAAACTCTCAAGAACCCAGCAGTAAGTCCCGACGGGGTGGCGATCAACGGATACTCTATTCTATCTTTGACGGGGGGCACATCACCGTTAGCAAGGGCGCGAAAGTAGGCGGAAGACCAATTCAAAAGATCGCGCGGTTGAGTTTTGATGGCGGCTTTTGCGTACTGCTTGAGGATATAGGGCAGATTCAGGGGCACGTTGATCTGTTGGGAGGCGTACAAGATGTCGTCGGAGATTGTGCCCATGGTGGAGAATTTACTGCAAAAAAATATTATAGAAGTTTCAGTAGGCTATGGATGACATGAAGATCTATTCATCTCATAAAGAGATTAAGTAGCCTATATTATGGTCGAGCAAAGAAGACATTCTGGCAAGATAGGAGATGACTTCAATAGTATAAACATTATTATTGTAGAAGTGGGACTCAAAGATAAAGTATCAATGAATGTAGATCTCAGTAGCCCTAAAAAAGGAAATATAAAAGTGATTGTATATTGTCTATCATGTATTGATATTCATATTGAATACTGAATAATGATAATTATGTCTGGGAGATATTACAATTCATGGAATTGATATTTTATATTGAATACTGAACAATAATAATTATGTCTGGGGATATTATAATTCATGGAATCTTGGATATACATCAGTATGTAGTCAGCTATTAAAGCAATGTACGTACTTTTACAAATGATAGAAAATTTATCAGTCCTTTTCTGGACTGAATTTTTCTTCAAAATTGTGGTTGATATAGTGAAGGATCTGCGTCTGTCTTCTCTCTTCCCCTATAATAATTATGATTATGAGGTTGTCTGCTATCTGGATAAATAAATGAGAAATCTATGTATGATGTCTCCTACCGGTACCGTATATTAGGATATGATTGCATAATAGGCTGTTAAATTAACCCCCAACAAAATTGTAAATATCGTAGATAGATGGATACAATAATGAAATAATAAATTATGATGATCATTATTCATTAATAATTTTGCTGTGTGTAGTGAATTTAAAGGGAATGTTGGGCACATCTTACTATTCCAGGTCAACTTTAAGATAATTTTTTAAAGTGTTCACGTTCAAACTTACATTATTGGGTGTTCAAAATAGATGTCAGCTCTTCAATACATCAGTAATCACTGTTATCAACTGAGACTTGACAGTCAGAGGGTCTGCTGAGGATATTATGCATTTTATTGTTGCTACATTGTTGTCATAGCAACAGGGGGTTTCGTGCTTTCGTGAGCTCAAAAACTTGAAGGTCAGTACAATAATTGCTGTTATCTAGTGCAGTCGGTTGTTGAACTTCATTTTCCATTCAACCTTACCCTCATTTTGATGTACTGATAATCGATAATGCAATTTTATTGTATTTAAAACCAAAATAATGTTTTGATAGTCAATGAAGTGATGAGAGTCATTTCAAATTTGCCGCTTAACGTAATACCAATACAAATAGTTGAAACTATTTTCTCGTTTCCAGCATTCTCATTCATTGAATCGAATTGATTCAAAATCATGATATTTATAAGTTTAATAAAGAATTGTTGATTCAAGGCTGATTCGAGAGAAATTTGAAAATTGAAGGCGAGAGAATCAATAATTTACAATCGTCTCAAAATTTTATATTATTGTAGTGGTAACACTACCTAGAGCAAATCAACAAGAAAGTAAACAGAAGCAAATAGGTTAGACGTTTGTTTTATTTGGCTTGTCATATTTCATGCTATTTAAACTTAATTTTAAAGTTTTTCACAGTTCTTCAGTAATTTAATTCGAGTTTCAGATGATACTCTTGGGTTTTCATCGAATTTCTTAGCCAAACATCTCACCGTCACTATGTAAACTCAACAGAACGAATATGGACTTGGACTTGGCTTTTGGCATAGCCAAAATACTGTGACAGAATATGAAATTGAAATTTCGATGGCTATTTTTTGGTTTAGTTTTACTAGTCATAGTTTATTTGATAGTATATCGTGATGTGACCAATTTAGCCGATCGTTCAGAGTTCGCCAGTCTGTTCAATTATTACCAGAGTGCTAATCAAACTTCAAAACATTCAAAGAATGGAACAATTGAACTCAGTAAAGCTGTTGTTACCTCCAAACCGGAAGAGAAAAAGGAATGGTGAGTAAAGTACACTATTTTCTAATTCTGTAGTTCTATCTCCTTCATTTAGTTCCTTGTAAACACTTGACTTAACATTAAACTATTGAATGGTCATTTTGTTATACTAGGTACCTTTTTATGCCTATCCTCAGATTTTGTTCCCCAGGGATCATAAAACCTATAACTAATGGAATCAGTTTCATTCTTTCTGGACACGTCATAACGTATTTCTATGCCTCGAATTTGTTTCTACCTAAGCTTGCTCTAAGCTTACCATCATTCTTTTTCCTGCAAGCCTGCATTCAATGTGACCATATCCTTATCATACCGACTCTTAGTATGTAGACTATCTGTTTTGCTCCTTGAAACTAACTTCATCTTGTTTGAATCAAGAAATCGAGATCAAACTGCTTTCAGTCCAACTTTGTTCAAATGATGAAAGTCCATTTTAGTAGAATAAAAAGAATTTATGTGAAACTCTCTTATGAACTTGATAGCAGAGAGAATGTTATTATTTAGAACAATGAGTAAGATTTAAATTTAAGTTGCTTGATTGATATTTTTTAGGATTCCTTCAGAAATTGTCGTGGCGGTAGTGGTCTGCGGCGACCGATTGACAGAAACGTTGGTTATGTTGAAATCCGCCATTTTGTTCAGTTTCTACTTGAGTCATGAGTTGCGTATTGTGATATTCACCGAGCATTCTCTCTTCCAGAGTTTCAGCGAAAAGGTGAGTATAATTTTTAATATAGTATATATTATTATTTACTATTGTGTAACTTATATATAGTCTGTCCGAACAAAGAAGATATTCTGGCAAGATGGGAAACTGACTCCAGCTCGGTCAATATTGGTTCAACAATAATAAATATCATAAATTTGATAAATCATAATTTTAATAAATATCATAAGTTTCAATAAACAATCATAAATTTGGTCTCAAATTGTAGATCATTGAGCATTCTTATCCACAATTTGAGACAAAATTTATAATTTTTGAACTAATATTGACCGAGCTGGAGTCATTTTCTCATATTGCCAGAATGTCTCCTTTGCTTGGACAGACTATAGTGATAGGTAATCATGGTTTTTCTTGACAAATCAGCGAGCATAGGAAGTATTTTCTCTAAACTGTGAGAACACACAGATTCCTCAACAGCTGACTGCAGTGATTCCTCAACAGCTGACGGCAGTGATCCCTCTAGCCCAAAAAAGTAATCAAACTCTTGCTCAATGCTCTTTTTTGCATGAGAAAAATATCATGTAAATCCGGAGCGTGGTCTCACCTCCCACAAGAGCAATCCGTAATTCAGGATGGTACGCCATCAGTAGGCACTTCAGGTCTACCAAGTGACTTAGATTTCTCAGGAGGTGGATCACTCTAGACAGCTTCTTATAAACTTGGTCCACAATTCGATACAATACCATAGAGTTTCCTTTATCTCAGGGCTACTTTTATCACTGTTTTCCTATTTTAAATCATTATCAAAGTTTTGTTGTCATAGAAAAATTATAACAAGCTAAAATTTTTGTGCTCTACATTTTTCGAAATTCTATATTTTTCGATAGCAAATGGTGATTCTGGTGATTTTAATCGTGTTTTGGACTCTTTTGATTCGGAAGAACTTTAGAAAATTCAAATCTCAGTGTGTCCTATCATGAAATACCATGATTTCCCATCGACGGAAATTAAGGTTATATTGCCGGTGGAACTTCCTTTGGAACTCCCCACCGAATAAGGCATACGAATACATACATCAAAGTACCCTTTTTCGACTATTACATGTTTCGACTATTTATAGTCATTTTCAAATGCGTTTCAAAGCATTCACATTTGAAAATGGCTATAAATAGTCGAAACATATAATGCATTGAAAAAATAATTGAAAAAGGGTACTTTGATAATGATTTAAAATGAGAAAACAATACGATAGAGATTTTAGTTATCATTTGACATTTGAAGTCAGAAGATAGCAAAATCGTTGAAAAGAATGTTGAATGAATGTCTTCACAGGTTCCTTTTTCGTTACACTATTTCAAATCCAATGTACATCCACATATTATTTACTGGCCTGCCGATAAATTTTTATCATTTTCATTCTATCTTGTGTAAATATTTCGAATATGATTCAGTTATTTTCTAAACAGTTTGTGAAAATCTGCTAAATTCTTCAATTTTCCACAGCTGACAGAGTGGCAAGGTCATACAAACACCTCGTTCCAGTTCGAGTTGCACAGTTTGTCGTTTCCCGACAAAAACGGAAACGAGTGGAGGAAATTATTCAAACCATGTGCAGCGCAAAGACTGTTCTTACCTGTGAGTATTTCAAATGAAATGATTTGTTATTAAAATAAAAATCTTTCTTAATTGGAAATACTCACATAATTAACTGAAGACTGTATTCTGTCTTCGCTATAGTTCTGAAATGAATGTTGAAGTTGACACCAACGAGTTAGGGTGTCTTTTCTGCTCCTTGTGCGCTCCAACAGCTGATGTTGTCACTGATTGAGGCATTAGCTATGCCTAGATGATGTTTTTGAAATCAAAAGAGACAATAGATGCTTTACATCAGCTGTTAGTAAGTTACATCACGTACATGAGACAGTTGAAACCGCCTCAATTGCTGTTCAGTATGATAATTGCCTGCAATCGATAATACGTTAGACGATCAAAATATGTGATATAACTTATTTATTCATTTATTCGAGAAATTATACAATAGAGAGTGAAAACACAGACATCAAAGTCTAAAACGTGTTTTCCGCAAATTTTGATAGAAATTATTGTAAGTTCTTGTGTCTTATTGAAACGTATCAAGAATAAAATTTGAAGGAAAACTTCATCCACTCGAATGTAAGAGTAAGACTATGTCAAAAAAGTGAGGCTCAAGGTTAGGCTTAGGCTTGAGGTTTATACGAAACTATGATATACAAATCATATAATATGATATATGATAAATACGAGTATGTATATACTTTGTAGTATATAATTTGTTCATGAACTTTGTATGTACTATGTAGCACCCGCAGCCTAACCTTGAGCCTCACCTTATTCGACATGTTCTCACCCTAATACCTAGTTTATACGATGCCAATTGTCATGAGCCAATAATTGTCTCCTGAAATTTACAGCTGATGTAAAGTATCTATTGAATCTTTTGTTTTCAAAATCATCAGCTGGGCATGGCTTGATGAAAACTCTAATAGACAATATCAGCTGTTTGCGCCCGGCATCAGTTGTCTTATGACAATTGCCTCGCCAATTGGCATCGTATAAACTAGGCATTAGTTATCATCTTGAAAGCAATCGACCTTTGGACACCCAGTTTACTAAGATTACATGTAGATAAAATGTTTTAAAGATAACTTTATCTATTGGAATTGAATGAAATTTAAAACTGAATAATTTTATTTTCTGTTTTTGTTCTAGTCACTGCTCTCTCACCTGGATAGAGTTCTCTATGTAGACACAGATGTGATATTTTTAGCGCCATTATCCAAATTGTGGGCGCATTTTGATAAAATGAATTCAACACAGATGGCAGCTCTGTCTTCTGAACATGAGGATCCTAGTATTGGATGGTATAATAGGTTTGCCAGGCATCCTTACTATGGAAAAACTGGTAAGTTGTATTACATTGTTGTTTTCTATATTGATCAATAAAATTAAGAAATCAAATACTCTTTTTTCAAAACTTTAAAAGTATTATTATTCACAGACATTTTTCGGGACTAAGCCCATTTTCAGTGTGACTAGAATAATACTATATTACTATTCTAGTTGAATTGAAAATGGACCAATTCCCGAAACAAAGTTTTAAAAAAGGGTACTTTGATGTTTTATTGAAATTTTAAATAGCCCTAAGTATCAATGTTTTCCATATCTATTGGATTTCTAATTTTCAAGCAGTTTTGACGTGTAGTGAAATCGGAATCCCAATTATTGAACCATAAGAAGTTTTCAATTAACCTAGCCTTTTCTGAACTGAATTTCTCTTCAAAATTGGGATCGAGATAGTAAAGGACCTGTGCCTGTTTTCTCTTTCTCTATTTTATAATTATTATGATTGTGTGTTTGTATCTCTGAATAAATAATTTTTTCCAACAATAGATTGCTATAGTCTGCCCAAGCAGAGAAGAGCCTCTGGCAAGATGAGAAGATGACTCCAGCTCGGTCAATATTGGCTCAAAAAATATTGAGTCTCAAATTGTAGATCAGGATGTTTTTTACAATTTGATACCAAATGTATAATTTTTGAACCAATATTGACCAAGCTTGAGTCATTTTCCTATCTTGCCTGAATGTCTTCTTTGCTTGGACAGACTAAATGTATGATGAAGGATTCACCTTCATTTTTGTTTGTTATATAATTTCACTTGTATTGAATGTGTTAAGGAAACATAAGCAATGTTGTGATTGTGCAGATCTCTTATTTCATTTATCATGAATGGAGAATTTTATCCTCAGTTGAAAAAAAATAGCCTATTGATTTTTGTTTTGTATTACAGGTGTCAATTCAGGTGTGATGTTGATGCATTTAGCCAAAATGAGAAGTTTTGGTTGGTCGAGTTACCTCCAGCCTATTTACAATGAGTTCAAGCTGAAGCTCACTTGGGGTGATCAGGATATTATCAACATCTTATTCCACTTCCATCCAGGTAGGCATATAATTTTTTATTTATTTTTTCATGTGTATAATACTCTTGAGTTCTATTGAATATCTTAACCTATTCATTAAATCACCTTTTTAATATTTTCGTTGTCTTGTTAAGTAGTTGTGAAGGTGATATTGTGGTAGTTATCCATATTAAATGAAAAGACAAGATATTGTCTAAACTCAGATTTATAAAAAGTCGAGATACCGGTTTCGGTTGCTACGTCATTATCAGAGGTTTACCGGAGATTGATAATGGTGAAGCAACCGAAACCTGTATCTTTATATTAATAGATTTGTGGTTTGACTTCACCTTATTTTCTCATTAAATTTTCATCTCTCTATTTCAATTTTCTATATGTATATCTAATAAGCTTCAGGTATCTTTTCAAAAAGCCAGTATTTGCTTTTGTCTACTATAGTTTTGTCAAGCAAAGAAGACATTCCTTCGAAATTGCAACTGTTTAATGCTAATAGTTCTACTCTTACCATCTCTCTCTCATCACATCTAACTAGTGGTAACTTATAGTGGCCGAAATGATTTTACTCTATGAATTTGAGATCTCTCTTTCATAACACATACAGGCCTAGAAGCCCATGTGGGAATCACCCTTAGGAAAAAGATTGCTTCCTATAAATGTTCTACATCAACTGTTAGAATAGCCTTTATTATATCTGGGAGGGCGAAATTAGGGCGCAGTTGGCCCTTTCTTACATTCAACCCTCTCAGGTTACACTCAATTGAGTTCCAATAGCATGTTATCAATCAGAGTTGTCATTTAGATGATAGTTGCTTAGATGATGATTTTGAAATCAAAAGAGAATAGATGTTACATGTATCTTTACATTGTCAGCTGTTTGTACTTAGTAGGTTACATGAGCTAGGAAACCGCTTAACGGTCTGTCGATAGCTACGAGTATAATGAAGAAAGGAAGCATTTTATCATCTCATTATATTTTATAGAAACTTTTGTCGTTTCAGAGCGCCTACTATTGTATTCATGCGCGCACAACTATCGTCCCGACCACTGTATGTACTCGTCCATGTGTCGGGAGGCCGACAAAGAAGGCGTCCTAGTCGTGCATGGATCGCGCAGTTCGTTTCACGGCGAAAAGCAGCCGGCATTCAAGGCCGTCTATAAGGCTATGGAGGAGGTGAATATCGAGTTAATTATCGATTTTGTCATAGATTGTCGATTTTATCATCGATTATCAATTTTATTATCGATTATTGTTTTTATCATTCATTATCGATTTTATCAAAGACAATTTACTCTAGGTTAGGTATTCTAAGATTTTATGTTTAATTTAACAATTTTATCATCGATTTTCGATTCCATCACCTATTATCAATTTTATCATTTGCTGTCGATTTTATTATTGATTTTGCCATCAGCTGTCGATTTTATTAAATTACCGATAATAGATTTTATCATTGATTTTATAATCGATTATCGATCTCAGAACTTTGATTATCGATTATCAGCTGCAGATCCATTCTATCATTTCACAGGTCTGAGAAAATGATAAATGGTTATGATTCTATCTTCATTTTTATTCAGTTATTTTAAATAAAAAGAGAGTACAAAAGGCTTTAATTCTCAAAATTGTTATTACAATGTTTTATTTTAAAACTGAAGCAAAAGCAGACCAATTTACCTATTGAGAATTTCAGGAGTGAGCAGTTTGTGAACGCTTCAAATGATTATGTAACTTCATATTGCTGATGGCAAAATCAATAATAAAACAAAAAAACGACAGCTGATGGCAAAATCAATAATAAAACAAAAAAACGACAGCTGATGGCAAAATCAATAATAAAACAAAAAAACAACAGCTGATGGCAAAATCAATAATAAAACAAAAAAACGACAGCTGATGGCAAAATCAATAATAAAACAAAAAAAACGACAGCTGATGGCAAAATCAATAATATTGTAACTTCATATTGCTTTCAAATTGATATAGCTGATGCCAAAAAGTTTTTGAAATGAAAAGAAACAATAGATGCATAAGTTCAGCAATACATCTGTATCTTGGAAATGTTGTTGTATTGATAAAATTTATGCGTAGGTAACTTCAACACAGCTGAAGCTAATGAAGTGCCTCTAACATAACTCTGTTGTTTGTTGTATGTTTTCTTTATTAACAATGAGTGCAATTATTTTTATTTTCTTATTATAAGTAGTTAATATCTCGTAGAAGAGACAGACAAAACCGTCTAACGTTTTGGTGTCAGCTCCACCATTGTCAATATTTCTTAGAAACTGAATAGGGGGTAATAAAATACATAATTAAATACATGACATAATAACATTACATGACATTATAATATTATAATTAAATACATGACTCGACGGTCGGCCGCAGTCGAACAGCTACAGCCAATCACAGCTCTTGTCCTATTCTTGAGCTTGAAAAACAAGTTTTGTCGTGTCTTGTAAAGGTAAACGTACCTTTAAGAATTTTTCAGAAACATTTTTAATCTATTATTTTTGTACGTTAGTATTATTTTAAACTCTCCAACTTAGTTTTTATGGAAATCTTCCTCTTTGTCCTCAGTACCAGCTGCCCACCGATCCCTATGAGAACCTCCTGCTTCCAATGAAGAGTTACCTTGCACAAACCACTCAGTCCAACTGTGGTAAGGATTACACCATTTTCACCAAACAGTTACAGCGCACATTTCCACAGCCTCTCGACGACGGATTTAGATAACATCCTCTGTGCGAATGTCAGCTGTTTTGTGAGGGTGATGCACAAATGAACTCTAGGCTTTTTCTAGACAAAAAATTTTTTTTCACCTTTTGGAAACAACCTAATAGATGTGAGGGATGAAATTATAATTTAAGATATAGCTGATGGGAACAAGATAATGATGTATAATAATTGTACTTTGTTCGTGTATTTCCATTATTATTGAAAGCTTTTTTTTCAATTAAAAGACATTTCATTTCATAATTGGAAAAATCAAGATCTTAGCTCACATATTGTTTTGATTTTAAATTGAAATGGAAAATATTTAACATTCTACAGAGTACCCAATGATGTAAAGCTATGCAATAAAATTATTCAGGGAATTAACAAGGTACTGAACAAATTTTATAAAGTAAGAATCCTACCTCATGGATGTATTGTAACGTAATATATTTGGTCCAATCCCTGGTAAATACAGTTAGATATTATAGCTAATACCGAAAAGTTAGGCAGTATAGTCTGTCCAAGCAAAGAAGACCCTCTGGCAAGATGGGGAAATGACTCCAGCTCAATCAATATTTGTTCTAGAATTATAAATTTGGTCTCAATAGTAGATCGAATTGTGTCCTACAATTTGAAATCGAATTGATAATTTTTGAACCAATATTGACCAAGCTAGAGTCATTTTCCCATCTTGCCAGAGGGTCTTCTTTGCTTGGACAGACTATACCAACTGTCTTTTGTGAATGATGTAACCTACTAACAGCTGATTTATAGCATCTATTGTATTTTTATTTAAAAAACATCATCTAGGCATAGCTAAATGACAACTCTTATTGACAACATCAGCTGTTGGAGCGCACAAGGAGCAGACGAAACCGCCTAACTTTATGGTGTCAGCTATAGAATCTCAATAATATTATCAAAGGGTTTACAGTTATTATCGAATTATCACAAAGTTTACAATTATTATTGACTTTTAATTGATATTATCACAAACTTATAATCTTATTATCGAATTATCACTGATATTATCACAAAGTTTACAATTATTATTCAATATTCATTGATATTATCACAAACTTATCATCTTATTATCGAATTATCATTGATATTATCACAAAGTTTACAATTATTATTCAATATTCATTGGTATTATCACAAACTTAACAATAATTATTATTGAACTTGTTCTTTGTTCCACTTCACATCACCAATATTATTATTTGTAGCGTTCCCAATGAAAAATTGACGGTTGGTGAATGTTTTTCCATTAAACAGCTGATTCTAAGCTGAAACAGCTGATGAATAGTGTATATTATAATATTATAGTGTTGGAAACAGAGTAAGATAGTGATAAATATCAAGTCAGGTGACTAAATCGCCAATTTTGTTCTTGGGAATTCGTCTGTCCAAGCAAAGAAGACCCTCTGGCAAGATGGGACAATGAATCAAGCTCTGTCAATATTGGTTCAAAAATTATCAATTTGATCTCAAATTGTAGGAAACAATTTGATCTACTAATAAGACCACATTTATACTTCTTGAACAAATATTGACCAAGCTAGAGTCATTTTCCCATCTTGCCAGAGGGTCTTCTCTGCCTGGACAGACTATACACAAACTATTTCTCTCCCCGTCTCAAACAATTTATCGTGTTATTAGTATGGAATAATATTCCTCTTCACATTTTTTATCATCTTTCTTCATCACCTCTTCTTTCTTCATCTCTTTCTCCTTCATCTTCTTCTCTTTTCTCTTCACTTCCCATTCATCTTCAATATATTCTTACTTATTCTTGCTCCACTTTCACGTTTTATGCAACTTTTTATGTCAACTAATGACAATTTCAACTTCTAAAATAGTAGTTTTTCTGATAATGTTATAAAGTTTGTCCAAGCAAAGAAGACCTGGCAAGATGGGAAAATGTCTCCAGCTTGGTCAATATGTTTTCAAGAATTATAAATGTGGTCCAATAGTAGATCAAATTGTTTTCTCCAATTGGAGATGAAATTAATAATTTTTGAATCAATATTGACCTAGCTTGAGTCTTTCTCCCATCTAGCCAGAGGGTCTTCTTTGCTTCGACCTTGAACAGACTATACTTTAACTATTCTACTGTCTCTAATTTACTTCTACATATTTGATATTCATTACATATTCACGTCAAATCAAAATTGGATTAAGCATTAAATCCCTTCTATTATTATTCAAATACTGTATCACAAATGTCATCTATTAATATTTGAATTCGAATCTAAATATTCGAATAATATAACCTGCATCTTAAACCTTCATCATCATCATTCATCATCACTCATTCATCCTTTGCTTAAAATACTTGGAAACCAAGTCGCAATTGTAAAAAAAGAATAAAGAATATTCCATTCTTTTGCATAAAATCACCATTCCAATGATATTCATTTTAACCACCTAATTATAGTCTGTCCAAGCAAAGAAGACATTCTGGCAAGACGGAAAAATGACTCCAGCTCGGTCTATATTGCTTCAAAAATTATAAATTTGGTCTCAAATTGTACGAAACATTTTGATCTACAATTTGAGACCAAATTTATAATTTTTGAACCAATATTGACAAAGCTGGAGTCATTTTCCCATCTTGCCTGAATGTCTTCTTTGCTTGGACGGACTACAAATATGTTTGCAGTATTAGGCTACATACGATTTGATTCCAATCGTTTTTACCATACTTCCATGTACATTATTCCAATATAAGTTTGGTATTATATTATTGGTGATAAAATATTTTAATCTCTGATTTCATGTAAAATCCACCATAATATCTATTTAGTTATTCACTTATAGTCTGTGATAAAGGGGCTCAACTTGTCAATGTATTTCAATGCTTTTGTATAACCATATACATTTTGAATAAACTTATATTCATTCCAATATAACTCACTTTTATATTGAATTTCAACATGTAGAATCCGTTTTTATCCAACCTAAACCATAGTTAGAAATATTTTCTAAAACCGGTTTGTAGAATTATTCTTTCGGTAAGTGAAACCAAAGGTTGTCAGATCCACAAAGTTCATTTAGAATACCATACATAAGTATGGATAAGTTCCACAACATCTCTGATAAAAGAGTAAATTTTAATTATTTTTTCAATTGTTTTTGATAAGTATTCATTCATCTCAAGTTCAGCTTTTATAATCTTTTTGAAGATTTTATATCTTTTTCAAACTGATTCTTTTCCAAATGTAGCCTATGTATTTAGTCTAACATTTTCAATTAAAATGAACAATTATCTATCAAGTAACAGTAGGCCTATAATAATACAGAAATATCTATAAATAATATTCCAGAAATTGAATGACCACTTTAGCATATGTTATTATAACTCACCGAAATCAATGCATTGAATTTAAATTTATTGAATCCAAATTATTAACAAAAACAATTATTCTAGGTCTCCATCTACTCTACATATAGGTAAAGTCTGTCCAAGCAAAGAAGACATTCTGACAAGATGAGAAAATTATTCAAACTTGGTCAATATTTGTTCAAAAATTGAATATTTGGTCTCAAATTGTAGAGAACATTTTGATCTACAATTTGAGACGAAATTCATAAGTTTTGAACCAATATTGACCGAGCTGAATTCATTTCCCCATCTTGCCAGAATGTCTTCTTTGCTACGTGAGACTATACATGATTGTGTATTTTTCTTGCTTCCAAGTAGAAATTTATAATTTACGATAGAAAGTTGTGTTAATGAACCTCGCTCAATTTATTTATATTGTAGTGAATCTCAACAAAGAAATATCAGAAGTGAGGATAATACATACATAATAAATACATTATTTATTCAATTGAAAAACATTACAGTATATATTGTATAAAAGTTGAAGCATTATTATAATATATGTTTTGGTTTCAGTTGATTTGTACATAGTTGTGTATTAATTTTATTTTGATGTGTCATATTTTTCATATACTGTACCGTAATTTTATATTAAGATTATATTTTTCATTTTTGTCGTATGATTGGGCCACTATTAAACAATAAATCAATTATTATCCCCGATTTTGACTGAATTTATTCACAAATATTGATTTTTTGAATTCAATAAATGTTTGTCAATTTTATTAATGACTGATTCGCATTTCACAATTTTGTATGTCTGCTAGTTAAGATCATGATATCAATGTTTGATAATAATAAAGTGTTTTTCTGTGAATTAATTTGGTTGTTATCATTTTTTTTGGCGAATTTATAACCTCTAAATAAATTGAATGAAAAGATTTGAAGTATAAGATTAGTAGATTTTTTCATTAAAACGCTCATTTTCCAAAAACTACGCAAGTGACATGCTTGAAACTATTCTTATTCGATTCCTTAGTTTATTTCCTAAATCCCAGTGCATTTTCATAACCTGAAACGCTACAGGCTTCAGAATGATCGATTTTTTTCAGAGGATGCACAGTCTTGAAAAAAATCTAAAATAAATTATTCTGATATTTGTGAGTGTTGAGAAGGTTTGACGAATGTCAATATATCGTGGAAAAATGTATGAGGATCCTATTGCAGACATGTAAAAAGATGTAGGATGAACATGGCTTTTCCTATGAAAAAGTGAAAAGTTGAAAAAATGAGAATAAATTTTATTGAAATTTCATGTTTGGAGGGTATATATCTTCAAAATTTAGGATAGGAACATCTGATAAACTCATATCGGAAGATATATACCCCTATATAGATCCCTATCGGAATCCAGCCCTTCAAAGATGTCAAATTCACAAGTGATTTTTATTTTTTCCGTAGCTATGGAAGAATAATAATTATTATGAAGAATTCAAATTAATTCTGTAAGTAAAATATAGCCTAAGAAGTCGCCTGAAACGTGTTTTAAGATGCAATTTCAGGTAATAATTCGATACCGGGATATTATAACTAGGAAAAGTCCCCAAATTTCAAGATGTTTTTGCGTTTGCGGTGGATCTCGAGTATTTGGACAGAGAAATGTGAAAATGTATTGCGGGTTGCATACTCTTTCCATGAAAAATGAACAAAAACGTCTCCAGCCACGCCCCCTGAGACAGATAGTAGATTGCATTCAACAGGTGGCCGACTTAAGGATTCTTGTCTGCAATGGGTCTCCTCAGACCTAGCACATCAAATAAACAATCAATCAATCTGCTATTGGTTGAGCCATAGGCCACGCCCCCACAGGCAGTAGATCTTGAGTATTTGGGCAGAGAAATTTGAAAATGCATTGCGGGTTGCATACTCTTTCCATGAAAAATGAACAAAAACGACTTTAGCCACGCCCCCTGAGACAGATAGTGGATTGCATTCAACAGGTGGTCGACTTAAGGATTCTTGTCTGCAATCCCAAGTGCTTCATTCACTTGAAAATGGAGGGGAAAGCAGAACCGATTTTTGTCTCTGGCCACACCACCTGGACAGATTTTCGACCAAAACCAGTATCTCAACTTTTAATAAATCCATGGTTTGACAATATATTGTTTCTCCAATTGATATAATAATACATTAATATGTACTTGATTGATTGACAGAATAATCATGAAATGAATAATATCAAAGCTAAAAAAATTCAGCATCAATAAAATTAAATGAAAAATAATAATAACTCCACAAAGAATCTATGATAAAAAATTGTAGAATGAATTTACGGATTTTCCAATTAACACAGTAGATAGGCTACAGTAGACTTTATATTGTATTATTGGTCTGCACTGTAACGTACACTTCACATCGTTCGAAGAACACTTCTTTTTTTTGAGGGTGATGCCCACATGGGCTCTTGGGCCTGTGCGTGGGTAATGGGAAGGATGATGATGAGAGATGAATGGACCTACTGCTTTAGGTGGGTTCCGAACCACCGGGAAGCGATTTTTGAGGCTCATAAGTTGAATTCAGAGGAACCGGTCACCAGTACAGTACTTTATTGTTTAATTGTATTATTATATCATAGAAATACAGAATATCATAGTACAATAGAACATGGGGCTCACAAGACTTTTCGTCTGTTCGTGAGCTTTATTTATAAGAAAACTTTTATTCTTATTACTATTATTCAAGTGACTTATTATTACTTGGCATATTATTCAAGTAATATGAGAGGTAATATGCATAGTATTCAAGTAATATACCGTAATATGCATATTATTCAAGTATAATATGGTATAATTCCAACTAACTTATTATTCAAGTAACTAGGTCTGGAAAGTTGAATTAAGAAAAACAATAAAGTATATTAGTAAAGGTGGAAATTAACAGTTTTAACAATAATGTTATCTGCTATATGAAGAGGAAAGCCCCCAAAGAGAAGGAGAGAATAGGAAGATAAGAGAATGACAAAATAAAAAGAAGAAGAATAATAATTAAGAATTAACAGTAACTTTATCTGCTATAAAGGGGGAAGATCCCAGAGAGAAGGAGAGAATAGGAAGATTAGAGAATGACGGAAGAAGAAGAAGAAGAAGAAGAAGAAGAAGAAGAAGAAGAAGAAGAAGAAGAAGAAGAAGAAGAAGAAGAAGAAGAAGAAGAAGAAGAAGAAGAAGAAGAAGAAGAAGAAGAAGAAGAAGAAGAAGAAGAAGAAGAAGAAGATAAGGAGAAGATACTTAAATAGTTAGTATATGGTTACGCTACGTATGTCCCTCCAAGGTCCTAACTATGGAATAAATAATTGAGGTAGTTCAACCCATATTATAATGTACCAGAAAATACTGAATGCATTGTTTGTTTGGTAAGCTCTCACACTACTATTATCTATATTCTTCCTCTGTTTATGAATATTTCATATTTTTATCCCAATTAATTGACTCACGCTATAACTTTTACATTATTTATTGGAGCATTGAAAAATTCCTGGGCCCAAGTTTACAATTCTACAATTTGACAAGTGTTCTCACCCATCAGTACCATCTGTATCGGTTTTCAATACTTTATATAGTTTGCACTGATAAAGTTTTGGTTGGAATTTGAATTATTTGTGGTAAAGATAGATTGATAAAATTGATTTTGAAAATAAATCAATCATTAGAAATCCAAATCGTTTAACCCTCATGTTATTTGGTATAAAAATAATAATGAATTAATAAGACATTTTCAATCCATTACTTAAACCAAAAAAATATTACGGTGAGCTTGGAGTAGTTTCCCCTCATCTCACATGTTATAAACATAGCCTATATTCTACTGGTACTGATGATTTTTCTAATTTATTAAATTGAATTTTTTGACCCATATTGGGCATGATAAAATGTATAAAGAAACAATATAAAATAGTTCTAATCATTGAAAATAATATTGAAGCCTTGGAAAGCATCTTTATTAACACTTGTAACTTACTTACTTAGGTCTATTCATAGGTAGAAATTTCATGGTTAATTACAAGTTTTTTTTGACAAGTCTTGTTCGTTACCATGCCAACGTACGTGAAACACACTTCATAACCGGCGAAACGCTTGTAAAATTGTTAAAATTCACTTGTTATCACAAGTCTACAATTGTGCGTTCGTGAAACGCCTGTAATCAGCTGGATTAGTAAATTTGTTATAAATCATGGTTAGTAACAAGACTTGTTACGTTGTGAAATAGGGCCCTGGTAGCTGGTGCCAAAACTTTGGGTGATTGGATTGGCGAATGTACATGATGCTCAGCTCTCTCAGGACAGTCAGAGCATACAGGACGATGGTCTGTGAGAGCATATCGAGTCAAGAGCGCTTTCAGCTCTGATAGACCGCTTTCAGACTGCCTTAATAGAGCTGAGAAATTGTAGCCTAGCAGACAATCGCCGAACAGCTGTTTCGTTAGGGTCTCCTTTATCAACAAAGTCATTGACACTGACGGCTCGTGCCCACAAAACAGGTGAAGTACTCGTATCATTTACTGTACAGCACTTCACTTGTTTCGTGAGCACGAGTCGCCAGTGGTCATTGACCGTATTATTAAAAGTAGATCAACCTAAATTCAGTTTCAATTGTCAGCTGTATCAAATATATATTTTGATATCTATAATAGCTGACACCAAAAAATTAGACGTCTTCGTCTGCTTAGCTGTATCAAATATATATTTTGATATCTATAATAGCTGACACCAAAAAATTAGACGTCTTCGTCTGCTTATTACGCGCTCGAACAGCTGATTTTGTCAATGATAGTTGTCATTTAGCTATGTCTAGGTGATGCTTTTGACATCAAAGCTTTACTTCAGCTGTTAATAGACTACATCAGTGAAGTAACCGGCTAAATTTTTGACGTCAGTTAAAACACATTATAGAAAATGCAACCATAGCATGATTCAATACTTCATAAATGTATACTTTATTCTATCTATATCTATAAAAGCGTAATGGCACTGACTGACTGATTGATTGATTCATTCATTCATTCATCACCAGAACTGAAAATCCACTGAACCGAATGCGTTCAAATTTGGCAGGCATATTCAGTTGGACGTTTAGACGCGCGCTAAGAAAGGATTTTGAAACTTCATAAGGATAGCCTAAGCCCAATACTTGAGTTTTTCAGCGTTTTCTTATTTTTTTCGTGAACCAAACGGAAGAAAATGTTGATATTTTGTGGAGAGGTTCGTTTAAGGTCTAGAAATGTTGTATTGAAATATTTTTGAAATCCATTCAATAGTAGGCTACGCCAGTAATCACTTTTTCAAAATTGTAAATGTATTGCGGGTTGCATATCTTATGTCTGGATACGACCAATCCTTACTGTAAATTCAATGGTTCAGCGAGATTATAGATGAACTAATTTAGAAGATATTGAATCAAGTTTCAAACTATGCCCGATATACTTCTCAAGGTTACGCTTAATATTAGCGTTTTACTATTTTTCGGAATTTTCGGAGTTTTCCTTAGATTTTTCGAGAACAAATTGGCAGAAAATTTCGAAATTAGGTAAAGAGGTCCTGATTGGGTCTAGAAATGCTGTATTCAATAAATTTCGAGTCCCTTCTGAACGGAATTTGCTGGCGAGCAAAGCGATTCTGTTTGTCTCAGCTGACACTGACAGAGTTTTTGCAGGCGAGCGAAGCGAGTCTGTTTGACTGACACTGCCTATACTGTCGGGGGTCCAGGGGGCGGAGTCCTCTGGCTGACTGGCTAGGCGGAGAAGGCGAGCGAAGCGAGTCTGCCGGCTAGTTGATAAGAAGAGCCATAAAGACGATAATCTGCTGTTGGGAGAAAATATGGGAATGAAGTGAAGAAGGCGGTAAAGGAGGGGAGAAGGAGAATAAGAAGAGATAGAAGGAGGCGATGAAGAATTGAAAGAATAAGAAGTAGTGGTAGTGATAGAAGTGGAAGACAAAAAATTCACATTGAATTACCTTGGTCCTGGTTGACTAAATTTAATACAACAATAGTTGATTATAGGCTACTCTACCGTACTCTTGTGTTTTTTTCAACGTTTTGCTCTCCTGATTTTCAACCGGACAATCAAATATAGCCAGTACAAGCAAAGAAGACATTCTGGCAAGATGGGTGAATGACTCCAGCTCGGTCAATATTGGTTCAAAATTACCAATTTGGTCTCAAATTGTGAGACACATTCTGCTCTACAATTTGAGACCAAATCCATTATTTTTGAACCACTATTAGCCGAGATCAAGTCATTTTTCCATCTTGCCAGAATGTCTTCTTTGCTTGGACAGACTATACAAAAAATCTTCATTCTAAATCCTACCTATTTTACAATAATACCAATTGTCTTCAGTCTATCTTCCGTCAGTACGTTAGAAACTTCCAAATCTAACTCCAAAGATTCTAGTTCGATTCCTTCATCACTACCGGATCATCCTCCTATATAATACTACGGTTAGTTTTAGTTAGTTGAGTTATTAGTTAGTTGATCGAAGTTTTCCATACCAGAGGTGTAGCTGTTTTAATAGCAGAAGGTGAGTTTGAAACTTTAATTAACTAAAACTTTACTGGGAATCCGTGAAAACTTCAAATTGGTATAGACTGTCCAAGCTAAGAAGACATTTTGGCAAGATGGGAAAATGACTTCATCTCAGTCAATATTGATTTAAAAGATATAAATTTGGTCTCAATTTGTGGATCAGAACATTTCCTAAAATTTGAGAACAAATGCATACTTTTTGAACAAATATTGATCGAGCTGGAGTCCTTCCCCCATCTTGCCAGAATGTCTTCTTTGCTTGGACAGACTTTTATTTTCGCGGTGGTTTTTGCAGTAGATTAGTGTAGTTGATTAACTATTTCCAGTGATAAGTTTTTAATGAAGGTAATTGAGCTGTATGTTTTTATGAGAGTAGTTAAATTTCAACAAGGATGTCATAATCTATAAGTACCTCGCCATTAATTGAATAACTTCTGCTATTAATTTTACAAAACTTTTTCAAACTTCATAACTTCATTATCAGGATGATAGAGATAAACATATTTTGCATCAAATGCAATAAAATGAATTTCATTTCAGATCTATTCGTTAATTATAGTCTGTCCAAGCAAAGAAGAGTCTCAGGCAAGATGAGAGAATGACTTAGTCAATATTGGTTCAAAAATATTGATTTAGTCTCAATCGTAGGAAACATTCTGATCTACAATTTGAGACCAAATTTATAAATTTTGAATCAATATTGACCGAGCTGGAGTCATCTTCTCATCTTGCCAGAGGGTCTTCTTGCTTGGACAGACTTTAGCAATCTATCGTTGAAAAAGAAATGATTTGATAATGGGGAATCAATGGGAATTTAATTATGTGTAGTATTATTTCGTTCATGATTATTTCAAGTGCAACTGATTTTTTCAAAGACGAAATTTATTTTCTTTCAAATTTTGATCACTAAGGTACATTTACACTATACAATTAAGCCGCGTATCGACAGTCCGAGGCATGTTGACGCAAAAAAGTATAAACTCATGGCTGAGGCATATGTATGAATATTATCTACAATAATCGAAAATAATTATAATTATAGTATAGTATATAGTATATAATTATAATAAAAATAATTATAATAAAAAATCTGCATTTTTTGTAACGAAAAATGCGAGCACGCAAACAAATTGACTAGCGCCATCAAGCGGGAGACAAAGCAACTAAGCTCTGACAATGATAATTTGGACTGATTTTGAATTGATAATTGATGAATGGAGGTTAGTTTGTGCTCAATTAGTAGATAAAAATTCAAGGCAATGCTTATTATTGCCTATTAGAACCTTCTGCATTATGATAATTGTAGGATCAGCTGATTAAAAAAAAAACAATTACGACAGATAGAAATCATTGTGTGGTTAATGTTTTATTTTCCTACAGCATTATTTCCGAGGCTACTTTTCTTCACTAATATTCTTAGAACTCTTACAAGCATTATTAGGTAATTGTAGGTTTATCCAAGATTTCATTTGTTTCTTTTGTCAAAAATGTATTCTTCATTCACTGCATGTTTGTATCAAACTCATGCTTCTAAGTATAATATTATTTTTCAAACAATAACTTAATTCCGTTCTCACTTCTTCTTCATAAAAAAACAACCCTTTTTTTGAAAACTTCTGAAAAACGCAATCAAATAGAACATAAAATATTTCAGCATTAAAAAGATGCTAGAATATTTCAAGATACTTGTTCTCGCATGTTTATGTGGGTTCAGGCACTAAGTATTTGGCCAATTACACATTGGCGAAGTGAACTTACACGAAAGGGTCTCTCCACCAATAGAAGCCATAGCCTAAGATTATTTTTCAAGTTTGTAGTCCACTTATAAATTTTTAAAAATATTTAAAAATATATAAAATATTCCCGGTTGTAGTTCAACATGAACCGTAATAATCTGAGAATTAATGACAAAAGAATAAGCAATTAATTTTAGCTCCGTTGAATTGATTAAATCCTTTGAAATATTGCCAAAGTAAGCAAGACATGGTATTAAAACATTAGGTACTTCATTTTTGAACATTATGAACTTTTACTTGAACATTTGAACAAACTTGAACATTTACTTCATTTTTCCTATTTATAAGTGATAAAAACTCCTTGAAATAATGTCAAAGTAGGCATGGTAGGCTATTCAAAATGAACATTTGCGCTATTTTTTTCGTATTTTGAAATGTCGTCAAGTAATATAACCCATTTCTCTATAGTTTTGAACGTAATCAAAACTTCTTCAACTCAAGAAAGTAAGCACGGTATTCATAACAATACATTTCTTTTTTCTCTCTTCTACCTCTTCCTCTTTTCTCTCTCTCTCTCACTCACTCACTCTCTACCTCTCTCTCTTTCTCGCATTCTCTCTCACTCCCTCTCGCTATCTCTCAACTTGGAACTCAGAACTCGATCGCAGAAAACTATAAAACTAATAGAAAACTGAAAACTAATAATACTCTAAATCCGCTCACCGAGCAGCCATTTCAATAGTAACAACCTTTTCAAAAGTTTAAAAAGTTGGGAAAAACTTTTCTCCATTGTTATTATATTGCTTTCATACGTCATTTCAAACGGGGCTTTGGTTGTATAGTCTGCACAAGCGAAGAAGACATTCTTGCAGGATGGGGAAATGACTCCAGCTCGGTCGATATTGGTTCAAAAATGATGAATTTGGTCTTAAATTGTAGACGAGGATGTTTTCTACAATTTGAGACCATAGTCATACTGTTTGAACCAATATTGACGGAGCTGGAGTCATTCACCCATATTGCCAGAATGTCTTCTTTGCTTGGACAGACTGTATGAATAAATCAGGCTATTCAACTTTTTAACCTTGGTGGAATAATTGTAATGGAAAAATGAGTTATGAAAGGGAACGAAGAGAGAGGAGGAGGAGGAGGAGGAGGAGGTGGAGGAGGGTCACGAGCAGAAAAAAGCAGAGATTAGATGAATGTATAGGATGGGAGAAAGAAGAATGAGAAGGAGAAATGGGATGTAGAGGAGTAAGGATGAAGGAGAGGGAAGAATAGAAAATTGAAAGAAGAGAAGAGAGAAAAGAGAAAGGAGGAAGGAGGACAGAGAAAGAAGAAATAGCTAATGAGGATATTAGATTACTTTATTCAAATAGATAAAGTAATACAGCGTAGATTCTACATTTCGATACAATACATTTCGAGTATTGAGAAGTTGGAATTTTATTTTTTCCCCAGGTGAGAACCCCCGGACATCATACTTTTCCCCCTCCAAACCAGAACCTTCAATTTCACAAATTTAGCACTCGAAAGTAATATTAGTTAGTATATTATTTCAAATAGCTTCTCATATTATCTACAATTTGGATAGATTGCAAAAAGCTCTTGTTTCTTGGATGGCCTGTTTCCTACTTATACAGAGTGAGTGACGGGAATCAAGTGGTTTTAGAAGTGCCATTTTAGTAGTTTCTTAGGGTTTGAGGCATGTGACGGGTGCAATCTATTCCTCCTTTCATATCATTTGATGCAATGTCTGTCCATGGATCCATGTCGATGGATTGGTGGACACTAGAGCAACTTATGTTTGCACATAGCTGTTCTGTTAGAAGTCGCGAGTCAGTATCTACGCTTCAGCATAATTTCCATGAACATTTCAACATAAATTGAAATGACTCTGTTCCTGCGTGCAACACTTTACATTGACTTGATATTCCAAGATCAACTGACTCAAAAATGGAAAATGAACCACCTGGCCCTCAAACAACTGTGCGTAGCCTACTCCAGAGAATGTGGAAGTAATGAGAAAAAGCAATGATATGAATCCCACTTTGTTCTGCAAGGCATCATGCAACTGAACTCCAAATTTGTTACAGCTGTGAGAAGGATTTTACATGTCGAATTCAATTCTCATGCGAACAAGAGAGCTTTAGTACAGAAATTAAATGTAACAGATTAGCCCTAACAAGTGAATCCATGCTGAAGCGTAGTTGACGATTTACCCCTTCTAACAAAAAAGCGATGTGCAAACATACGTTGCTCTAGTGTGAAGTGTCCACTCCACAGAGACATGAACATAGATGCATGGAAATAGCATCAAAATGCCATGAAACGAGCCCAAGCTATGAAAAACAATTGTTATTCAAGTTCATTGACACCAAAATCGGGAGAAAACGCGATTTTCATGTTCAAACACTGACCATTCCTTCGATTTTCGAGTCGATTCTTATTGGTGTAGGTCAGGAGCAAGTTCCTTGACAGGAAGACACTGGTTATTCGAGTTCATTGACCCCAAAAACACACAAAATCGGAAGAAAACGCGATTTTCATGGTCAAACACTGACCTATCCCTCGATTTTCGAGTCAATTCAGATTGGTGTAGGTCAGGAGCAAGTTCCTTGACTGAAAGACTCTGGTTATTCGAGTTCATTGACCCCAAAAACACACAAAATCGGAAGAAAACGCGATTTTCATAGTCAAACACTGACCTATCCCTCGATTTTCGAGTCGATTCATATTGGTGTAGGTCAGGAGCAAGTTCCTTGACAGAAAGACACTGGTTATTCGAGTTCATTGACCCCAAAAACACACAAAATCGGAAGAAAACGCGATTTTCATAGTCAAACACTGACCTATCCCTCGATTTTCGAGTCAATTCATATTGGTGTAGGTCAGGAGCAAGTTCCTTGACAGAAAGACACTGGTTATTCGAGTTCATTGACCCCAAAAACACACAAAATCGGAAGAAAACGCGATTTTCATAGTCAAACACTGACCTATCCCTCGATTTTCGAGTCGATTCATATTGGTGTAGGTCAGGAGCAAGTTCCTTGACAGAAAGACACTGGTTATTCGAGTTCATTGACCCCAAAAACACACAAAATCGGAAGAAAACGCGATTTTCATGGTCAAACACTGACCTATCCCTCGATTTTCGAGTCAATTCATATTGGTGTAGGTCAGGAGCAAGTTCCTTGACAGAAAGACACTGGTTATTCGAGTTCATTGACCCCAAAAACACACAAAATCGGAAGAAAACGCGATTTTCATAGTCAAACACTGACCTATCCTCGATTTTCTAGTCGATTCTCATTGGTGTAGGTCAGGAGCAAGTTCCTTGACAGAAAGACACTGGTTATTCGAGTTCATTGACCCCAAAAACACACAAAATCGGAAGAAAACGCGATTTTCATAGTCAAACACTGACCTATCCCTCGATTTTCGAGTCGATTCATATTGGTGTAGGTCAGGAGCAAGTTCCTAGAAGAAGACACTGGTTATTCGAGTTCATTGACCCCAAAAACACACAAAATCGGATCGTCAAACACTGACCTATCCCTCGATTTTCGAGTCAATTCATATTGGTGTAGGTCAGGAGCAAGTTCCTTGACAGAAAGACACTGGTTATTCGAGTTCATTGACCCCAAAAACACACAAAATCGGAAGAAAACGCGATTTTCATAGTCAAACACTGACCTATCCCTCGATTTTCGAGTCGATTCTTATTGGTGTAGGTCAGGAGCAAGTTCCTTGACAGAAAGACACTGGTTATTCGAGTTCATTGACCCCAAAAACACACAAAATCGGAAGAAAACGCGATTTTCATGGTCAAACACTGACCTATCCCTCGATTTTCGAGTCAATTCATATTGGTGTAGGTCAGGAGCAAGTTCCTTGACAGAAAGACACTGGTTATTCGAGTTCATTGACCCCAAAAACACACAAAATCGGAAGAAAACGCGATTTTCATGGTCAAACACTGACCTATCCCTCGATATTCTAGTCGATTCTCATTGGTGTAGGTCAGGAGCAAGTTCCTAGTTGGAGAGACACTGGTTATTCGAGTTAATTGACCTCAAAAACACACAAAATCAGATGAATCAATTACGAGCGCCTTCATACGATCGTAAGCAACCATCATTACACCCCAGACAGAAATGCTGGTTATAAGTTCATTGACCCCAGAAACACACAAAATCGTAAGAAAACGCAACATCTAGGGTCAAACACTGACCTATCCCTCGATTTTCGAGTCGATTCTTATTGGGGTAGGTCAGGAGCAAGTTCCTAGACAGAAAGACACTGGTTATTCGAGTTCATTGACCCTCAAAAACACACATAATCAGAAGAAAACGCTATTTTCAGGGTCAAACACTGACCTATCTCTCGATTCTCGAGTGTATTTCCATTGGTGTAGGTCAGGAGCAAGTTTCTAGACAGAAATACAACCGATATAATAAGTCACTAAGCCTCCATTCACTTGACGTTAGGCAACCAGCAATACACAAATCAATTTTATCGAATTATCTTTGTTGAACATTGATTTTTTCTTGATTCCCGAGTAGATTTGTATTGGTATAGGTCAGGAGCAAGTTTCTAAATGAAAAGGCACTGGGTTTTCAAGTTCATTGACCCCAAAACAAACAAAAGTGGATGAATCAATTTCGAGCGCCTTCATTCAATCGTAAGCAACCAGCATTACACCCCAGACAGAAATTCTGGTGCCTGGTAATAAGTTTATTGACCCCAAAAATACTTCAATACAGAAAGAAAGCGTTTCTTAACGTCCAACACAGTCTTGTTCCTTGATATCCAATTGGATTTTCATCGATGTAGGTCAGGAATAAGCTGGTAGTTTGAATGTCATTGTTTTTTTCGAGTTCATCGACTCCGAAAAAACACAATTACTGAAAAGAACGCATTTTTATGGCCAATCACTCATTTTCTTTCAATAAATCGAGTGGGTTCCTATTGTTGGTATAAGTCAGGAGTAGTTTTTTTATTCAGGAAGACACTCTTAATTCGTTTTTATTGCTTCCTAAACATACAAAACAAATAGAATCAATTTCGAGCGCCTTCATTTCTGAACGTTCTGCAATCAACGTTACCCCAGGCGCATATCAAAACGAATTCGTTGCGAAGGTTTGTTGCGGTGCGAATCCAATTCTGAGTACTTGCCGGACAAAAATTTAAAACTATTGCGTTGTATGAGCTAGCGCAGACCAATGCGTTGCGAAATTTCGGTTTGCGAATATTCGTAGCAAATGCTACGAATTCAGCGAAATTCTGAATTCAGCATTCAGAAACTAACTCTAATTTTGGTCTGCAAGTAAACAGACATAACCAAAAAGGAAGAAAGTCAACTCTCGGCACATTGGAAATGAACACAGCAATTGTTAGCGATTATTTTCACATACCAAATATGATGATTTGGTATTATACAAATATGTATGTTCTAAATCACAAAGATTACAAGAATATAAGAGAAAAATACAAGATTTGGTGTGATATTGGAAAAGCTGTCTATGTTCCAGGTAAGTTTCAGTTTACTTTAATAGGCTAATCGGGCTAGTGAACAGTTATTGGGCACCTTACTGTAGGTTATATCATAACTCATGATATCATTATTGTATTATAGTTAACTTCAGTATTTCTTCTGTCATACTATCGATACGTTAGGTTGGTTAGGTTGAATACTCAAATATTCCCGCGCTCTAAGCTACGAATATTTTGCTTCGGTGTGCGTGCCCCAGCGTTACGAATATTTCGCAACGAAACGTTAGTTACGAGATCGGAGTCCAATTTCTCGGAACACCGCAACGAAATCGTAACGCATTGATCTGTGCAAGGCTTTACACTTCGACAGAAATGCATACAACATTATAACTGGTGGTAGGAGAATGCTTTTTGTTAATGTATACTGTAATTATCTCTGTCAGGATAGTCGTGAAGCCGTTCAAGAGAGAGCAATTTGATTCAGATTAGTTTTTCACGTCATGATGATAAAATATAGTGCTATGGCAGACTGTTTTTGTTGACAAAGCTTGAAGTCAATCACTAACTACTAGTTAATAGTTTCGTTGTTGTCTCAGACAAAAACTTGATTGAAAGCTTTTTTTGTAAATACAGTAATAAAATTGAAATGAATAAAGACTATCAAGATAAAGCAAATTCAAGACCATTCATTGAAAAACCCTCTTCTTCTCAAACTCTCAATCTCAAAAAGACATACTACCACTCAATCCTCCCCCCGCAAATAGAGGCCCCCTTAACAGGGCCCCAAATGGTCCCAGTCCGCCCCTGATTAGTAGGAAAATGGTCTAGAATAAGAAGGAGAAAGGCTGGAGAATAAAGGTGGAGAAGAAGTTAGGAGACAGAATAGAAGTAAAGAGTGAAATTCTCACTTCCTTTTACTTTCTTTCGTAATGTTTCTAGGAGAAAAAGGAACGATATGAGAGGTGGAGAGAAAAGGGAACAAAAATGAAATACCTGTAACAATAATATTTCACCTGCAGTACAGTACAATTGGGAAAAAACCGAGCGGCTGTAGTCTGTCCAAGCAAAGAAGACCCTCTGGCAAGATAAGAGAATGACTCAAGGTCGTTCAATTTTTGTTCAAAAATTATAAATTTGATCCCAAACTGTAGAAAACAATTTGATCTACTATTAAGACCACATAAAAAATTTTCTTGAACGAATAATGACCAAGCTGGAGTCATTTCCCCATCTTGCCAGACGGTCTTCTTTGCTTGGACAGACTATGCTTGGAAAAATGAAAATGAGAACTTTTCATTTCCTGACTACCCATTCATAATTTCCCCCTGGTGACTTGTACATGTATTACTTACCACAATGCACAGCTACTATAGGCTATTTAACAGGAAAAGTTTTTCAATTAGAGGTGTAGTCTGTCCAAGCAAAGAAGACATTCTGGCAAGATGCGATAATTACTCCAGCTCGATCAATTTCACTTCAAAGATCACAAATTTGATTTAAAATTGTAGAGAATGTTGTTTTCTAAAATTTGAGACAAAGTTAGGTGATTTTTGAACCATCATTGACCGAGCTGGAGTCATTTTCCCATCTTGCCAAAATGTCTTTTTTGCTTGGACAGACTGAATTGTAGAACGGATTCAATGGAAAAAGGAAGGTTTTCAAATGCGGTTGGTGAATTATTAACGAGTTATTAATGTGTTTTAATTATTTGATGGAGACTACAAAGACTGTACAATTACAGCTGTTCATTACCGCATTCAATGATGTAATGATCATTGCCGCATGCTTATGGTCGGCCCAATCTAAGTTGACGAAAACCCCCTCCACCCAAGAAATAGCTACGTTGCCAGATTGTGTGAAATGGGAACGTCTTCAAATTCGCGATTAAACCCCATTTGAAGACTTTTATCCTTGATATGCCAATAGTATTAAAAAAGTTCCTGGGTAGAAGGATTCAAAGGAAATTTGATTTTTTTGAAAAAATTAAAAAATCGCGAAAACATTACTTTTTTTCTACATTACTTTTCTCACAATCATGGGCTGTAGTGGAAATAAAGTTTTTTATATCAAAATGACAAGGAGAATTCAAGCTTTCTAATGGTTTTTGAATTTTCTATATCCGACCAATAATTATGTTTCAATTAATGAATATGTTTGCCAATGTCGAGTCTACTCGAACAGAAAACATGAAATTTTCGATGATCTAGAAAGAGAAGTGGGTGGTGGAAGCGAGAAAGTTGTTCAAGAACAATTGAAATTATTTTTCCAAATGTAGAAATTATATAGTCGGAAGATCGTAATTTGGCCTCTCAAGAGTTTCAGAGTAAGGAACGCGGTATGTGCATGAATGTTAAAGATTGGAGTTATTGAAGCTAATCAACTTGGATATTCGAGCTGCGAACAACTGGTTTATCATACAAATAGTGAGTTTCACAACACCGCGTGATTTTTCCGAAGCTACGCTGTCACTTTTAACATTCAGTTGAATGTGTTTGCGTCAGAAGAAGTTTCAATTTCACGCAAAATGACAACGTAGCTATTTCTCGGATGGAGGGGGTTTTCGTCAACTTAGATTGCGCCGACTATAGATTAGAATTGGAATAGAGACAGCTATATAAACCAACACTAGCGAAGGAAATTGGAAACCAATCTAACTAAACCTCTCAGACCGCTCCATGACTATTCTAACGGAGCTAAGTGTCAATAACAGACACTTCATCCGCAAATTTGGCTGAAGGCTGCTAGAGTTATATCCAATAACTCTTTAAACTAACTCCAATAACTCTTTATCTGATGGTTCTTTAAATAACCATCTCCAAAGAGAGGAGGTAATAGATATCGAATATAGTCCGTCCAAGCAAGGAAGACCCTCTGGCAAGATGGAAAAATTACTCTAGCTCGGTCAATATTGATTCGAAAATTACCAATTCGATCTCAAATTGTAATGATCAATCTCGAGCTATGACTAGCTTGGTCAATATTGGTTCAAAAATCATCAATTTGATCTCAAATAGTAGGAAAAAACTCGATCTACTATTAGGACTAAATTTATAATTCTTGAACAAATATAGCCAAAGCTGGAGTCATTCACCCATCTTGCGAGAGGGTCTTCTTTGTTTGGACAGACTTTATCTATGAATTTTATCTGTGAATATTATCTTTACATAAAGTAAGATAATTCGTAATCTATATCTATAAAAGCGAAATGGCACTGACTGACTGACTGATTCATCACCAAAACTAAAAATCCACTGAACTGAATGTGTTCAAATTTGGCAGGCATGTTCAGTTGGACGTTTAGACGCGCGCTAAGAACGGATTTTAGGAATTTTTCAAGGATACGCCAAATATTTAAGTTTTTCTAGAGTTTTTCGGCATTTTTCTCATTTTTTGAGAACCAATTGGTAGAAAATGTTGATATTTGGTGGGCAGGTTCAATTAGGTCTAGAAATGTTGTGTTAAAATATTTTTGAAATCCGTTTGAGATTACACCACTAATTAGGTTTTCAAAATTGTAGATGTATTGCGGGTTGCATATCTTCCGCCTTGATACGACCAATCCTTAGTGTAAATTCAATGGTTCACCGAGATTATAGATGAACCATTGAATTAAGAAGATATTGAATCAAGTTTCAAACTATGACCGATATACTTCCCAAGGTTACGCTTAATATTAGCGTTTTACTATTTTTTTGGAATTTTCGGAGTTTTTCTCAGATTTTTCTAGAACAAACTAGCAGAAAATGTTGAAATTATGTAAACAGGTCCAAATTAGGTGTAGAAATGCTGTGCTCAATAAATTTCCAATCCCTTCTGAACGGAATTTGCAGGCTAGCGAAGCGAGCCTGTTTGTCTCAGCTGACACTGACAGAGGTTTTGCAGGCGAGCGAAGCGAGTCTGTTTGACTCACTCACACTACCTATACTGTCGGGGGTCCAGGGGCGGAGCCCCCTGGCTAGGCGGAGAAGGCGAGCGAAGCGAGCCTGCCAGCTAGTTCTCTATAATTCGTAGTGAAAGCTCAGTCCCATGAAATAATTTTCCATTATTTATAGCTTCGATGATTCCTAATCTTCCCTAATTCGTACAAAACCTTTGGTCCCATGAAGTACCAACCATCGAGGTTCCAATGTACATCATTTGCATATACATAGAGTTATGTTACATCAACTGTTAACCCAAAAAAGGTTTTGAAATATGAATCATTATTATCATCTTTTAGTAATGTTGGTGCATAATATTTTCAGTTTAGCTCAGGTTCATAGCAGTTTTAGCTTGTGTTATTCTACAGTATTTCAAATACTGTATGGAAACAATACGACAATAAAAATAGAGAAAGCTGTATGCTGTATATGAAGCAAGATGACGAAAAAGTGGACCAACGTATAATAATATTGTAAGCTGACAACAAAAATGTAAGTACACGGGTGCAATTACTTAATAGTCTTATCTGAAGAATTACAGTAATTCTTCCAAGTTGCGTACCTGGTCGAGCAAAGAAGACATTCTGACAAGATGAGAAAATTACTTCAGCTTGGTCGATATTAGTTCAAATATTACCAATTTGGTCTCAATTTGTAGACCGGAATGTTTTCTACAATTTGAGACCAAATTAACAATTTTTGAACGAATAGTGACCGAGCTGGAGTCATTTTCTCATCTTGCCAGAATGTCTTCTTCGCTCAACCAGACTACCTGGTTTGCGAAACGCGATAAGTATGTAGAATTATTCTCAAGTTTGAAGTCTCATTTGTAAATTACTTGTGATTTCAAATTCCTACTTTGCAAGTTCTGTCAGTTCTCAATCAAGTCTCGAGTTGCTAAATGATCTATTATTCACAAATTATAGTTTAAGATTTTGAGACAAGATTTAATGCGAATGACCTACTGTTACAGATAGCTTCAATTAGGTTGTTGGGTGGAGTAGCAACAATTGGCGGCTCGTGCCCACGAAACAGGTGAAGTGCTGTACTGTAAAAGATACAGGCACTTCACCTGTTTCGTGGGAACGGGCCGCCAGTGGTAGCAACTTTATTAACTGTATTTGGTCATTTGTAAAGTATAGAGCTGACGCCAAAAGGTTAGGCGGTTTCGTCTGTCTCTAGTACGTAATGTATCTTACTAACGGATGATGTCAAGTATCTATCTTCTGATTACAAAAACATGATCTGGGTATGACAAAATGACAACTCCAATTGACAACATCAGCTGTTGGAGCGTACAAGGAGCAGATGATATCACCTAACGTTTTATAAAGTTATAGGAAGTGGGAAGTAGGATGAGAAGAATAGGAAATGGAAGAAGATGAAGAGGAAGAAGAAGAAGAAGAAGAAGAAAAAGAAGAAGAAGAAAAAGAAGAAGAAGAAGAAAAAGAAGAAAAAGAAGAAGAAGAAGAAGAAGAAGAAGAAGAAGAAGAACGAGGAGATGAATTAACCAAAGAATAACTAGAGAAAGGTGATGCAGATAAAGAAGAAGTAGAGCAAGAAATATTGGGCAACGTGAAGGAAGTATAAGAGATAAATAAAGGACCATTTGTAGGGGTATAAAAATAGCAAATGAGTAAGTTATAAGAATAAGAATGAGCTGCAGAAGTACAATAAAATTGATAAAGGGAAGGAAATTGATAAGATGATAAATTTGGTATCAAGACGAAAATGATAATTGATAAGGATTCTTCTACAGAAAAACAATGAAATTGAAAGGAGGTGAAGCAGATGAATAACAAGAGAAGAAGATGAGGTAAAGTAAAAGGAGGAGAAGAAAGAGTAGAAGTAAAACATGGAGAAGATGGAGAGTACTTGAAATAAGGAGAAGAAAATCGAAGAGAAGCGAGAAGAAAAAAGGAGCAAAAGAAGAAGATATTCTAGAAATAAGATAAAGAAAACGTTGAAGACAGTGAAGAAGTTGGAGAATAACAAGAACAAGGATTGTACAAAGAAGAGAAGAGAATAAAATAAGAAGAAGAAAATTGACGAGAAGAAGAGAGGAGTAGAAGAAGAAGATATTCTAAAAATAAGATAAAGATAACATTGGAGAATTTTGAAGGTCAAAGAACAAAATTAAATTTGTACAAAAAAAGAGAATATAAGATGAAACAAAAATTTGGAGACAGCAAATTTACAAGAAGAACAAAACTCATCACTTTTTTAGTATACTAACTTGACAGTATACCTGAAACCAAGAAGTGAGACGGTTGGCGAATGACTGTTATAAATTCTCAGCTCTGTCAGGACAGTCTGGGGCCGTCTTCAAGAGCGAATGAGTATTGCTGGGGATAATCTCGTTCTAATGTTCTCTCGCAGACAGGTCACCGACTGTCCTGACAGAGCTCATAATTGATAAGCGTCATCCGCCAAACGCACAACTTTTTGGCGTCATCTTCAAAGTACATTCAGACAGTCATATTATAGTCTGTCCAAGCGGAGAAGACATTCTGGCAAGATAGGAAAAACTACTCCAGCTCAGTCAATATTGGTTGAAAATTATAATTGTGGTCTCAAATAGTAGAGCAGAATGTTTCTCACAATTTAAAACCTAATTTTTAATCAATATTGACCGAGCTGGAGTCATTTTCCATCTTGCCAGAATGTCTTCTTTGCTTGGACAGACTAATTTATTATAGAAATTGGATAGTTTCTATGAATTTAAATTATACAAAATAAATTATAAATTTGGTCTCAAATAGTAGAGCAGAATGTTTCTGACAATTTGAGATTTAGTTTTCAGTCAATATTGACCGAGCTGGAGTCATTTTTCATCTTGCCAGAATGTCTTCTTTGCTTGAAAAGACTATACACTCATTCAACTTGTCATCAGACCAAATCCGTCAGTGATTGAATAAAGCATATCATTATATATATTTGCATATATATGCATAAAGCATATCATATATTTGATTGTTGGTTGATATAGACTGTCCAAGCCAGGAAGACATTCTGGCAAGATGAAAAACACTCCAGCTTGATCAATATCAATTCAAAAACTATAAATCTAGTCTTAAATTGTAGGAAACATTCTGATCTACAATTTGAGACTGAATTGATACTTTTTGAACCAATATTGAACGAGCTGGAGTTATTTTCCCATCTTGCCAGAATGTCTTCTTTGCTTGAACATACTATAAATTTGGGTCACCAATTATGCAATTAAACGGTGAAAATAACGGTTATTTTTGGTGTGTAACAGTTTGTTATGATATTACGAGACCATACTCTATTCCACGTAACTTCCAAATTGGAATACAAAAAACACCCTATCTAATACGTTTCACGTGGAGTTTGAAGTTACTTAAAATAGAGTATTAAAATCGACTTTCCTAATATTGCCGGGGGTCTTTTATTGTTGAAAATTTCTATTGACTACCAGAGGATAAACATTAAACAATAAGCACTTTAAATAGAGATATAGTTGGGTTTTTTTGTTGCCTATGTAATGTTGTGATAGATAGAATTATGTACACTATTCATTGTTCAAGGCATTATGTATATTTTATATCAGACTCAGATATACATATTTCTTTTCAAGTGAATAAATAGTAACTATTTCTTATATCACTGTATATCATGACAGATATAACTGTTATATCATGTATGAGAAGGATATAATGGATAGCTCTCTGATGTATATATTTTTGAAAAACATTGATTTTGGTTATTAGCATCAATAAATGCTTTGGCTACCATAAGTGTTATCAGTTGACAATGGATCTATTATTTTAATTTTATATTCTAAATTATTGAAAAATAAGGATTAAAACTATTATTTATAGATAGTTCTCTCATACATAGTTGACAACATAACGTGAGACGGTTTCGTCTGTCTTATGTAATTCATGTAACCTACTAACAGCTGATTTAAAGCATCTATTGTACCAAAAACATCATCAAGGAATAGCTAAATATTACAACTCCAAGTGACAACCTCAGCTGTTGGAAAGCATAAGGAGCAGACGAAACTTCCTGAATTTTTGGCGTCAGATATACACTACATAATACACAAGGAGAATTCAAACTACATTATCGCTGTGAAAACTATAATACAATTATGTCATTCAAACTATATTATTTTAGGGATTCTGGAGCTACTTGAATGAAATTGTGAAACGTTAAACTTCTGTGCTCTAAATTTTATCAAATTCCAAATTTTCCAGTCTTGGTTTATGGTTTTTACTTGTGCTTTGGTGTTTTTGGACTTTTTGAATTGAAAAGAACCTATCCGGATCGAAATTACTGTGAGCATAACACTATTCAAGAACTTTTACCATGTTTCCTATCGGCGAAACATGCTTTTTGGCGAGGTGGAGCACCTTTTGGTCTCTCCACCAAATAAAGCCACATATTTTTAATAATAATAAAAATAATCTGGAACTACTCTATATATTTTTCACTGAGGATTCATTGATACTTTTAAGGAAACAAGGGTTATATTGGATTATTATATTGGCTATTTATATTGGATAAGGAAGGATACAAGGTTTGTAGTTTCATATTGTACCTGATTACATAGGATTGTGTAGCATATACCATACTATGTAGGCCTGCATATACTATTACTAACATATACTGAGTATACATTTCTTTATGTCTATCTACGGTACCAGCTGAATCGGGATAGTAAGTCTTTTTATCGGTGAAGATTAAATTTGTTGACATTTTGGAGGAAATACGTTTTTTGCTGTGTATTCAAAATAGGTTCCGTAATTGAATGAAGCTGAAGAAGTGCGTAGAAAGTGTGTTTTCCAGTTTTCAACAATGGATGCGGAAAGTAAAAGTCAAATTAGGTTGAAAGTGATAGTGATCCAACAGTTTTTATCAATTTAGGTCTGGTTCAAGCAAACTGCTAAATTTCTTTTCAAGAAAATACAAAATACTGTATACTAGTTTGTTCAAGCAAAGAAGACCCTCTGGCAAGATGAGAAAATGACTCCAGCTCGGTCAATATAGGTTCAAAAATTATCAATTTGATCTTAATTTGTAGTAAACGATTCGATGTACAATTTGAGACCAGATTTATAATTCTTGAACAAATACTGACCAAGCTGAAGTCATTTTCTCATCTTGCCAGAGGGTCTTCTTTGCTTGGACAGACTATAGCATGAATCAATGAGTCAATTGAAATAGAAGGTCTTTTATAGTCTGTCCAAGCAAAGAATACATTCTGGTAAGATGGGGAAATGACTTCAGCTTGGTCAATATTAGTTCAAAAATTATAAATTTGGTCTTTCTTGTAGAGAAGAATGCTTTCTAAAATTTGAGATTCAAACTTTCATTTCCGAACTAATATTGATTTAACTGGTCATTTTCCCATCTTGCCAGAATGTTTTCTCTGTTTGAAGAGACCATATAATTTATTATAGAAGTCGAACAGTTTGTTATGAATTTAGGTCTGGTTCAAGCAGACCTAACTAGGCGTTCGTAGCTAGGTGTTCAAGGAAAAATTTCCTTTTAAGAAAATATGAAAGAGTATATAATATTCATGATTCATGAATCAAATAGAACAATCGAAGTTGGGCGGTTTCGTCTGTCTCTTTAGTAACCTACTAACAGCTGATGTAAAGTATCTATTGTCTCTTTCGATTTCAAAAACATCACTAGGCATAGTTAAATGACAACTCTGATCCACATCATCAGCTGTTGGAACGCACTAGCTATATATGAAACACTGGCGGCTCGTGCTCACGAAACAGGTGAAGTGCTGTACAGTAAAAGATACTGGCACTTCACCTGTTTCGTGGGTACGAGCCGCCAGTGACGTTAGGCGGACGTTTTGGCATCAGCTATAGGCTACATAATGAAGGTGAATGGTGAACATATGAAGATTATTATGTTCCAAATTTATATGACAGGATAAATATTGATTCAGTCTTTTTCTTGAACAATTCTTTTATAATAATCAGTCCAAGTTCTCTTCAGTGGAAATGAGTATTTATAAGACGAGAAAAATTAAAATGATAAAAAAATAAAATAATATAGATTGACTCCAAATAGAGAGAAATATGATTCAGTGGGAAAGAGAAGGAAAAAAGTTTGAGAAGAGATTAAAGATGTGAAAAAAGTGTGAGGAGTACAATATTAAGAGGGAGTTAAAAGATTAGAAGAAGTTGGAGGAATAGAAGGAGTGTGGAATAAAGATGGTGAAGAGGTAGAAGAAGGTGAAGAAGTTGAAGGAGTAAAAGATGAAGAAGAATTTAACGAGGAAATAAGAAAGAGAGGAAGAAGAATAAAAAACCAAGAAAAATATTGAAGAGGAGAGGGAGAAGAATTATACCAACTATAGTCCGTCCAAGCAAAGAAGACCCTCTGGCAAGATGTGAAAATGACTCCAGCTTGGTCAATATTTGTTCAACAATTACTATGAATGTGGTCTCAATAGTACATCTAATGGTTTCCTACAATTTGAGATCAAATTGATAATTCTTAAACAAATATTGACCGAGCTGGAGTCATTATCCCATCTTGCCAGAGGGTCTTCTTTGCTTGTACACACTAAACCAACACTACACCTGTAGTCTCTCATCGACTATATACTTTCAACACCAATCTGTTTAAAGTATACCTATAGATTTTCACTTGCAATCCTCAACAACTCTCACTATATCGATATCTGACTATCGACTATAGTTATCGACTGTAGTCACTTTCATTCAGTAAGGTATTGTACTCGACAGTGGGTCATACATCCATTATTCAATCGCTGGTTAACCTGCTACAACCTGCTACTTCCATAGTTAACGCTGATCACGGTCAAATAAGTAAACCAAGTTTAACCAGTTAACCGTCGTTAATGGTGTGTGTATGAGTGTAGTGAAACGAATAATTCTTATTAGGTTTTCCGATCAAAATATTAGTGTATGTGTTTTTTTAAATAATTTTTTTGAAAGTTTTTAGAAATATTTTTGATGAATTTGGTTTAGAACTATAATTATTTCCAGTAGTATTGTGTAGTGTAGTGTAGTGACTCAACCATTTACTACTAATACTTCCCTTCGATTTCTTCAGAAAGAGTTGTCTGTTAGTTGGTTTTTGTTATATTCCTTCAAATTAAAAATTTTTGTTCAATTTTCAAATTAAAAATCTCCTCTCGTTTCTACACTTCCGAGGGAATTGCTCCTAGTGCAAGTTTCTTCGTAAAAGTGTTCTCAATCAACAAAAGTAGATTTTTTCCACTTTTTATTGCTCAAATATCATATTCCAATCAATTTTTAAGTATTAAATATTACTTCATTTTATTGAATCAAATTTGAAAATTCAATTTTCGATTTTTTCGAAATTTTCAAGATTCTTAAAAATTCTCTTATTTCTCCAGATCCTTGAAAGTTCTCTCTTCGTAAACCATCTCTGAAAAAACTAGGGTTCAAAAAGTTTTTTCAAAGAGCTCATTTTGTTTGAATATTTTAGAAACGATCAATAAATCCGTCATTTGTATCCAGGTATTCTATTTTTCAGATTATCAATTAAACGATTTTCACATCTTTCGAAATATTTCCGTTTTTAGAAAACCATTTTCACATTTTCACCTAACCTTATAAGCAGACTTCATTACAATGACCCAGGCTATATGACTTGATAACTACGACTATTTCACTATAAATCCCTGATCTCAATCTCTTATTACCATTATCATTGCTTGAAGTTGATTTTAGATACTTGAGATCAATAATTCTTAACAATACTTGTTATTTCTTTTAGTTTCTCCTACGCTATCGGATTACTCTCTCTCTCCTATTCAAATTCTCCATTTTTGTCTATTCTTTGATCATTGTCTATCAATTAATTTTTCACTTTTCCTATATAATTTTAATGTGATGATATTATTTACAAATTGAGGAAGATCATCTCTTTAATATAACTTTTCTTATAGGTCTAATCAGAGTAAAATTCTCTATTGAATTCAGTTCTCGGTTCCCGAAATCGAGTTTATTTTGTCAGTACAATCTTGTCCAATTTCTCTTGTTTCAAAATTAAAATTCTATAATAATATCGAGTAATGTGAATTATTTTGATTAGTTTTCTTACGTAATTTCACCTACTAAAATAGAAATTTAAAAATCAACAACAACTGTATCTTATTCTATATTCTATTCTATTTAACTCTATTTTCCTCCATTTCTTACAGAAATCAAATTTGTTAAAAAATATTGAATTTATAAAACAACAATTCACCAAACTCATATTCTTTTCAACAGAAAATAGATTTATTAATTAGAATCTCCATATATTACTATATAATTATCCAGCAGTTGATGTACTGCAATCTCTAATAATTCTTTCATCTTTGATACCTAGCCGGTAAGGCTTCCATTGAAAATATAATTAATGGAGATAAATAAATAAATGAAAGTAACGTATAAAAATTAGAACCAATATTAGATTTGTGAGAATAAACTTGATTTATCAAAAAAACTAAATTGAAAAAGTGCTGCAACTCTCTGTCTATAAGTGCTTCGATGTTTTTGAGTTTCAAGTGTCCAGTAAGTTGACATCAATTGAACGTGAATATTTCGTTATTTTCGTGTTGGTGAGTATATGCCTATTATATAATAAAACTATTATTATAAAAATCATTTACTAGTCTGTCCAAGCGGAGAAGACATTCTGGCATAATAGAAAAATGACTCCAGCGCGGTCAATATATTTTTAAAAAGTTATATGTTCGCTCTCAAATTGTACGAGACACTCTGATCTACAATTTGAGACTAAATTTATAACTTTTGAATCAATATTAACCGAGCTGTAGTCATTTTCCAATATTGCCAGAATGTCTTCTTTGCTTGGACAACAACAACTGTATCTCATCTCTATTTTCCTCAATTTCTTACAGGAATGAAATTTGTTAAAAATCTTTAATCTATATTAAAAGTTAACAACAAACTTATTTTCTTTCCAACAGAAAATAGAACTAGGGTAAGACTATTAAATAGAAATTAGAATACCGGAAAAAGAATACCGGAAATAGAATACCGGGTATGGTAATCTATAGGTGACGCCAAAAAGTTAGGCGGTCTCGTCTACTCCGTGTGCGCTCCAACAGCTGATGTTGTCAATAAAAGTTGTCATTCAGCTATGCCTAGATCAAGACTGTTGCAAATAGGTAAGTCCGATTTGAGGGAACTAGAAATGTGTTGTGTGGAGACAATTCAGTTTCAGATCAACAGCATAATTTAAGATATTTTCCAATAATTGAAGTTGTCGTTTAGCTATGCCTAGATGATGTTTTTGAAATCAAAGGAGACAATAGATGCTTTAAATCAGGTCTCAATGGCGCTGGCGGCTCGTGCCCACGACACAGGTGAAGCGCTGTACAGTAAAAGATACGAGCACTTCACCTGTTTCGTGGGCACGAGCCGCCAGTGCTTAGTGGGTTCTTTCACGTACAAAAGACAGATGGAGCCCCCTACTTTTTGGAGTGCTAGTAACTATTCTAAAATATTATCAAGAATTTAGCTTTGCTGATGAATGGGTTTGATTAGCCTATTGTTTTATACAATAGTTTGAGGAAAAATGTGCAATATTTCTCGGGCTAATCCCTTTTACCAAGTAGAGAGAAAGGTTCCAGGCTTTATGCAGGTACAAAAAAAATCAATTCCTGTGGAAAATCATCGTAAAACTCGATGAAACCAGGTAGAAGTTGAGTAACTTGAATGGTTATTGAAGTGATCGAGGGAACAAGCTGAAAATTATAATTTATTTCAACAATTGAAGGTTATAACTGTATAAACTTGTACTTCCAATCAATAGCAGTTTTAGAGGATCAAGTGATCCTCTAAAACTTACCCAAATCTCAGAAATTCATCTTTATTTAGTTATTTCACATCAAAGAGTACAACAGGCTTCATAGCCCAAAACTGTTCCTCTTAAATTTATACTAACAAACCAAACAAAAAAGGTTATGTCATAAACTATT
The DNA here is from genome assembly GCA_017141385.1 of Sogatella furcifera. Taxonomy (NCBI): domain Eukaryota; kingdom Metazoa; phylum Arthropoda; class Insecta; order Hemiptera; family Delphacidae; genus Sogatella; species Sogatella furcifera. The sequence continues at coordinate 15,042,220 of CM029558.1, read as the reverse complement.
CCTAAAACACTAAATTTTACACCAAAAGAAAAATTCGACAAATTTTGAATTTTAAAATCTGTTCACAAAAAAGTTCACCAAACAAAATCACTAAATAAAACTATCCAAAATTGTGATCAAAAGAAAACTAAATAGACAAAACATCGAACAAATGAAAATTGATCAAAAAATGTCAGAATTTTGAACAAGATTTATTTAAATGTCAATTCTCTGACATTGTTATTTTAGGGTTCGATGGGAACCTTTTCCTCCATTTGAGGTAAGGAATCAACCTGAAAAGTTTTGCCCGTTCCTCCTGAAACAGTCTATGTGGGAGCTAGCGACTTACATGCTATCACTGGCGGCTCGTCCCCACGAAAAAGGTGGAGTGCCTATATCTTTTACTATACAGCACTTCACCTGTTTCGTGGGCACCAGCCGCCTGTGTTTCAAGGTAGAGCTACAATACCTGTATTTTCAGACGAATAAATTTATCAGAGCAGTACCTAAGACAGAACTGAACACAAGACAAAGCTTTTTTAAGACAAGTATACAGACAAGACAAAGTGTTATCAAGACAAGTTCACATACAAAAGACCGTCTACATCTCATATCTCATTTGCATGCTTTATCAAATACATTCGGTACGCCGAATGTATGTAGCGGATGCTTGTTTAGTCTGTCCAAGCAAAGAAGATCCTCTGGCAAGATGGGAAAATGACTCAAGCTCGGTAAATATTGATTCAAAAATGATAAATTTTGTCTCAAAGTGTGGGAAACAATCTGATCTACAATTTGAGATCAAATATATAATTTTTTAATCAATTTTGATCGAGCTAGAGTCATTTTCCCATTTCGCCAGAATGTCTTCTTTGCTTGGACAGACTATATTCATGTCAGATATTATTTGAAAGGTCTTGGTACTTCTGAATAATAATATTTCACTGACATTTCAAAGCATCTGCCTCAAATTCAATAAGAGTGTAGCTACAATATTGTTTGTCTGCACGTACAACAAGCTCGTGAAATTTCTGTTTTCTTTTCAGATTATTCATGTACATTGTTATACTTCCTTATTCCTTTTCTTCTTCTTCTTCTTCTTCTTCTTCTTCTTCTTCTTCTTCTTCTTCTTCTTCTTCTTCTTCTTCTTCTTCTTCTTCTTCTTCTTCTTCTTCTTCTTCTTCTTCTTCTTCTTCTTCTTCTTCCTCTTCATTCCCTCCTACTCCACTTTTTATTCACATTTCTCATCTTGTTCTGTTCATCTTCGCGATAAATTGATATTTGCACTCAAATTCTCATATCATTTTACTTGTGAGTGCAGTGCAATACGAATTTTCTGTTATTTTGGAAATTAATATGATTTTAAGGAATTTTTCCAAACGTTTTTGAAATTACGCCATGTTTCCTCTATGACACACAAAGTTGCTCCAGCTGCAGATAGATTTTACATGATTCTCCATGTATCTTATGTATTTTTGTGTTGATTTTCGTTCTCTTGTATACTTCCCTAATAGATTGGGATTCTGATATCTACGCCAGGATAATTCGCAGATCAGTTGAATATCACTTGAAAATCAGTTAAGGTCAGTTCTAGTCTGTCCAAACAAAGAAGACCTACTGGCAAGCTGGGAGAATGACTCAAGCTCGGTCAAAATACTGGTTCAATAATTATCAATAGGAAACAATTTGATGTACTATCAAGACCACATCTACCATTCTTGAACAGATATTGACCAAGCTGGAGTAAGTTTCTCATCTTGTCAGAGGGTCTTCTTTGCTTGGACAGACCATAGGTGTAGCCACAAACTATGAAAATCTGATGCTGTTCAGTTTGTGGTAGCTTATAGCTAACGAATTGCACCCACATTTATATGGCGGCTCGTTCCCAAGAAACAGGTGAAGTGCCCGTATCTTTCACATTACAGCACTTCACCTGTTTCGTGTGCACGAGCCGCCAGTGGTACAACATGGAAATTATTCTTTTTTATTTCCTCCACAGACCTTCCCACCCCACCAATCATGGACCACACAATCAGCTGTCTCTTGGATCACCTGCTCCTCTCCGCCTCGCCAACCTCCAGCTACTACCAGCTGTTACTTCTGGTCCTATCAGTTGTCACTCTACTGGCGTTCAGCTGGCAATGGCGACGGCAACGCTACCTGCGTCTAGCGGCCGAACTACCGGGTCCGCCCACCTATCCCATTGTTGGAAACGCCATGATGTTCGCTACCAGGCCGGATGAACCGTTGCAAATTTGCAGTGAGCTAACTGAGAAGTGAGTCCTTTCAATATTATAATAAAAATTTCACTTAAAAAAATTAAGATATGAATGAATAATGTACTTTTACTCACTGTGCATCTCACTTACCAATAATTTTCCATGATTAAATTCTTATAGTAAAGTTAAGCTTTTGATAATTTTCATATTGGAGTTAAAAATCACTTTTAATCTGAATGGAGTTAACAATAAATTAGCAAAACTCACTTAAACGGGATTTGATACTGGGGTCTCTCGATTGCTAAGGGTTTCATTCACTAACAGTTCGGACTGTGACAGTAAAATTGAGTGGATCAAAAAAATTGACTGCAGTCCAAAAAAGATGTTAATCGCAATCCAAAATAGGTGTAAACCGATGAACAATGAGCTGTGGAAGATCGAACTGTCAGTACGATCCGATGTGGACCCTAATCGCACAATCTATCAATTACAAAACTTTGAATAATTAAAACCGAAGTACCCTTTTTTCAAATATTTTCATTTTAAACTACATTTAAAACTCAAAAAATCACTTAAAAATGGAAATAAACTTACTTAATAGTAGTTCAGTCTGAAGATGGCCACACAACAGGTCGAAACTATAGTAACTACTATTAAGTAAGTCTATTTCCATTTTTAAGTGATTTTTATTGAGTTTTAAATTTTAAAGTGGAAAAGAGAATGGATACACAACACCATTAAACTACATGTTTCGGCGATATAGCCATTTATTTACACTTGAAAATGAAGTTTATTCACACTTAGAACATGTAGTGTAAAATAAAAATATTTTTTAAAAAAGGTTACTTTGATTTTAATTATTAATAGTTTTAAAGAATACAGTAGCCCTAAGAGAAATTAAGTATTACTATCCAATACACTATAGTATAAAAGTCCAAAGACTCCAAACCAACCAATAAAGAAGAATAATGAATGTTGTGTTTCAAAGGCCGGTATTACTCAATAATAGTTCTACGATCATATCTGATCATATGGAAAAAGATAAAAATACGAAATCATATTTTCATATGATCAACTATGATCATAGAAGTATTATCGTGTAATACCCGCCATACCCTGATAGCACAAACAGCTGGGGTCCAGCTGGTTTCCAGCTTGAATGTTCCATTCAACAAGCTGGATTCAAGCTTGGAACTTACAGTAAACAGCTGTAATACAGCTTGATTCAAGTTAAGAAGTTACCACGTTTCAAGCTGTTTGCAAAGCTTAAAAGTCCAAGCTGGAATCAAGGTTGATTCTAGCTTGAAACAAGCTGGACTGTAGCTGGAACATCCAAGGTTGATTTTAAGAATGAAAATTCCAGCTTGTTACAAGTTTAAAACTTCCAGCTTGATTGCTTACAGCCTGTTACAAGTTTGAATTAGGCTGGTTTGATCAAACTGGAACTTCCAATTCAAAATCCACTTAATTTACAGCTTGAAATAAGCTTACGTGCTATCTGGGTAGGAATCAATATAACATTGAATTACAATATAGAACATTGAATTGCAATATTATTCCAATATCAATTGAGCACTGAAATAAATTAAGAATTGCAATAGTAAATTGAACATTTCATTGCCTATCATTATAGCAAAATTGTTGTTTTTTCCACACTGCGCGGGGAGCAGTAGTTGTTTTCCGGTCCCTAAGGAGATAGGGAAAGATATAATTGACTCTATCGACAACATCAGCGTTTGGAGATCACAAGAAGCAGGTGAGACCGCACAACTTTCCGACGTCAGCTATGTTTGAAATACAAATGAAAGAATAGAGAGTGAGGAATCGGGATTGGGTTGGAGAGAAACATAAGAATGGGAATAGGAGGAAGAATCTAAACAAAGAAGAATATTGATGAGAAGAAAGAAATGAGAGGAATGGAAGAAAGGGAATCTCCTTCCCATAGTTGAAGAAACTCTGGGTGTAAATCAGTAGAGAAGATATTCTGCTAAGATATTCATTCAGAGCCGCTGGCGGCTCGTGTCCACGAAACAGGTGAAGTGCACGTATCTTTTACGGTACAACACTTCACCTGTTTCGGGGGCACGAGCCGCCAGTGATTCAGACACGTATCAGCTTGAAATCTCCGTCTCTAAAATATACATAAGCTCTGACAAGAAGAAATGTTTGATAAGATGCAAGAAGCGAGACTGTGGAAGGAGAAGAAGAAGAGAAGAAGAAGAAGAAGAAGAAGAAGAAGAAGAAGAAGAAGAAGAAGAAGAAGAAGAAGAAGAAGAAGAAGAAGAAGAAGAAAAGGAGGAGGAGGAGAAGAAGAACAAGGAAGCAGAGTTATGAATATTGCAAAGGATATTCATAACCCACAAACAAAGCTTACACTTCATAAGACACTGTTGAATTTTGTTCCTAATACATTGTAAAGTACATTGCTTTCAACAAACTGAGAACGGTGTCTTGGAGTGATTGGCAAGAAGAATTAGGATAGAAAAAAATTGAAGGCGAAAGAAGATTGAAAGGAATAATAGAAGGAGAGAAAAAGGAGAAAGAGAGTATAAATGTATGGAAAGAATTATGGAAATGTATAAGAATGATAATGATCTAAAAGAGAATGAAGAGGAATCGAAGGGACAGGCAAAGAAGAATCATGAATAAGGAACATGGGAAACTAAAAGTTATGGAAAAAATGAAAAGGACTTGATAAAGGATGAAGAGGAAAACAGAGGACAGCTGAAGAAAAATTATGAACAATGGAAGAATGAAAGCTTTAAATGATGGAAAAGTTGTAGTGATTAACCAAATTGAATGAAAAAATATGAATATGTCAATAAATCAATCAATCAATTTTATTGAGAATGAAAGATTAAAATAATATTCGATCCCGCAATACCAGTAGGCTTTTTATTTACAATCGATGTACCGGTTTCGATTGCTAATACATTATCAATGTTTTCTATTTTAAATAATTATCAAAGTACCCTTTTTCAATTAATTTTCAATGCATTAATCAGTGAACATCAATGATATGGATAATATCCATTATGGATATTCATAGATTGATGCATTGAAAAAATTATTGAAAATGGTACTTTCATGTACTTTTAAGGGTACATATTATGAAAAATCTGGAGAACTGAAGGTTCTTGACATTTTTAAACATAACTTGAAGGAGAATGAAGGAGGAACACTCCTTGAAGGAGAATCAATTAATTCTATAAGTGATTGAAAGTAGAAGGAGAAGGACGCGAAAAAGAAGAGGAAAAGAAGAGACAGCTGAAGAGGAAGAAGGAGAAGAAGAAGAAGAAGAATAATGAGCAAGGAAGAAGGAAACCCAAAGTGAATGATTGAAATGCTTGTCGGAGTATTTCATTGAAAATTCATAACCGGCATTGTCTTGGCTTATTTCCATTCGCTAATCCCAAAACCATCACTACTTGACAAACAAAGAAGACACTCTGGCAAGATTTGAAAACGACTCCAGCTCAGTCTATATTGTTCAAAAATCATAAATTTGGCCTCAAATTGTAGATCAGAATGTTTTCTACAATTTGAGAGAAAATTGATAATCTTTGAATCAATATTGATTGAGCTGGAGTAGTTTTCCCATCTTACCAGAATGTCTTCTTTGCTTGAACTGATTATTCTTGCCAAGCAAATGGAATCACTCTCCGTGAAATGACACATTTCAACATAATCTCGAAATATTTTCATGTAATCTGAAGGCTGCTTTTCAGATTTGTGATGACTAATTCTTGTGAAAACATCTATTATTCATGTTGAAACACGGATAGATAGATATTTCATTCATGTTAAAACATAGCACTGGCGGCTCGTGCTCACGAAATAGGTGAAGTGCTGTACAGTAAAATATACGAGCACTTCACCTGTTTCGCGGGCACAAGCCGCCAGTGAAACATAGATATTTCATTTAAAATTGTTGGAAACATGAGTTATCTATTGAGATGTTCCGTTTCAACAATGACTGATTTTTCTGTAAAACATCACTGATAAAATTAATATGATAACCCGTATTTTCTACAAGAGTATGATAAATAATGTTTTGCAAAAGATTCAATCATTTACAATTCTGAAAGCAGTCAATTCTTATATAGTCTGTCCAAGCAAAGAAGAGCCTTTGGCAAGATGAGAAAATGACTCCAGCTCGGTCAATACTGGTTCAAAAATTATTGATTTGGTCTCAATCGTAGGAAACATTCTGATCTACAATTTGAGACAGAATCAGTATTGACCGAGTTGGAGTCATTTTCTCATCTTGGCAGAGGCTCTTCTTTGCTTGGACAGACTATATCTGGGTCCATTAAGTTAGTTAAGGCGGTTGGCGAAATACTGTTATTAATTATCAGCTCTGTCAGGACAATCTGAAGCTGTCTCCGAGAGCGAATTAGTGAAGCTAGGGTCGCTCTCGTTTCCATGTACTCTCGCAAACAGCATGCCGACTGTCCCGACAGAGCTGAGAATTAATATTGAAGATTTAATGATTGAACTTTCAACACTGGCGGCTCGTACCCACAAAACAGTTGAAGTTCCCGTATCTTTTACTGTACAGCACTTCACCTATTTGGTGGGCACGAGCCGACAGTGACTTTCAACAAACTCCATTTCCTTCCAACAATTTAGATTACATTAATTTTAATTCACTAATCTATTTTCTTCTTTTCTCTCCTCAGATACAATCGCAGCCCGTTCAAGATCTGGATTTTCTTCGAGTTCTCAGTGGTTGTTATGAAGCCTGACGACGTTGAAGCAGTTTTAGGTGACACGAAACAGTTTCGAAAAAGCATCCAATACGAGAATTTCAGGTCGTTGATGGGCGGAGGAATTTTTACATCGACGAATTTCGGACAATGGCGACATAGTAGAAAACTGATGACACCTGCTTTTCATTTCACTATTCTGAAAGGGTTTCTGGGCGTTTTCTTCGAGGAAGCTTGTATACTTGCTGATAAGGTAATTTATTAGTTATTCAAAATATTTATATGAAATAAGTTTAATCCCAAATACCAACTTCACTACTTACAGTAGATTACGAGACAACTACAGAGGCCATTTTTGGGTCAGGTCAACTTGAAATTAGAATTTAGATGACGACAGATAGAAAGTTAGAAAGATAGATTATCTAGAGTATTGTCTAGATTATCTAGATTAAATAGAGAGTAGAGAGGGATAAATTGGCGAGAGAGGAGTAGAGAGGATCACTGGCTCGTGCTCACGAAACAGGTGAAGTGCTGTACAGTAAAAGATACGGGCACTTCACTTGTTTTGTGGATACGAGCCGCCAATGTAGAGGATGCATTCAAAATTGCAACAATAATAAACCATAAATCTCAGTCCCGTTTCAGATACCACAATTTTTGGACCTACAGTTTTTTGTTTCCCTTATAAAGTCTTCTAGGTCAATATTAAAACTTGCCAAAACACGATGTGTTTCTATAGTCTACCCAAACAAAGAAGATCCTCTCGCAAGATAAGAATATGACTCCAGCACGGTCAATATTTGTTCAATAATTATAAATGTTGTCTTAACAGTGGATCAATAAATTGTTTCCTATGATTTGAGATGAAATTGATAATTTTTGAACCAGAATTGACCGAGCTTGAGTCATTTTCCCAACTTGCCAGAGGGTCATCTCTGCTTGGACAGACTTTACGTACATCATATGTTTGCGAAGCTTTATACCATCTACTTTGAAAATTATTGATAAAGAAGGAAACCGGACGTCCAAAAATCGTGGGTATGCCGGGATTATACGATGCCAATAGGCAAGATAATATTATTGTCTTCTAGAACGTACAGCTGATGTGAAGTATCTATTTTATTAGTGCATTTCATTAAAAAAATGCACTATTGGTCTTGCCCTGACAATCGAAAATTTATGATGAGATTCATTTTTCACACGTTTCCGAGCCCCTAGAACACGAATCTGATGTCCGTTCAAATTCATATATGTATATATTTATAATATGTACAGATTCTTGTTAACACGATAACTCCCGAAGGGCTTGTCGGAGAGCGACCAAATTTTGCAAAAAATCAATAGTGTTAATATCTCGGTCAAGTTCGTTGACCAGCCAAATTGGTTCAAGGGAAGGGGGTGAAATTAGGGGATGACAATTTTGAAAAATCACTACAAATCGACCAATAACTTGATCGTTTTGAAAATTGGTGTGTATAACACCCTTATAATGCCCTACAATTTCCAAGGAAAAATCCAATCGTAAATGGCGAATAATATGCCGAAAATTGTCTTTTTCATGGGGTTTTCGAAAACGGCACCTTAGAATTCATACCCTGAATAGCTTTTGAAATGCACTCTTTCCAACCGCCAGCTGCCGGAGAGAAATTTTTCAAAGTATTTAATTCAAAAACCAGCTGTATAAAAACATCAGCAATTGGAGCGCATAAGAAGCAGTATTCTGACAATTGACATCGTATAAGCCTAAACCCGGCATGAAGTTGAATCAGTATGCAAGTTCCAGGTCATGTTTTACGGACAAATCAGGAATTAAAATGTTCAATTCAACCTTATTCTTGTACTAAATTTGATAGTCTGTAAATGCAGAGAAAAATCCAGGTCATTCACGCAATGAAAAATCTTATTATAGTCTGGTCGAGCAAAGAAGACATTCTGGCAAGATGTGAAAATGTCTCCAGCTCGATCAATATTGTTTCAAAAATAATAAGTTTGGTCTCAAATTGTTTTCCACAATTTGAGACCAAATTCATAATTTTTGAACCAATATTGACCGAGCTGGAGTCATTTTCTTATCTTGCCAGAATGTCTTCTTTAATCGACCAATTCGATCTCCGACAATTTTTCTCAACAATTTCTCATTGTTATTATGTTTTACCATATATTTTATATATGTTCCCAAATGTTATCAGTATTTTTTACATGTTGTTAAGTGTTATCTGGTTCCCCACAGATAGAGCGTGATCACAACGGACAGTCTGTGAACTGTCTGCCGATGATCGGTCTGTGTACGCTGGACACCATTTGCAGAACGGCCATGGGGGTGTCGGTGAATGCCCAAAATGGGGAGGGAGGGGATTTTGTCCGCGACCTTGAAACTGTTTTACAGGTAAAGTAGTGATTATTTTTGAAGAATTCATTTCAATTTAAGAGTGGATGGTAGTGGACGACAAACTGCCGAACGGCAAAATCAAGCCCCATTAGAACAATATATAGCCTATGTTCTAATAAAGAACTTCAAAACTTAGGGCTGTTTAAAATAATTGAAAAATAAATAAAAATCAAACACCCTTTTTTGAAAACTTTAAAATTATAAAAAACACATACATGTTTCGGGAGAATGGGCTTAGCTCCCGAAACATGTATGTGTTTTTTATAATTTTAAAGTTTTCAAAAAAAGGGTGTTTGATTTTTATTTATTTTTCAACCTATGTTCTAATATAGATGAACTGTTATTATATCATAATCACTACATCTTAAAATGAGTAGTATGTGGTTAAATTATTTTCAGTTAATTAGAATATAATTTTTATCAATCTCTTGGAGCAGATAGAGCCTCTATTTATAGACAGAATTTCACGTTATTCATGTAATTGGGAAGATAATTCAATTCTCCAGGGGCGTGACTTCCTACGTTTTTGATTTCAAGTTTGTTTTGATAATTATTGTATAACTAATTAACTAAAAAGTATTGAACTCTAATATTATTGATATAAACTTAAAATCGAAAAAGTAAAAAGTCACTCCTGGAGAATTGAATTCTTTTTCCAATGATATAAAGAACGTGAAATTCCGTCCATAAATAGCGGCTCTATCTGCTCCAAGCATAGACATTGATAAAAATTACATTGTTCTTATGGGACATAATTCTGCCGTCAGAATATGATAAGAAGCAATTCATTTTCATCTCAAGGCATGTATGGTTTCACAAACTTTTTACCAGACATGAATAAAATATTACATTTGACTGTCGCAAAAGGGGAGGAGAGTCTCTGCCACTGGCGGCTTGTGCCCACGAAATAGGTGAAGTGCTGTACAGTAAATATACGGGCACTTCACCTGTTTCGTGGGCACGCCAGTGGCTTACGCCGAAAATTTGAGCGCTTTGATCTACTTTGCTGATGTAAAGCATATATTGTCTCAATATATTGATTCAAAAATTATAACTCTTGTATTCAAATTGTAGAGAAGAATGTTGCTTTCTATTGATATAAAATTGTAGAGCTGAATGGTTTGGAACTATTTAGTTACTATAGTAAGTATTCAGTTACTATCGGGAACCAATATTGACCACAGAGTCATTCTCCCATCTTGCCAGAATGTCTCCTTTGCTCGACCATTCTATTTTTTTTTCTCTGTAATTACTATAGCTTTCTAGTTTTGAGACTAATGAGCAAATTTTTTTCTAACCTATCTTGCTAATCGACCGGACTATTGAATAGATTTATTTCAATTTCAGATTTGGCAAAACCGTATGGCCAAGGTATGGCTGAGTATTCCATTCATATTTGCATTGACTTCTATGAAATCAGTACACGACGCTGCTGCTAAAAAAGTACTGGGATTTACAGATAAAGTTATACAAAAGAAACGTTTACGTCTCAAACAAGAGAAGAGTGAGACATTTGTTGAAACTTCTGATGATGCTTCAGGTAAGAACTTTCAAATTATTCGAAAATTAACTCAATTAATCAACTCATCACTCGTTATTGTTCGAGATTGAAAGTATACTATTGAACATTCAGGATTTCAATGTTTCAGATTAGTTTCTCATAAACTTTCGTAGGCTATTAACTCCTTAATGATTATCATGAGCATCTAGTAATCAAGAATTCAGATGTTTTGGAACAAAAGTCTCAAATTTGTTATAAGTGAATTTCTGACACACTGTTTCAGTGTATGCAATTTTTATCAAGAATTATACTTTTTTTTTGAAATGTCATTAAAATTTGTCTTAATAGACCAACCATTAATTTTCAGTTGATAATATTTTAAAAACTTAAAGCTTAAAAGCTTCATTATATCCATTGATAACTGTTGTTCTTATATTATTCTGATGTTATATTACTGTAGCATATACCAATTTTATTATTTATTTATTTCAAATTAATACACTGAAAGGAGAGAAAAAACAGGCGTTAGCCCAAAACTTCTTCTACACCAATTTTATGATATTATGTAAGTTATTCATTATTCTTTCTCTTTACAATACATCAACTCGAAGGGCTTTGTTCTCTTCCGTCCTTTTGTGAGTGTTGTCTAGAAGTTGAATGACCTCTATGTACGTTATCTAAATTGAAAAAGAAAAACAAAATCAGAGATAACAGCATTCCATGAAAGAATTTTAAGTTTAGAATAGAGTTAATTATCAAACAAACCTTTATGATGCACTGGCGACTCTTGCCCACGAAACAGGTGAAGTGCTGTATAGTAAAAGATACGGGCACTTCACCTGTTTCGTGGGCACGAGCCGCCAGTGTTATGATGAAGAAGATCAATCACCAAAATTTTCTTTATTCCACTCAATGAAAATCGCCCTGTTGATCATTCTTCCTGAGACATATCGTAAACATTATAATAATTCGAAAATTCCATTTTAAACTATTCAATTAACCATTATTATTGTTGGGAATAAACGGGAGCCTATACGAATAACCAGTGTTCACAATCTTACTCAATCCTCCTCAATTTTTTATTATACCCATTCTATCTTTTGCTTTCATTCTTTATTTTCCCTTCACTTTTCTTCCTCAAATCCTCATCCTATTCCTTCTTATTCTATCTTCAATAGTCTAGGCGCTATCGTTCCAGTATAATCTGTTCAAGCAAAGAAGACCCTCTGGCAAGATGAGAAAATGACTCCAGCTTGGTCGATATTTGTTCAAAATATTTATCTGGTCTCAATTTTAGATCAAATGGTTTCCTACAATTTGAGATCAAATTGATAATTTTTGAACCAATATTGACCGAGCTTGAGTCATTCTCCCATCTTGCCAGAGGGTCTTCTTTGCTTGGACAGACTATACCAATATAGTTATAGTAATATTTGAGTAGTTGTGAAATTGATATTGTGGTAGTTATCCATGATTAATGAAAAGACAAGATGTTGTCAAACCACTGATTTATTAGAAAATCGAGATACCGGTTTCGGTTGTTACACCATTATCAACCTTGGTGAGTTTACCAGAGATTGATAATGGTGTAACAACCGAAACCGGTATCTCGATTTTCCAATAAATCAGTGGTTTGACAACATATTGTCTTTTCATTTATTATAGTAATATTTCCAAGTGATCGATAAAATTCAGCAGTGAAAATTGATAACTGTGATTATTACCACCGAGCATTGAAATTATCCACAGACCACTAGCATTTAAAGCAAATTCGATGCTATTATCATTATCATTATCATCTATGATCAAGTTAAAACATATACTAAATGGGAGGTTCAACTGGATCACTCCCAGAACTACTATCATTCCAACTGCAGTAAAATATAGTACCGTTTCGCAATTAGTTTATAGATTACGCTATCATTTTCCACTGTAGTATTTAGTGATACCTCTAATTACATGCAAAATTTAACAGAGATTGCCGCTCTCAATAAAGCTCCGCAGATCCTTCTAGATTAGTTCAGTCTGTCCAGACAAAGAAGACATTCTGGCAAGAAGGGGAAATGACTCCAGCTCGGTCAATACTGGTTCAAAAATTATTAATCTGGTTCCATATTGTAGTAAACATTTTTCTCTACAATTTAAGACCAAATCTATAATTTTTTAACCAATATTGACCGAGCTGGACTCATTTTCCCCTCTTGTCAGAATGTCTTCTTTGCTTGGACAGACTATAGGCTATCATTAACTCGGTATTGTGTTACACGCTGCATATTTGAAACAAACAGCTTATTATAACTATTATTGTATCAGATTACAGTGTTGCATATTTGATACAATGAGCTTATCATTGTATCAAATTCCGGCTGGCAACCCAATTAAGACTACTAAAGATCTAAGCAAAGAAGACATTCTGGCGAGATGGGAAAATAGCTTCAGCTCAGTAAATATTGGTTCAAAAATTGTGAATTTAGTCTTCAATTGTAGAAAACATTTTTCTCTACAATTTAAAACTAAATTTATAATTTTTGAACCAATACTGACCGAGCTGGAGTCATTTCCCCATCTTGCCAGAATGTCTTCTTTGCTTGGATAGACTACTAAAGCTGGCGACAAATGAACTGGCGTTTTTCAAATATTATTCATCCACGATAGCTTTCTCAAGACAGTCTGTTCTTGATCTACAAAAGTGGGAATGTTTAGCTGAGTTTGGTGACGGGGTGATAAGCTCTTGCAGACCACTCGCCGACTGTCCTGAGGGAGCTGAAAGTTGATAAAAGACATTCGCCAACCGTCAATTTTGTTGACTCCTGCTAAACCAGGCTTTGATTGCGATAATTATCAGGAATTACTGTGATAATACTACGCTGATAATTCAGCCCAATTATTCAATTCTGAGAATTTGGAAGGTTTGGTGTAAACTGGCGGCTCGTTCCCACGAAACGGGTGAAGTGCTGTACAGTAAAAGATACGGGCACTTCACCTGTTTCATGGGTACGAGCCGCCAGTGGAAATGAGAGATCTTGAATTGAGTTTTGTTGTGAATGGACAAGAACTTGAAGCCTTTTTACACGTCGGCTATCTGATACGCAGTCTTGATACACATCCAAAATTGATACAAGAAGGAAGCTCGTTGATACGAAACATTTGTGGTGCCCTGAATTGACTTTATATTGTGAATAGCTGATTCTATTTATCAAGAATTAAAAATCTTGAGACTATTCTAGCCTAGTTAAGGTATGTTTCAAGTTCAATTAATGGAAAATTATAACAAAACACTTTATTTTAGAGAGCTAATAGTTATTTTCTCGATTTTCGGCATTGTCAAATGAGCTAACCTCACTTTGCAACCACACGTTGCAAATATTTTGAATGAGCTTCCTTCCTGTTTAATTGAGTATCAATTTTGGACTTTAGTATCACTACTGCTTATCACAAAACTGCCTTCTAAAGAGACATTTAGAATCATTGTAAAACTTACTTGTAAGAATTTCTTACAGAATCTACCATTTTCACTCACTATACGTGCATGATAATAAATTAATAAATAATAAATAAATAAATTTTATTTCTCAATAAACAAAAGTACAGACATAGTTATAAAACTTCTGTGACATTTATACAAATATGTACTCTGAATACTGAGAAGAGACACTCCCGAGAAAATTCTATGTGGGAGATGCCATCAAAATACAAAATTTTAAAATATTTTTCTTGTAAGAAATAAGAATGATAAATAAAATAAAAACTATGCTAGCAAAAGAACTAAGGATAAGGTTGAAATTTTGGAAATTTATTTTAAAGAAATAAGAAATAATATTGGAATCATAATTTCTATAATGATCTAAATATTGGCAGATATAGTCTGTCCAAGCAGAGAAGACATTCTGGTAAGATGGGAAATGACTCTAGCTCGGTCAATATTGGTTCGAAAATCACAAATTTGGTCTCAAATTGTAGGGAACATTCTGATCTACTTGGTCTCAAATCGTAGAACAGAATGTTTCATACAATTTGAAACCAAATTTTCAATTTTTGAAAAAATAGTGACCTAACTGGAGTCATCATCTCATCTTGCCAGAATTTCTTCTCTGTTTGGACAGGCTGTAGAACAATCTTCTTTGTATGATAAGAATTTGACTTTGAAATATTAAAAAAACTACCTATCAAATTTTCATAATGTTTCCTCTAATTTCCAACAGATAAGCATTGCAAAATGGCATTTCTGGACCTAATGTTGGAGAGTGGTATGTCCGACATACAACTTCGAGATGAGACCATGACTATCATTATTGGGGGACAGGAAACTACTTCTACCGAACTTAGCTTCGCTCTGCTTATGCTGGCTTTGCATCCTCACGTCCAGGAAAAGGTGAGGGATTCAATAAATAAATTAAGTCATTATATTTCCTTATTATTGATTTGTTTGTTAATTTTTCATTTTCTGATGAGATCTCTAAAAAAAAAAAAAAAATCACCGCTTCTACCAAAGTGAGATTTGCTCTACCATGTTTGTTATAGTCTGTACAAGCAAAGAAGACCCTCTGGAAGATGAGAAAATGACTCAAGCTCGGTCAATATTGGTTCGAAAATTATTCATTTGACTTAAATCGTAGGAGATATTCTGATCTACAATTTATGACATAATCAATATTTTTGAACCAATATTGACCGAGCTGGAGTCATTTCTTATATTGCCAGATATTGGTCCATTCGGCTAAGAACCAGCTATATGCTAGTTGCTAAAAACAACTATAGCGTGAGAAATATTGAAATATTAATATTGATATTGACGAAGTTGATTAGCCTGAATTACCTAGTTATCATAATCATGATCAATATTGGTCTATTCTGTTTGAGCTCACTCATTATTATTGATTCATATTTAGTTATGATATTGATAAAACGGTTACAATAATTTTCTTGTCCATTTCAAAATGATTTCTCTATGATATAGATATTGAAACAGTTATTTTTTATAATTATTTTGAATTATCAAGATATCAGTATGTGATTGATATAGTAGCTTTCAAAAGAATAAGGCGTGGTTTATAAGGTGACGTAAAAGCGTCAGCCAATAAGAGGGAGTTGTGGGCGTGGACTGGTACTCCCACTTGACTCATGATTGGTCGAACAAGTGTAGAGTGGGAAATGTCTGAAGAAAATGGCGTTCTCCACCCGGTTTCTGGACTGCCTTTCAATGTTCCTATGTTCTGAGTTTCACCACGTAAACGTTCTGACAATTCCCAATTGAATTCTGTCTTCCCAATTCCAGAAGTTCTTGAAATAACAATAGGCTATAATATCACATCAAGACTAAGATTGCATACTACGTTTGATAATTCATACTAAAGTGACACCTCTTCCCTTAATATTTTTCACTTGTTTCAATGAAATATTTGAAATTCAACAGTCAATTTTGAAATTATAACTATTTTTCGAATTTGGAAGAAAGTTTTTAGAGAAAATTGTTGGTACATCATGAATTATCAAAAATATTTTCATATAATCTGCTTATTCAATCCATGAAAAACATAGGTTTGACATAGAGCTAACGCCAAAACGTTAGGCCATTTCGTCTGTCTCTTGTACAAGATGTAACCTACTAATAGCTCTAGTAGAGCTCATCTACTGTCTCTTTTGATTCCAAAAACATCATCTGAGCATAGCTTAATGATAATCATAATAATTGACAGTATCAGCTGTTGGATCTCACAAGGAGAATACGACACTGCCTAGCTTTTTGGCGTCAGCTATATAGTTTTATCACCAAACAGCATATTTTGGTCTTCATCACTAGAAATTCTTACCCACAAACAGGTGAAGTGCCCGTATGTTTTACTGTAGAGCACTTCACCTGTTTCTTGGGCACGAGCCGCCAGTGATCTTCATCCAAACTTTTTTATCATGATAACTTGAACTGAGTCCGGCTTATCACTTGAAATTCATGATCAGCTTTAACTTCTCATATAGTTCAATCTCATGAGATTACCACACAACACTGGCGGCTCGTGCCCACGAAACAGGTGAAGTGCTGTACAGTATCTTTTACTGTACAGCTCTTCACCTGTTTCGTGGGTACGAGTCACCAGTACCTCAAACATTTACGAGCTGACGCGTGAAATGGATGAACTCAATATTGAATTGTCAACAAATCTAGTTCACAAATTAAAATCTTGAAATTCTGGATTTTGTGTTGAAAACCTATGTTTTCAGGAATCAAAAAAATGTAATTCTTAATTTTCAACTCATTTCTAGGTACACGAAGAACTAGACGCAGTATTCGGCGAAGATAGTCGTACAGCTCCTAGTTTGTTCGATTTGAATTCTCTCGATTATTTGGAACGAGTTATCAAAGAAACAATGCGACTCTACCCCGCGTTACCGGCTATAGGCAGGAGACTACAGGAGGACATACATGTTGGAAAGTACGAGATACCTGCAGGTAAATGAATGTTCATTACAATTATTATAAATGATAATAATTTATTATTAATCAATATATCTTAATTAGGGTCCACATCCACTGTCAGATGGTACTGTCAGTTGGATCGTTCCAGCTGATCGTTCAACGATAATCAGCTGGTTTACAGCTGATTTGGACTGCCGGTTCCCCCATCCATTTACAGTTTTTGACTGTCACAGTCCAAAATTTCAGTCGTAGACCCTTAAGTGTGCTGTACACGGGGACATTAGTGTCGGCCAGTTGAATATCTTTAGCCAATCACAGTCTTTGTCTTGTCATTGAGTCAAGCAACATCAGCTGTGATTGGCTACAGATATTCTACAGATAGGCTTTAACTGGCCGACAGTACTGTCCCCGTGTACAGCACGCTTTACAGTATGAGATTCCTGTTAATAAATGTCAATTCAAATTTGGAAATGCAAAGATGCATTTCACGGTTCAATTCCCTTCAAGGAGATACACAATATGATACATGTCTTAAAACAATTTGAAATGCAACGTTTTGTATCGAGTCTTATATTCATTGTATCTTATGATATACTATAGTTCTAATTTGATGGACATTTATTCACTAGTTAACTGTACAATGATATCGGTGAACAGGTTTAGTCCAAAGGGACAAGGGTTAAGGGTTAAGGGTTGGGTGATAGAGAGGACCAAAAGTCCTAACTCCGCCCAAGGCGTTCAATCAATTAATCGCTTCTTCCAAATTTGGCTCGGTTGATATTGAAATAAAAGGGTATGTTCACACATGAAACTTGTTCAATCATACACAAATTTTGAAGGTGAAAACCTATGAAACATCACTATTGTTCAGTTTAGTCTGTCCAAGCAGAGAAGAAATTCTGGCAAGAAAGGATAATGACTCCAGCTCGCTCAATACTCTACAAAAACCATAAATTCACTTTCAAATTGTAGATCAGAATGTTTTCCACAATTTGATACCAGATGATAATCTATGAACAATTAATATTGACCGAACTGAAGCCATTTTCTCATCTTGCCAGAATGTCTTCTTTGCTTGGAAAGACTAGTTATGAAGGTGATATTGTGGTAGTTATCCATACTAAATGAAAAGGCAATATGTTGTAAAACTAATCAGTGGTTATAAATCCATATCTTGTCTTTTCATTTGATATCAATTAAGAATATGTAAGGATGTTATATCAGATTTTCTTATAGAAGGAACTCGAAAATTAAACTTTATACTTAGGGCTATTTAAAATAATTTATAATTGAAATAATCAAATAACCTTTTTAAAACTTTTAAAGTATTATTGTGAATGTGAAAAATAATATATCAAGGATCTCGAACTATATACAGACTATCTGTCTTGTAGTTGATTATATTCTCAGATTTTTTTTGTACGTGAAATTCAAAATAAAGTTTATTCATACACTTTAAACTTGAATCATACACAAATTTTGAATGCAAAAACTATGCAAGAAGAATTTGGGAGGAAGTTTTATTCGATCTTTTTACAAGGAAATAATTGAGCTATCGACACTGTAGCCTATGTCTCTCTCATGTAGCCTACATTAGGTTTCCAATATTTTTTTAATTTTGTATTAATTTTTTTAATAAAGTATTAATTCCTCCCTTTTTCCAGGTGTCGACGTGGGCATTTTCGTGTACGAAACCCACCGCGACCCCTCCACATGGGGACCACATCCCCACAAATTCAACCCCGACAACTTTCTGCCCGACAGATGTCGCGCACGACACCCCTACGCCTACTTTCCCTTCTCGGCGGGACTCAGGAACTGTATTGGACAAAAGTACGCTCTGCTGCAGATGAAAAGTGTATTGTCGACGCTATTGCGCAGGTTTGTTTATTTCTACTGGAATTTTATTTCATTTTTCATTTCTAATTACATTAGGGAGAAATCAATGGAACAATACATCAATCCTTGTATACCTTCAAAGCTTGTCGAGCAATCGTCACATCAATCCTTGTCCAGCAAAGAAGACATTCCTTCAAAAAGGCTACTTGAAGCGAGGTTTTTTATAACGTATGTGCAACTCTGAAAATTTTAGTGTGGAATTATTTCTGCCAAACCGCTGGCGAGATGTCACCATTGTAAAATTGTAAGATGTCATGAGACATAGATAGTAAGAATAGGACTATTTTCATTGCACCTGCTGGCAGCATTGGAAAGGTGCCATTTTGAAGGAAAAACAACAAGACAAGATTAGGCCTGTATCAATAGCACTGGCGGCCGTGCTCACGGAACAAATGAAGTGCTGTACAATAAAAGATACGAGCACTTCACCTGTTTCGTGGGCACGAGCCGCCAGTGAGGTCCACGAGTAGTTGTGGAGGTGATATTATTGTGGTAGCTATCTATATTAAATGAAAATACGATTAGATAGGCCTATTGTCAAATCACTGATTCATTAGAAAATCGAGCATACCGCTTTTGGTTGCTACAC
The DNA here is from genome assembly GCA_017141385.1 of Sogatella furcifera. NCBI lineage: Eukaryota > Metazoa > Arthropoda > Insecta > Hemiptera > Delphacidae > Sogatella > Sogatella furcifera. The sequence continues at coordinate 15,022,523 of CM029558.1, read as the reverse complement.
CACTATCAATCTTTGGTGATCTTTTTTTCTCTTCGATAAATCCAGGGTTTGCCAATACCTTGTCATTTAATCCAATCTTGATCTTGAAACAATATATTGCCTTTTCATTTCCTTCCATTATCGATATAATGATTTTAATAATGTTATAAAATATTTAAATTCGATTTTTCATAATTCTTTTGTTCATCCAACATATTATTATCTACAATTCAAAGTGAGACTAGTTAATTTTCGAAGCAAACATCCGAAATAAAGGAATTTCATGCTGTATCAAGAGACTATAATAATTATTGATATTATGAAAATAATATTTATGCTATTATAATATTGATATTATTTAATTGTGAAAGGAGTGGAACCATCACAAATTCATTGAAAATCGAGATAATCAGTTAATGTTTTATACTATTTTCACGCCATCTTCAACATTTATCCTTGGTAATCTGATTTTTGGATCTTCATCAACACTTTTTCCAAAATAGCTTTGATCCAGCCTATGACGTCTATTTCATAAACTTTCATTTAGTTGATACTGGAAAAAAGTAACCTACAATCATTTTACTATCTTATTACTCTATTCACTTATTCCATTCTTCGAGTTGATATTATAAGGAAAACTGAGAAATGCTCAAATTTTGTACACTCTATTCCCTTTTTTCTGCTTAGGTTCACCCTGAGCCCGGGTCCCGGCCACGAGTGCATTGAGGACATTGAGGTGGTTATGAACACAACGCTCAAGTCGAAGAAAGGATTCAACGTGGTCTTTGAGTTGAGGAATAATAATTGTGCTTAGTGTACGTAGTTTAAGATGAGCAGTACTTTCCGTTTCAAACAGCACGACGTCCTGTTTATGTCCCCTTTTGAATTTTACCAGATTGAACAAAACTTAACAAACACAGTCATGATCTGATTCTTGCTTCTCTGCTTCATTTAATATGATAAAACTTATAGTGAGGGGACGGCATAAACCGCAACGTTTGAGGAAAACTCTCTATGCTATGGTACCTTTTAATGAAATTCTCAAGGTAAAAATTTACACACACTGTTTAAACAGTGTAGAAAATTGACAAAATCTGTGTGTTTATTTCATCATGGAACGTTTCTACAATATCGACCACAACTCAGTTGAATTTGTAATAATTTAATTTGACATTCTTTAGTCTTGTGAAGGATTGATTGTGAAGAATTGATGAGGCTTTCACCATCAATATACTTAACTCAAAAGCAACAAACCATAAATAATTTATCAACTTTTATCATTATTGGAAATGAGAAGAGAATGTTTAATAATCATTTTCAAAACTTAACGAGCATGATGAATACAACTCAGCTCAGTATAAAAGGAATAGAACTCATATCAAGCATAACCATCTATCATTTCTAGAAATGAATGATAGAAGGTTATGGATCAAGTTTTGAAAGACAGAAAAATATTATTCTCCTATTTATTCTCCTTGGTTTCCTATAGAATGATATTTTGGAGTCTCAACCACTTAATTCTCAAACCCTAGTGTTTAATTTAAGTTATTTATTAATTAAAGTTGGCATTAGAATATATTTATTTTTCAATTTTGATGTTAAATGTTATTTCATTTCAATCTCATTTTTTTTGTTTATTTTTGTGATGAAATTCTAGGATTAGTTTGTGATTGATTTTATGAAATAAAAATTCAGGATAATAATGTGTGATACACTTCACTCTCTACCAATACAGTATTCTTTTTTAATTAAAATACCAATGGAGACAGGTGAAATGAAGAGTGGAAATGGGAACCGAGAATTTATATTAATAAAAAAGAGTAAATTGCAGTATAAATGAACGATAAAGTCTATTTGTCTGTACATCAAAACCCTAATAACCAAATATTTCCTACTAGTTGATTGTCATTCAAATTATAACAAAGATCAACATATATTTGTCTGTACATCAAAAACCTTATTACCAAATATTTCCCACTAGTTAATTTCCAATCTAGTTATAACAAAAATCAACTTCTTAAACTTATTTTCTCTTAGGCTCAGGCCGCACTGCCGGTGGGTAGAGCCTGGAGGGTGGAGGATAGTTGGTAAATCTATAGAACATACACACCATCCACAGTAATACATCGTATGAATGGTATGTGTTCAGCCGCCATCTTGAAATTCTTAAATATGGACAACATAACCTCAAAAAACAGTATGACATTAGACCATTCATACGATGTATTACTGTGGATGGTGTGTATGTTCTATAGATTTGCCAACTACCCTCCACCCTCCAGGCTCTACCCACCGACAGTGCAGCCTCAGCCTAAGGGCTACTGTACACTATTTATTAAAACTTTGAAATAGTTCAAATCGAAGTACCTTTTTTAAAATATTTTCATTTTCATTTTAAAAAAAGGTGCTTTGATTTGAATTACTTTTAAAGTTTTAATCAAATTCTTCTTTACCATACAAAATAAGTTTCCCATAGATTTTTCAGAGAGAATTAAGATGTCGTCATCCAACGGAGCTTGATAAAAAAATATTTTTTGAAGAGGTTGTGTCACCTAAAGTCATTCTACGCCAGTTTAATTTAATTCTTTTCCTTGCAATTTTCAATTAACCTTTTTGTAAATATAGGGTACTTGTAGTAAACGTGTTTCCTAATACAAACAGGTCTGTAATAACTTATTTCACTCTAATTAAATGACTTTTATTTCACTTTACATGTACAGCTACTCTCATTACGTGCAGTAGTAATTGAAATAGTTTCTAAGTTTTTACAAACGCAAATCGGGTTTTCCACAGGAAACTTGTAGCACTAGTACTCATTACAGTCTGTCCAAGCAAAGAAGACCCTCTGGCAAGATGAGAAAAAGACTCCAGCTCGATCAAAAATTGGTTGAAAAATTATTGATCTGGTCTCAATTATAGGAAACATACTGATCTACAATTTCAGACGAAATCAATATTTTTTTAACTAATATTAATCGAGCTGGTGTCATTTCCTTATCTTGCCAGAGGCTCTTCTTTGCTTGGACAGACTGTACCTCGAAGCGACGAAATATTCAACATATAAACTTCTAAAACTTTACAAACAAAAATCTGTTACACAAAAGCTCTGCAGAGACTCTCCTCCCTTTTGCGACAGTCAAATGTAATATTTTATTCATGTCTGGTAAAAAGCTTGTGAAACCATACGTTTATTCAGCCCTACCCTAAATACCTATGCTCAGTACAGTCTGTTCAAGCAAAGAAGACCCTCAGGCAAGATGAGAAAATGACTCCAGCTCGGTCAACATTGATTCAAAAATTATTGGTTTGTTCTCAAATTGTAGATCAGAATGTTTCCTACAACTTGAGACCAAATCAATAATTTTTAATCCAATATTGATCGAGCTGGAGTCATTTTATCATCTTGCCAGAGGGTCTTCTCTGCTTGGACAGACTATAGGCTATGTGTCTGAATAATTTTGAGTACCTATATACTTGGCGTAGTGTCTATATGTCTGCTTTTCTAATACTGTTCAGATATATTCCTTATATATACACAATATATAAGATTTATAACTTTAAGTATATATATATTCCGGGCAACTGCAGACTTTTAAAATTAAAGCCCACTAATTACTTTGCTTGTATAATCAGAGTCGTTTGGTCCTATACATAAATCCCTTGGCGGGCCCTTTTTTCATCCTTTTTTGCCCTTTTACAACCCTTTTTGACTTTTTTCAGCTCTTTTTGACTTCTTCTTTTTCAATTTCAGCCTTTTTCGGCCTGTTTCATTTCTTTTTTATCAACATTTCGGTCTATTATTGCGTTGCAGTGGGGTACTCTGTTAATTTCGAAATAGCGCTTGATTTCATACGGCACTGGTGGCTCGTACCCACGAAATAAGTGAAGTGCCAGTATCTTTTACTGTACAACACTTCACCTGTTTCATAGGCACGAGCCGCCATTGTCATAAGGTAATATTTCTATTATAGGCTATCATATGAAAAGGGATGAGAATATGATTTCGTATCTCCATCGCTTTTCATATGATTTACTATGATAATAGAAATATTACCATGACTTGTGATATTAGCGTTAGGCTACTATCTCCAACACCTAATACATCACAACTTAAGCTCTCACAGACTATATGACGTCATATTAAGTAGATGTATTAAATGGTGTTCTTCTAGAATCTCTTCTAGAATCTGAATACATACCAGTATTAATGTAGAATTCCCAAGCGACAGTTCGAGCTGCCCGGCTCTAGCTGTGCAGCTCGAGCTTCCGGCTTTAGCTGCGCTGTCTAGCCATCACAACTCTATTCACATACTGTAACTATATTATGAATATTCACTTTGTTGTTAGGACTGCTAATGTATAATAAATCAATAAATAGTGACATTTTAAGTCATTTTCAAGTAAACTTCTCTATTTATCGAATTATTTATCAATTTATGTAACTATTTGGTAACTTATATGACCATGGTTTCGTGGCCACATGAGTCACCTTTTCTAGCTAACATTTTCTACATCATCAACTAAGTCGATCATGAACGAGTAAGTCGGATTTTTTATTTTCTCATCATAAACGAGAAAGTCTGATTTTTATTGACAACATCAACATTAGAGCGCACTAGGAGCAAATAAGAATTTTGGCGTCAGCTACATAATTATATCTTTATCTATAATAATAATATTATTACATTACTATAAGCTTGCCGTTAAAAGGTGTTTACAGTTTAATCCTCATCAAACGTTGGATTCCTTTGACGGTGATAAGACAGTGCCATCAAAGTCGAATGTTGAATCTATTTCTTTTGAAATCTCCTAATGGGAATCACATTCTTTGAAATGCAGTGATATACGTTGAGGCTTTCACCAGAATTTCCCTGAGACTATACTCAGGAATGGAAATGAACTCACATCCAGTCTGTCCAAGCAAAGAAGACATTCTGGCAAGATGGGAAAATTACTCCAGCTGGGCCAATATTTGTTTGAAAATTATGAATTTGGCTCCAAATTGTAATGCAGAATGTTTCCTACAATTTGAGATGGAATTTATGATTTCTGAACCAATATTGACCGAGTTGGAATCATTTCTCCATCTTGCCAGAATGTCTTCTTTGCTTGGACAGACTATAGTAGGCTGCAGAAGTCGGAAAAAGATATGCAAACAATCTGGGTTCAAACATTTCTATTGATGTTTATTTCCCAGATTCTCTTAATGTTTTAAAGATCCAGATTGGAAGTATCTTGAAAAGTTTATGTTTGGCGTTCTACAAGTACTTTATACCACAATGAATTTCTGAATTTTGAATTTCATTTCAATTCATTTGTAGGATCTAGGTTTATGTTTTTGACTTCTATGATAGAATAAATATCGTCTGAATTCTCATCATTCATGATTAGAGTGGAGAAGACAATTTCAAACTGTGTTCAACTTCAATTTCAACTGTGTTTTACTCCCACATCCAGTGAAGCACGATATCTTAATGACTTTTCAAGGCACGTGGGAGAGTGGCAAACTTAGACACCGAATTGTTGCCAGGTTGCAATATAATTCACTGGCGGCTCGTACCCACGAAACAGGTGAAGTGCCCGTATCTTTCACTATACAGAACTTCACCTGCTTCGCTGGCACGTGCCGCCAGTGCTGAATTCTATTATAGTTTGTCCCAAAAAGACACAAGATGATACATCACTTATATATATTATTATACTCTATTATATTATTATTATATACTATTATACTCGTAGAACAATGAAATAAGTAGCCTAGCCAATAAGTTTCAATAATGATACACGTCTTCCTTTCAATCTGTATGTTCAATTATTATTGGTGAATACGAAACTTTTAGCCCAAGTCTAAATATTCCAATTCAATTCGTATTTTCCAATCCTCAACATATTTGTATTCACCTTTCAAATTTTTAATTTATTTAAATAAGAAAATCGAATGTCGGCTATCTTGTTGAAAGGCAAAATGGACGCATAGCCTCAAAAAGTGTCGAACCGCTTCTTGTGTGTTCAATTTTATTCTGGTATAAATTTTCCAAGTTTATTCAAAATTCAGGAACATTTTGGATATTTTTGTCAAAAGAGAATTGACATTTAAATAAATCTTCATCAAAATTCTGACATTTTTTGATCAATTTTCACTTGTTCGATGTTTTGTCTATTTAGTATCCTTTCGATCACAATTTTGGATATTTTTGTTTAGTTATTATGTTTGATGAACTTTTTTGTGAATAGATTTTAAAATTCAAAGTTTGTCGAAATTTTTCTTTTGGTGTAAAATTTAGTGTTTTAGGAATGGTTTATGACATAACCTTTTTTGTTTGGTTTATTTGTATAAATTTAAGAGGAACAGTTTTGTGCTACGAAGCCTGTTGAACTCTTTGATGTGTAATAACTGAATAAGGATGAATAAAAGAGTTCTAGAGAGGAAGAAGATTCAGTTAAACGATGAATTAAAGATTTAATGAATCATAAAAAGTATGATGATAAGAACTCATTATTGTTGAAAATAGTAGAAATACTCGTGATTCATTGCATGAAAGCATAGCTTCCTTTAATAGAAGGCCGTGCCCTAATAATATGGCAACGTCGCACCGTAGGAACAGTCTTTTCATATGAAAGCATTAAGTACAGATACAAATCATGCATGTTGATTCGGGTTTTCTCTCTTTGAGCGATATTTCCATGAAAAACGTTCATGAACTCTTTGTATAGAATTCCTTTTGTGTTTTTTGTAATAGCTTGTGATAGAGAAAGGAAGAAAGATTAAGATTAGACAGTTATTTATTAAAATAGCTTATGATTTGTAGCAAGTCAAATGTGAGAACGCACACAAGAAACGCATTTATTGGAACAGCTGATTGGAAAAAGATTTCAATGCTTTTAAATGGACCCAATTCCCTACTCTACATAGTTGTCAATTTTTAGGCCATGGCCTTCTATCAAAGGAAGCTATTGAAGCAAGCTATGATGTGAGTTGAGGTGAGATAATGTGTGGAACATTCTATTCGAAATAAATATGAGGTTGGGAACACTGACTTACGTTTAGATGCTGCTCCCTTCCGAATTAAATGTCTACGGCAGACTTTTCAATCTGTAGTACTAACGGAATCTCAACAAATTCTTCCTGTCTTTTTATTTCCTCATTCCCCTTTCTTCTATAATTATTTTTTCTTCTTCTTTTTCTTCCCTATCTCCAATAAAAAGGAATACAAAAGCAAAAATTTACATTCCTTGTATAGCCTGTCCAAGCAAAGAAGACCCTCTGGCAAGCAAGGATGTGAAAATTTAAATTTTCAGTGAACTCCAAGTGGTCGAGTGAAGAAGACATTCTGGCAAGATGGGGAAATGACTCCAGCTTGGTCAATATTCCTTCAAGAACTTTAAATGTGGTCTTAACATTAGATAAAATGGTTTCCTACAATTTGACATTGAATTGATAATTTTTGAACCAATATTGACCGAGCTTGAGTCATTCTCCTATCTTGCCAGGGGGTCTTCTTTGCTTTGACAGACTATAGTATATGATTGGAAAACACTACTCATTCTGAATAAGTACCATTACTCCACTGGCGGCTCCTGCCGACGAAACAGGTGAAGTGCATGTATCTTCTACTGTACAACACTTCACTTGTTTCGTGGACACGAGCCACCAGTGCATTACTCAAGAATTATCTTAGAAGAATTAAATAGGTAGTCTCATTCAACGGAATATTAAGCATCAATATTTCAAAATTCCTCCAGAAACCAGAAAAAATCATATTCATTATAAATAAGCCTTTATACTTATTTCAGGAATGCCTTCATTATATGTATAAAAGAATTACAAGAGTCATAAAATGATCGCAAAATCTTTATATTACGTATTTAATTTGAACAGCTTACTTACCCAAACTAGCAATTATAGAGTGATTCTTGCTATAGATTTTAATTGAAATACACAGTATTTCTCAATAAACATAGGAAGTATTTCTTATATAATACTCATTTTCTCTTAGGGCTACTGTATTTCTTAAAACTTGAAATAATTAAAATCGAAGTACCCTTTTTCAAAAATATTTTTATCTCTTATATTATTGTTTCAAGATGACCGTTCATTCATAATAATTATTAATAATGCAGTTATAAATGTTCATTACCAATACGTTCAGTTCGTTTGTTATTATTAGTGGAACCTCGATATCTCGTAGTTCATGGGACCAAAGCTTTTGTACGAATTATGGAAGATCACCAATATCGAAGCTATTAGGCTGAGGCCGCACTGCCGGTGAGTAGAGCCTGGTGGGTGGAGGGTAGTTGGTAAATCTATAGAACATACACACCATCCACAGTAATACATCGTATAAATGGTATGACGTCATACTGTTCTTTGAGGTTATGTTGTCCATATTTAAGAATTTCAAGATGGCGGCTGAACACATACCATTGATACGATGTATTACTGTGGATGGTGTGTATGTTCTATAGATTTACCAACTACCCTCCACCCTCCAGGCTCTACCCACCGGCAGTGCGGCCTCAGCCTTAATGATGGAAAATTATTTCAAGGGACTGACTTCCACTATTGCTTTTAGAGAACTACGATTTATGGAGGTACGATTTGTCGAGGTTCCATTCACTTCACTAATTCCCTATTCAAACCTACTTTCACCCTTCCTTCTCCCCTTCCGCCCCCCTTCTATGACACACCACATTGAACCCCCCAAAAATCTTCAACGTAGTATTCAATTCCAACTGCACATCCGTCATCTTCTCCAAGCCGGGCGCGGTTGCAACCCTAAATCGTCTGAGGATTGTGCACAAGATTGTCTTCATCTGTAGCAAAGCATAGCGTTGACCTACACAGTAGCGCACCCCCGCGGCGAACGGGATAAAGCTGAACTGCGGGCGTTTGGAGAGGTCCAGTGTGGTGAAACGGGAGGGACGGAATTCATCGGGATCCACCCAGAATTCGGGTTTTCGGTGGGTTTCGTAGATGAAGATTGGGACGGTTTGGCCTGGAAAATAGTGAACAAAATCTTGAACAATAACAATCTTAGGAAATCTTAAGCAATACATCATTATTTATTCCCAAACTCTTAATAGAATTTTAAGTAATAGTGTATGCGATATAAGTGATAGTAAATTAAGTGTATTCGATGTATTTCAATAGTAGAGGTATTATTATTATTATTATTATTATCGTATGCCGTATTTGGTGGGGAGTCCCAAAAGGAAGTTCCACCGGCAAAATAACCTCAATTGTCCTCGATGGGGAATTGTGGTATTTCTTGAAATTATATCCACAGATATTTAAATGTTTAAAAGTTTTTCCAATTTGAGAGAGTTCAAAACACACAGAGCACAAAAAGATCACCAAAATAGATTCTGATAAATATAAAATTTAGAGCACAAAATTTTCTAACTTGTAGAAGTAGAGGTACACCTAGGTTATTATGAGGAATATTTGAGTTCAAAAATAGAAGTATTCGCGATGCTAGGTTATTATGAGAGGTATTATTCTGCTTCAAGGGGACTTGAAAAGTGGTGGGGAGCCAGAAAATGACGTGATTCAGATCAATGACGTAATAATGATATTTTTCAGAGTGCCTATAGGTACAGTACTAGAATTTCTGATCTACGTCAAATTCTAGTTTCCCCGCCCGTTCTTCATTTTACCCAATATTAAGCAGTTATGGGAGAACCTTCTAGTAAGAACTTTGTTCGCGATCCATTTTGAGTCGTGGATTACTATAGCATTTGACTAGATAGCCTAAATAAGAAGAAGAAGAAGAAGAAGAAGAAGAAGAAGAAGAAGAAGAAGAAGAAGAAGAAGAAGAAGAAGAAGAAGAAGAAGAAGAAGAAGAAGAAGAAGAAGAAGAAGAAGAAGAAGAAGAAGAAGAAGAAGAAGAAGAAGAAGAAGAAGAAGAAGAAGAAGAAGAAGAAGAAGAAGAAGAAGAAGAAGAAGAAGAAGAAGAAGAAGAAGAAGAAGAAGAAGAAGAAGAAGAAGAAGAAGAATGAAGAAAATTGAAATTTTTCTATTCTGTACATCTTAGCTTTTTTAAATAAGAACAGAATAATTATTTGATAATGTATCAAAATTTGCTCATAATATTGAATGAATTTTCAAGTCCAGTGGACGGTGATAGGAAGCGGAACTAAAAAATTTGAAAATCTATCATACTCTCATTCTCATCAATCATTTGATTATTTTTGAGAATTGGATACCACAATCTCGTGAGAAACAGAAAGAAAATCTCAAAATACATACAATTTAAATAGAAGCTAGTGCCCGGTTTTTCCAAGCACATTCAAAGTTGAGGGATCCTCAACTTTTGATGAACAGCTGACATTTTCAATGTTAATAATTGTATAGAAATATGTATTATAAAATTAATATGTATAGAAAATGTAAACTGTTAAATTAATATAAGCTTAAACTTAATGGTCCCTCAAATTTAAGTATGCTTGGAAAACCCGGGCGTATCAATCCAAGTTCGAAATATGTAACTCTCGAAATATTTACATTCATAAACTTCTTGAAATAATAAAATTGTATTATTTCAATTTTATTGAAAACTGATCCACTTTCATTCAATTAAGATCACATTATACCTCCTAAATATTCAGATTTCCCTCATATTCCAGAGTTATTCACATACTTGAATCCATTATTCTCTACAGCTTATATGATTCTAATTTGACAACGAAAATGTAAGTATAGACTGTTCAAGCAAAGAAGACATTCTGGCTAGATTGGAAAATGACTCCAGATCGGTCAATATTAGTTCAAAAATTATAAATATGGTTTCAAATTGAAGAAAAAATTCTGTTTTGCAATTTGAGACCAAATTCACTTCTTTTGAAACAATAGTGACCAAACGGGAGTCATTTTCCCATCTAGCCAGAATGTCTTCTTTGCTTGGACAGACTATGCTATTCCTGAAGTCACACACTTCTCAGTTTGATCAAATCATCCCACTCAGTATAGTCTGTCCCAACAAAGAAGACCCTCTGGCACGATGGGAAATGACTCTGGCTCTGTCAATTGTGGTTCTAATATTATAAATTTGTCCTCAAATTTTTGGAAACGATTTGATTTACTATTAAGAAGACATTTCTAATTCTTGAACAAATATTGACCAAGCTAGATTCATTTACCCATCTTGCCAGAGGGTCTTCTTCGCTTGGAGAGACTGTAATACATGCGTAGTCGTACAATTGAAAGAGTCAAATTGAAAGGTCTTCCATAGCCTATAAGAATGGAAATATTCGTTTATTTTATCATATGTATCATTATTGAAACTTAGAGGTGAATTGATAATAAGTATTAATCTCCGTATTAAACGTTTACGAAGTTTTGATACACTTTACTACTCTCTGAATGAACTCATTCATACATCCGTTTATTGACATAATAACACAAATCATGGAAAAATTATCGTGAACTTGGTAGGATAGAAAAACCAGACTTACCCAGTACCATTTTTCCTCGATTTTTATGGATATTGAACTATGTATATGACTCACAGGAACTTTGGAACAATTATTCAATATTGCAGTATACCAACTGCTTAATTCTTATAATAATAATTAATCCGAATCTTCATTTATTGCTATATAAATAGACAAAGGACTTCTGCAACTGCAAATATTGACCAATGTGCTAAATAGCAGCCAAGATCCATTGAATGAAACTGCTTAAAAAATTCTGCGGTCCGGGTGCGGTCCGTGCAGAATTTTTTGATCAGTTTCATTCAATGGATCTCGGCTGCTATTTAGCACATTGGTCAATATTTGCAGTTACAGAAGACCTTTGTCTATTTATATGGCAATAAATGGAGATTCGAATTAATTATTATTAATCACAGGAACTGTTTCAAGTTTAGGGTTACTCACATTATAGTGTAGTTGTGAAGGTTATGTTTTATTAATCATCCATATTATCGATAAATGTTGAAATTGGCGAATGAAAAGGTTCACTTGAAAGATAACCGGAGCTTGATAATTGGGTAACAACCGGTATACGAGCTAGATATTATTCGAAACCAAAACCTTAATTTTAATAAACCTGTGGGTTGACAATCCGTTGTTTATTCATTCATCTTCATTCCACGAATTTATTTGCTAGAATTAAGTGTAAAAATTTTAATAGTTTTAGAGGGAATACAGCTTTCCATTCATACGGTCGATTTTCAATAAATTTTTGGATTGACAATTTTTATTCTCAATTCATTCATCTTCATTTCAAGAATTTATTGGCTAAAATTTATTGAATGCAAATTTATTGAATGCAGGTTTAAGAGCTTTCAAGAGAATATCAACAAAGATAATAATTATAGGCTACATCATCCGTGGGAGTATCTGGTTAAATAAGACCAAAGACCAAAATAGGCAGAAATTGTTCTGACGTCATATTAATAATTATAATTGTTCTGAACTTTGGTATCTTGCAACTCAGAACACTATAAGGTCTAAGTTGGTCCCATCTCCCACGTGTATCAGAAACTCATTAAGATATCTCGCTCCACTGGATTTCAAGTAGGAATATTATGAGATAGTTTTCCCTGTATTGAAAATTATCCTTGAAGTTATGTGGTTGTTTATGTATATTATGTTCAAAGTGATCTATATTGGTTGTATTATTATAGTGATGTGGCTTTATTATATCATATTCCAAGTGATATTATATCATACTATGTTATAAATGACGTCATAAAGTTTGGCGAATTCGTCTGCTACTTGTGGGCTCCAACAGCTGATATACTAATTCAGAGTTGCTATCTAGATAAAAAATCGTGAAATTGACAAAAGTGATGAATTTGTGTTTAGTAGCGATTTTGCAATTTTTGATCGCTATTTCTGAGATTTGGGTAAGATTTACACAATCGCCGTCATTTTACTTTTTCTTTAGAATCCGGCTCTCTTCAACTTCCATTAATAAAAAATACAATGTCAATGAGAGTTATATGAAGTTTTGAAGCAAACGAAACAATATATGCTTTACATCAGCTTACATCACTTACAAGAGACAGACGAAACTGAATAACTTTTTTGGGTTAGCTAAAATATGAGAATATAATACAGTATAGCACTGGCGGCTCGTGCCCACGAAACAAGTGAAGTGCTGTACAGTAAAAGATACGGGCACTTCACCTGTTTCGCGGGCACGAGACGCCAGTGCAGTATAGTCAATAATTAGAACCCACCCACTTGTGAGGTAGGAGGTATTTGTAGCATCGTTTCTCAAGTACCTATAGTCTGTCCAAGCAAAGAAGACATTCCGGTGAGATGGAAAAATTACTCCAGCTCAGTCAATACTGGTTCAAAAAACATTAATTGCTCTCACATTGTGGGAAACATTCTGCTCTACAATTTGAGTGCAAGTTTATGAGTTTTGAACCAATATTGACTGAGTTGAAGTGATTTTCTCATCTTGCCAGAATGTCTTCTCTGCTTGGACAGACTATACTGTAGTTGAAACTTGATAAAATAATTGAGTGGAGTTTGTAGCTGAATATATAGTCTGTTCAACCAAAGAAGACCCTCTGGCAAGATGGGTAAATGAGTCTAGCTTGGTCAATATTTGTTCAAGAATTATAAGTGTCTTCTTAATAGTAAATCAAACCGTTTCCTAAAATTTGAGGAAAAATTTATAATATTAGAACCACAGTTGACAGAGCCAGAGTCATTTCACATCGTGCCAGAGGGTCTTCTTTGTTGGGACAGACTATACTGAGTGGGATGATTTGATCAAACTGAGAAATGCGTGAGTTCAGGAATAGCATAGTCTGTCCAAGCAAAGAAGACATTCTGGCTAGATGGGAAAATGACTCCCGCTTGGTCACTATTGTTTCAAAAGATGTGAATTTGGTCTCAAATTGCAAAACAGAATGTTTTCTTCAATTTGAAACCAAATTTATAATTTTTGAACTAATATTGACCGATCTGGAGTCATTTTCCCATCTAGCCAGAATGTCTTCTTTGCTTGGACAGTCTATACTTACATTTTCGTTGTCAGATTAGAATCATATGAGCTGTAGAGAATAATGGATTCAAGTATGTGAATAACTCTGAAATATGAGGAATATCTGAATATTTAGGAGGTATAATGTGATCTTAATTGAATGAAAGTGGATGAGTTTTCAATAATCTTGAAATAATACAATTTTATTATTTGATTTTGTTATTTCAAGAAGTTTATGAATGTGAATATTTGGAGAGTTACATATTTCGAACTTGGATTGATACGCCCGGGTTTTCCAAGCATACTTAAATTTGAGGGACCCTTAAGTTTAAGCTTATATTAATTTAACAGTTTACATTTTCCATACTTAGGGCCGGTTTCTCCAAATACATTTAACAGAAATTTCAGTTTAAACTATCATTTGTCAGTATATGGTCACTTTTATTAACTTGTGTTTCAATTGAGCCAGCTGATGGTTTAATCCAAAATTCAGATTAACTTTTTTGGAGAAACCGGCCCTTAACATTGAAAATGTCAGCTGTTCATCAAAAGTTGAGGATCCCTCAACTTTGAATGTGCTTGGAAAAACCGGGCACTAGCTTCTATTTAAATTGTATGTATTTAGAGAATTTTTTTCTGTTCCTCACGAGATTGTGGTATCCAAATCTCAATAAATAATTAAATGATTGATGAGAATGAGACTATGGTGGATTTTCAAATTTTTCAGTTCCGCTTCCTATCACCGTCCACTGGACTAGAAAACTCATACATTATTATGAGAAAATTTTGATAGATTATCAAATAATTATTCTGTTCTTATTTCAAAAAGCTAAGATGTACAGAATAGAAAAATTTCAATTTTCTTCATTCTTCTTCTTCTACCGTTCAGGTCAAGGGATGATATTTTCCATTAAAAGAGTCACCTATAGGCCTAAGACAATTTATGGGTCATCTTCATCATTTTCACAATGTTGACTGAGCTGGAGTCATTTTCTCATCTTGCCAGAGGGTCTTTCTTCTTTGCGAGGACTGGCTATTCCTCCATAATAATAGAGAGATTTTATTCTTCGATGGATGATCTTTGATGTAATAATATTGCAATGAAATACAACAATTTTTATAAATAAACTTCAACAAATTCAATTTTTAAATGATTTTCAATTTTGAGGACCTTTTGTTACCACACAACCTCCTTAGTACTCTTCTCATCAACCAACAAGAATTTCAAATTATTGGTAATCCTTACCTTTTGGTAGTACAAAGTCACCAAAGTCAGTAGTCTTCTGTAGTTCTCGGCTAACCAATGGCAAGGCGGGAAAAAGGCGCAGAATCTCATTGATTACGCAACTCAAATACTTTAATTGCGCCAAATCATCGTATGTCACTTCTTTTTCCGAGCGGTCTTTGAAAACTTGCAGAATCTCTTGATATACCTGGAAAATTAGAATTGTTATCAAAACGTTTCCCAGTGGTCCGAAACCTACCATGTTTCAAGCACTGGCGGCTCGTACCCACGAAACAGGTGAAGTGCCCGTATCTTTTTGTTCAGAACTTCACCTGTTTTGTGAGCACGAGCCGCCAGTAAATTTGAAAACCAAAAGTTATTGGTAACATACTACTGCGGCATGAATTGAAGTTTCACCGTTTCATCCTTTCGAAATAGGTTTCTGAACAATAATTCCCTGATAGAACCTTATTTTCCCTACCTTTTCCTGTTCCTCAGGATGCATGGCCAGCATAACCAGCGCGAAGCTCAGCTCAGTGGCGGTTGTCTCCTGACCCCCCACCAGCACCGTCATCACCTCGTCGAGGATCTGCCTCGCCTCCCCCTCGTCGTCCGCGTTGTACTCTTCTAGCAGAGCGTCCACGAAAGTCGGCACTTCGGATTTGATTCCGCTTTCAGCTGGAAAAAATTGATAATTTCAAATCATTTTATATATTTTTGATGCTCTTCAAATTTTAAATTGATGAATCATAGTTTTTTTCCTTGACAGTTGAAATTTCTGAGTATAGTGAAAGTGGAAATTGTGATCATAACCTTAATTTGGAGTATTTAACAAAATCAGGAAATAAGATGTTTTGGACTATAATTGTCTGTGTTTTATCCATTGAGTAATATATTTTGTCAAATAGATGAATTCAATAGGGTTTCCATGAAATAGCCTGGAATTGGTTGAGGAATGAATATTCTCAAAACTTTTGATGATGGTGGAGAGACACTTACGGGGAAATAGTATCTCGCCAATGTGTATATTCTGCGAAGAATGCGAAGAAAAAGAGGAAGGACGAGAAGGAGGAAGAGAAGGAAGAGGAGAAGGAGGAGGAAGAGGAGGAGGAGAGGAGGAGGAAGAAGAGGAGGAGAAGGAGAAGGAGGAGGAGGAGGAGGAGGAGGAGGAGGAGATGGAGGAGGAGATGGAGGAGGAGGAAGAGGAGATGGAGGAGGAGGAAGAGGAGGGGGAGGAGGAAAGGAGGAGAAGGAGGAGAAAAGGAGAGAATAGAAGAAGAATGAGAAGAAGAAGAAGGAAAAGAAGAGAAGAAGATTTGAGAGGTAGAAAACACCTAGATACCATTATATTATAAAGTAAAAAGTGTATCTATAATATTGAAATCCTATGGTTTATCTTATTAATTTCTGGAACTTAAAAGTGGACTTTTATCTGAATTCAAAATTATTTGTGATAAAATATTTTTGGAAGTGAGAAATTATAATATTAAGTGAAAGTGGATATTGTTAGACATATAACCTACATCTTAAACCTTCATCATCACTCATTCATCCTTTGCTTAAAATACTTGGAAACCAAGTCGCAATTGTAAAGAAAGAAGGATCATGAAGAAGTTCTACAACATGAATGTAGAAAGAGTGAAACTGTAAACTCTACTCAATCTTGAAAGTATTCTATCTTGAAAGAAAATAATAGAATCTTTTATCTAAAAACATTACATTCTCTTATTCTTTACTTCTCCTATTGTCTCTTACACGTTACACCCTTTTCTCTCTAATATTTTTTGTCTTCCTCTATATCTTCCTCCTCCCTCTCTCTCTCTCATCTCCTTCTTCTCAATCTAACACGATCCTATCATTTTTCAACTCACCTATTTTTCTTCTCTCTTCCACCATCGTCCAGGCAAAGTCCCTCAGACCCTTGATGCCCTCATCATGATCGCGACACAACTGCGACCTTAAAATAATCAAAGTAATCCAAGTTATCAAAGTAATCAAAGTAAGGTAATCAAAGTAATCAAAGTGAAGTAATCAGTGAAGTAATCAGAGTAAAGTCAAGTAAATCAAAGTAAAAAACCAAGTAATCAAAAACTTTGATGCGGCTTTTCAAAAACAAAACGCACATTCGAATAGGATACAAGAAACCAATTGAGTAATGTTTCCATTACTACAAGCTACAAGTCGCGGGCACAAGATGCAATAGAAACACGTAGTTGTATGGAGCAATGCAAATCAGGAATCAGCTGACCAGTGTGCGTTTCTCTATACAACCACTGACTATGGATATATCCATAGTCAATGATATAAGTATGATCCATAGTAACTTATATCCATAGTCAATGATAAAACTCCGTGTTTCTATTGCATTTTGTGCTTGACATGAGTGCCTGTTTTCTAGTATAAACTGAGACCTACCTTCATTATATTAATTCATTCAATAACAACTATTCTTTGAAAATTTGTATGCTATCTGTCTCATAAATATTCATGCTACTTCAAAGTATAGTCAGTCCAACCAAAGAAGACTCTCTAGCAAGATGAGGAAATGACTCTAGCTCGGTCAATATTGATTCAAAAATTATTGATCCAGTCTAAATTGTAGGAAACATTCTGATCTACAATTTGAGACCAAATTAATAATTTTTGAACCAATATTGACCGAGCTGGAGTCATTGTCTCATCTTGCCAGAGGTCTCTCTGCTTGGACAGACTATGTTTGGCTCGTTTTTTTTGCAAAGAAAGAATCATAAGAAACTTTCGATTTACAAGTTTACAAGAGGATCGCCTTATAAGCTGATCATATTCCTCAATAGTTGAAATTTTTTAGAGCATTTCAAGTCACTTCAGTTATTTCTTATGATAAATATTTATTCTTAATTTTTATAAAATCATACCTATTCCTCTATAGTTGAAAAATTCTAGACTAGAGCATTTCAAGTCACTCCAGTTATTTCTTATGATAGATTTTTTTTTTCAATTAATAAAAAAGAATAATGAAACACCATAGGCCTATTTCAAGGAGTCAATAGTGTTATTCATCCCCGACTTTTAGGCCAGGCTTATGCTGTGACGCACGTGTGCACACGCACGCAAGCCAGCCAATCACAGCTCTTGTCTTATCCTCAACAAGAGCTGTGATTGGCTGGCTTGCGTGCGTTTGCACACGTGCGTCCCAGCATACGCCTGGCCTCAATATTGTTAAATGTCTATTACATTGTGTAAGCCTCACATTGCATATCGTTCTTTTACGTTATAAGGATGTTATCACGTTATTTCACGTTATTTCACGTAAAGGATGTTATCATTCGAGTTATTATTTATACAATTCATTTTAATTTTGAATCCAACCTTCGGAACACACAGTCGATCATCAGCCACGGCTTCAAGATGCGCTGTTGCCAGGCGCGCAGCACGCGTTCCATGTCGTGCGTGAAGGCTGCGCACTGCGCAGGCGTGCATTGCGCACCTATACCTGTTCGACAGATGATCGCCAGTGTGGTGCGGCCCAGGATGTGGAAGATGTCGACGGGTTTTCCACAAGGAATCTGGGAAAATAGAATTTTCAATTTTTCTATATTATTTATTGTTACAATTGCGACTTGATAGCAAGTATTTTAAGCAAAGGTGATAATGAGTATGATTATGATTACATGGTGAATCAGAGAAGATGAAAGTTTAGGAGAAAAGTTAGATGTAAGTTAGAGAAGATGAAAGACAATGAGGAGTGCCAGGGGAGTATTTGCACTAAATGAGTTAAATTTGTTCATTTCTTTAGTCACCAAACAGAAGCAGTAACCATAGTTGAACGTGGTATACACATTTTTATATTCAATATTGATACTAGTTGAACGAATAAAAATGGTCCAGTGGATATAGTCTGTCCAAGCAAAGAAGACCCTCTGGCAAGATGAGAAAATTACTCCAGCTCTGTCAATATTGGTTCAACAATCATAAATTTGGTCTCAAATTGTAGGAAACATTCTAATCTACAATTTGAGACTAAATCTATGATTTTTGAACCAATATTGATCGAGGTGAAGTCATTCTCTCATTTTGCCAAGGGGTCTTCTTTGCTTGGACAGACTATATGTGGCACGACAAAGGTTCGTACAAAGCCTACAGGATAAGCCAGGGAAACGGAAAGATTTGTATAAGTCACAAATTCTTCAAGAAAATTAAGTTAATGATTGATGTGTTATGGATACTGTGTGAAACTTAATTAAGTTATGCTTCTTCAATGAAGATTAAAGAACCCTTTTGAAAAATTTTAATTTTGTATAACATTTTTCAGCGAATTAGCCATTATCAAAAATGCAAAACATCTCATTCAAAAAAGAAATATTTAAAAAGGGTACTTTGATCTCCATTAATTGAAAGTTTGATGAATACAGTAGCCCTAAGAATAAATAAGTAATGGTTTTGAATATGGAGAGAAAAAATTGCCATACTCATATACTGTACAATAAGTGAAAAGTTGTTTATCAATATAACATTCGCGTAATGTCCTTCATTCCAAGGCTTAAAGCATGTTGTTGGGCTGATTGACGTGAAAGTTTAAACATTGTGTGTTGAAAAGAAACAATATTTTGAGAGGCTCGAACGGGTTTTGCACTCACTCCTCGTTTATTAGAGGGTATTTACGGGTATTTACACGTATGAAAAATGATATGAGAATGTAAAAACTTATAAAAGGTATAAAAATTACAACCTGACAGACAACCCCAAAGCAAGTTGAATAAAACGTTCTAAAAACATAGAAAAATGATGTTTAAAAATAAATTGAAAATTTCTCTGCGTTTATACAGAGTGTTCCAGAAGTAGTGTCGATCATTTTAGGGTATTGTTTATTGGTAAAAAACATACCTGAATATCATTTATCAAAATGTCTGAAAGTCCGCCTCAATTACTCACACAGCCGCCATTTTTGTTTTCTCATTTTCATCTAATCTTCCAAATTTATATTTTTGTAGCGGCCTGTAGAGTGTAGCCTACTATAGTGTTCAATTATTATGTAAAATCAGCTGAGAAATCGAATAAAACCAGTTAGAAGTTATTAACTTTGATGGTTATTGAGATATAGTCTGGTCAAGCAAAGAAGAGCCTCTGGCAAGAAGAGAAAATGACTCTAGCTCGGTCAATATTTGTTCAAAAATTATTAATTTGGTCTCAAATTGTAGATCAATATGTTTCCTAAGATTGAGACCAAATCAATAATTTTTGAACCAATATTGACCGAGCTGGAGTCATTTTCTCATCTTGCCAGAGGCTCTTCTTTGCTTGGCCCAGAGTATACCAGCAAAACGAGCTGAAAAACTACATTTTACAACTTTAAAGGGATAGAAATAGGATATTAAATTGTTGACCAGTAATTTGGATCATTTTATATTGTAGGAAATTCAATTCTGAAGAAAATATGTTAACTAACTTTTTCGTCTAAAACGCACCCAAAGCTCACCAATCAGGATTTGAAGAAAACTAAACATACAAAAAAAGATTGCTTGTTTGAATCCTGATTTGTGAGGTTTGGGTGCGTTTTAGACGAAAAAGTTACTGAACATATTTTCTTCAGATCATAAAACAGACAAGAAAAAGATTGCTGTTTTGACATGTTTAAATCCTGATTTGTTAGGTTTGGGTGCGTTTCAGACGAAAAGGTTACTGAACATATTTTCTTCAGATTACCCTAAAATGCTCAGCACTACTTCCCAAACACTCTGTATAGTTTGTGCTGATTCTGTTAATTGAACAGGTCTTACCGAAACTACCTCGATAGTGTTAGGCTAACAATATTCTCAAATTATTACAATTACTTCTAAACATACCCTATCAGCAAGAGCTCTTGATTCCTCCACATACACCGGAATATAGAGACTGATGAACTTGAAAGATTTAAAGAAAGGTGAAATAATTTTTCGATTGTGTCTCCACAGTGTCATGTTCCTTGCCGTGAATAGCCCATTGCCCATTAATGCTTTAACAGCCTTGTATTCGTAGGATTTGTGGGCGGTATTACTCAGAACAATTTCAGCGTGTTGTACACCAGATAGCAGCACATAGCGGCGGTGCAACAGGTCCACTGTGACTGGATTGCCATTGAATCTGTGAAAAATTTAAGAAAAACTTTGATTGATCCTTTTTATCAACAAGAATTGAATCGTGTAAGTCCTTCATACACGGTAGATTTTTCATACAAAAGTCTAAAATCGATAAGCAAGCGTACAGGAAGCAAGCTCTTTGAAACGAAATATTTGCAACATGGGGTTGCAAAGTGAGGTTAGCTCATTTGACAATGCCGAAAATCGAGAAAATAACTATTGACACTGGCGGCTCGTACCCACAAAACAGGTGAAGTGCCCGTATATTTTACTGTACAGCACTTCACCTGTTTTGTGGGCACGAGCCGCCAGTGACTATTGACTATCTGAAAAGAAAGGGTATATTATTATTTTGTGTTACTTCAACTTGAAAAATACCTAAATACTCTTAGATGCTTTCAAAATGTTCAATCTTTCCGAAATAGAAACAGCTTAGTCTATTTTCAATATGGCGGTGTTCCATAATGAGTGCATTGTAATTGTCCCGTATCAACAAGCTTCCTTCCTGTATCAATTTTGGACTCTGTATCACTACTGCGTATCATTCACCGTGTGAAGAGGACGAGTAGACTTATTTGTTGATAGTTATTTCTTGATATTACTGTGGATGGTGTGTATGTTCTATAGATTTACCAAACGGATAGTTCCACCTCGCCAATGTGTACTTGGTCAAATACCGGTCACCCATCCAAGAGCAGTTCACAGTGTTCGTGACTTGACATCAAGTTCATCGATAGATCACCCTCACCGAGAGACCGGAAGAAGAAGAAGAAGAAGAAGAAGAAGAAGAAGAAGAAGAAGAAGAAGAAGAAGAAGAAGAAGAAGAAGAAGAAGAAGAAGAAGAAGAAGAAGAAGAAGAAGAAGAAGAAGAAGAAGAAGAAGAAGGAAGAAGAAGAAGAAGAAGAATGAGAAGAAGGAGGAGAAAATGTAGAATGGATGAAAGAGTGAGTAATGGATAGAGAAAGGAAGGTTCGAGAACGCGTACAATGCGTAAAAGGCAATAAACAACCTGTTGAGTTGGAACAGCGGTTCCTGTTACAAGATTTGTTCAGTATTATTTCATTACCTTGCATTTCCTTATAAACTACCTTTTATAAACACCCATATCAATTAGTAGACGAGTTAAATACATGTGAACATCATATTAATAACTTGGAATTCTGTTATTTACTACACTTCAACTATTATGTATACTCTGTCCAAGCAAAGAAGACCCTCTTGCAAGATGGGAAAATGACTCCAGCTTTGTAAATATTTGTTCAAGAATTATAAATGTAGTCTTAATAGTAGATAAAACTTTTCTTACAATTTGAGATCAAATGGATAATTCTTGAACAAGTATTGACCAAGCTGGAGTCATTTTCTCATCTTCCCAGAGGTCCTCTTGCTTGCACAGACTACTATGCACTTGTACTGGAAGTATGTACTGTGAATTGATGTAATTCTCATTGTAACACATGAATGCGAGATCAAAATACAATGATCTTCGAGTATCAAGTTACATCACATATAGAGTATAACCTAGTGGCTGCATTTACTTTTTCAATGCTACAATTATTTTCCTAGAATAGAAGAAGAAGATTCAGTACCTGATATGTAAAGTCTGTCCAAGCAAAGAAGACATTCTGGCAAGATGAGAAAATGACTCAAGCTCGGTCAATATAGGTTCAAAAATTATTGATTTGGTCTCAATCGTAGAAAACATCCTGATCCACAATTTGAGACCAAATCAATATTTTTCGAACAAATATTGACCGAGCTGGAGTCATTCTCCCATCTTGCCAGAATGTCTTCTTTGCTTGGACAGACTATAATATTGAATCAGAGGTCATCCACCACATAAATACATTTTATTCCAATATACAGGGTGTTTCAGGAGAAATGTGCAATACTTCTCAGGCTGATTCCTTACACCAAGTAGACAAAAAAGTTCCATAGGACCAACCCTCAAAAAGGCTTTGTTAACAAGATATCAATGGCGGAAAATTGAGATTTTTTTAAACTATATTAATTTTTTAGAGGCTTTAGTGAGGTTCTAAAATAATCACTTCCTATGTAAAATTAGTTGAGAAATTCAATGGAACCAGTTTCAAGTTTGTAAGTTTAATGGTTATTGAAATAATTGGAAAAATATGCTAAAAAACGCTATTTTCTAACAATATGGTTTATAACTGTATAAGGAATCATGAAATTGTATATTTTATTAATGGAAGTTGAAGAGAGTCGGATTCTAGAGGAAAATTTTAATGGCGGCGATGACAAAACATAGCACAAGTGATAAATTTGAGAGTCTCACCCAAATCTGAGAAATGGCGATCAAAAATCAAAATTGACAAAATAGCACAAGTGATGAATTAAATGTGTTCAGTAGCGATTTTAAGATTTTATCATCGCTATTTCTGCTACCCGACTCTCTTCAACTTCCATTAATAAAAATACAATTTTATGTTTCCTTATCCAGTTATAACCCTTATTGTTGAAAAATGGCGTTTTTAGCATATTTTTCCAATTATCTCAATAACCATTAAAGTTACAAACTTGAAACTGGTTTCATTGAATTCTCAGCTAATTTTACATAGGAAATGCTCATTTTAGAACCTTTCTAAAGCCTCTAAAAAATCACTATCATTATAATCATAGTAAATTTGAATTTCTTCTTCTATCCCAATAATGTACTCTACAGTATAGTACATTACTCTAGTACATACTCTACAGTATAGTACATTACAGTTGTTATCATTACTACAATTAGTGTAGATGAAATTGAAAGTCATTACAGAACCACTTGTTGCACAGCATGTTTGTAATATTGTAAGATTTATGGTACTCTAGCTACATAATCATAGGAGACACTAGCCATTCAATGCTGCAACTTGTGTGAGGAATTTGTCGTAATGGAGAGAAAAGTGGACTAGTTTTTTTTCTGGGAAACTTGTTCAACTCTAGACTGGTCGAGCAAAGAAGACATTCCGGCAGGATGAGGAAATGACTCCAGCTCTGTCAATACTGGTTCAAAAATTATCAATTTGCTATCAAAGTGTAGAGCAGAATGTTTTCTACAAGTTGATTACAAATTTATAATTTTTGAACGAATATTGACCAAGCTGGAGTCATTTTCCCAACTTGCCAGAATGTCTTCTCTGCTTGGACAGACTATAAATGTGAATGTCTGTTGCGTAGGGTGGAAGTAATGGATAATGGTTTAGAAGCCATAAATCAAATTTGTCTGTGACATCTGGGTAGAAGAAGATGGAAAAGAAGAGAGAGGAGGTGGGAGTAAGGAATGGGAGGGGGGTGAAATGGAGGAGAAGATGATGGAGAAAAAGAAGAGTGACAAAGAGAGGAGGAGGAGGGAGAGATGGAAGAGAGAGAAATTCGAAAAGGGAAAGAGTTGAAAGGTTGTAAAGTTATGTTTAGGAGAAAAAGCACTCTACTAAGCGAAACATATGGTTTTCTTGCTATATGGGTGTGGTAGGTACATTGATGTGTTTTTTCATCATTGTCCCTTATGCTGGTTTATATGAAGCCAATATTGGCAAGACAATATTGTCAGGAGACAATTTCTTGTGCGCTCCAAAAGCTGATTTTGTCAATCGCAGTTTTCATTTAGCTATATGCATAGTTGATGATTTTAGAATCAAAAGGCTCAATAGAAACTCTACATCAGCTGTAGGTTTCTGAATACAATATTATTGTCACAAAACAATTGTTCCGCTAATTGGCATAGTATAAACCCGCCTTAACTTTTTTCTTCTTCTTCTTCTTCTTCTTCTTTTTTCACTCTCTTCTTCTTTTTCTTCTTCTTCTTCTTCATCTTTTTCTTCTCCTTCTTCTTCTTCTTCTTCTTCTTCTTCATCTTCTTATTTTTCTTCTTCTTCTTCTTCTTCTTCTTCTTCTTCTTCTTCTTCTTCCTCCTCTTCTCCTGCTTCTTCTTCTTCTTCTTCTTCTTCTTCTTCTTTCACTTTCTTCTTCTTCTTATTCTTCCTCTTCTCCTGCTTCTTCTTCTTCTTCTTCTCCTGCTTCTTCTTCTTCTTCTTCTTCTTCTTCTTCTTCTTCTTCTTCTTCTTCTTCTTCTCTGTTCTTCTTCTTCTTCTTCTTCTTCTTCTTCTTCTTCTTCTTCTTCTTCTTCTTCTTCTTCTTCTTCTTCTTCTTCTTCTTCTTCTTCTTCTTCTTCTTCTTCTTCTTCTTCTTCTTCTTCTTCTTCTTCTTCTTCTTCTTCTTCTTCTTCTTCTTCTTCTTCTTCTTCTTCTTCTTCTTCTTCTTCTTCTTCTTCTTCTTCTTCTTCTTCTTCTTCTTCTTCTTCTTCTTCTTCTTCTTCTTCTTCTTCTTCTTCTTCTTCTTCTTCTTCTTCTTCTTCTTCTTCTTCTTCTTCTTCTTCTTCTTCTTCTTCTTCTTCTTCTTCTTCTTCTTCTTCTTCTTCTTCTTCTTCTTCTTTCTCCTTCTTCTTCTTCTTCTTCTTCTTCTTCTTCTTCTTCTTCTTCTTCTTCTTCTTCTTCTTCTTCTTCTTCTTCTTCTTCTTCTTCTTCTTCTTCTTCTTCTTCTTCTTCTTCTTCTCCTCCTCCTCCTTCTTCTTCTTCTTCTCCTCCTTCTTCTTCTTCTTCTTCTTCTTCTTCTTCTTCTTCTTCTTCTTCTCCTTCTTCTCTTTTTTCTTCTTCTGAGCCGAAGCCACCCCTACCCCGCCAGAATGACCTTCCCCGCCGAGACAGACCATACAGCAGGCGAATAATCATAAAGCAGTAGATAGATAGATAGATAGATAGGTAGATAGATAGATAGATAGATAAATGTCTTTATTTTCCACTTTGTTCATGTGGACGAAGTTGAGGCACAAGAGACCCCTCTTCCACTTAACCCACGAGTATAGTCGAGTAGAAGTCGTTGATCTTCTCAACCATAAGCCAGTCTTCAAAACAGATAATTATTAGTAGCTATAGAATTACTCAGGAATAATCATTGTTTCCAATGCACTATTCTTGATAAAAATTTAGAAAAAAATTTGTACTCACTGTTTCAAAAATTTGATTATAGTGTTGAAGGCAGCTCTTCCGTCACCAAGTATGTGATGAGCATGTCCCAAAATTGGAATTCTGCTGGGAGAAGGGGGAAATTTATACAATTTTGATCTGGCTCTTTGATCCAATTCAAATTTTGTAAGCAGTGTTACAACCAGACCCAGAAAAATAGTTGTTTTGTAATAATCTGTAAAAAATTGAACACACTTCATTCATTAATTTGTTCAAGCAAAGGAAACATTCTGACAAGATGAGAAAATGTTTACAGGTCGGTCAAGACTGGTTCAAAAAATATTGATTTGGTCTTAAATTGTAGATCAGAATGTTTTTTACGACTGAGACCAAATCAATAATTTTTGAACCAATATTGACCGAGCTGGAGTCATTTTCTCATCTTGCCAGAAGGTCTTCTCTGCTTGGACAGACAAAACACTGAACCAGAAAGATGAAAAAATTTAAGTTTGAAAATATATGACCTGTTCAACCAAGGAGCCTTGGTCCTGTACCAAAATGAACAGTAGAATTTACATTATATCGTTTGATTTATTACATTACGGAACGATTCAGTTGAACGTTTAACAATAAAATAATTATCTAAAAAATATACTAATTCACATTGAATGTGGAAAAATGAGAAGATCTAATCAATTCATTCATCCAAACTGGTTCTAGTTATGTTGTCAATATTTTGACAAGTGATTAGATGAATAAAACTATTTTCATTTTTCGAAAGTAGGAATTTGACAAAGTTTTGGCAAAGTATTTTTTTTTTTTGTGAGGGTGATGCCCACATGGGCTCTTGGGCCTGTGCGTGGGTAATGGGAAGGATGATGATGAGAGATGAATGGACCTACTGCTTTAGGTGGGTTCCGAACCACCGGGAAGCGATTTTTGAGGCTCATAAATTGAATTCAGAGAAACCGGTCACCATTACAACAGTGGTGGTAGAGGCACGTCCCTTATCTAATTTCACCGATTAGACGCTCTCTACCACTGGGACAAACCAGTATACTAAACATAATCTGGAGTAAGATTTATTGGAGGAAAAACGACATCAAGAACGACTTCATCAGAACGACTTATCAAATCTTGAAATGCGTTTTTCTGACGTCAAAAATATAGGCGAATGAGTCAAATGCCTGTTGTTAAAAATTAAAATTATTCTCAGCGGAGATACCAGCTCTGCTAATTCGCTCTCAATACAGCTCTTATAGTTGAAATAAGGTTGATTTAAATACATGTTCAGAATTATTATTGTGAATAGATATTCCTTACCTAAGTCGATAAGGCATTATCAATAAAAAATCCAAGTTGAAATTGAAAACTAATTTTACTCACCCAATATCACCAAAGCATTGTATAACTCATCACTCAACCAGTAGACTTGAATAACAGTTAGAATAAAAACTACAATCAGCGTATCCATTTTTCGTAGTAAAGTTATCTGAAAATTAAATTTATGAACTTTTCAAAAACTAATTTTAAGAGAAAACACTTGGATTCATGGGGAAATTAACAACCTAAAAACTATTTTTTGATGGAAGAACCATGAATTTTGTAGAACCATGAATTTTGTTGAATAAGAACCATAATATTAACCAATATAAGT
Source organism: Sogatella furcifera (assembly GCA_017141385.1). Classification (NCBI taxonomy): domain Eukaryota; kingdom Metazoa; phylum Arthropoda; class Insecta; order Hemiptera; family Delphacidae; genus Sogatella; species Sogatella furcifera. Next base: position 14,994,658 of record CM029558.1, on the reverse strand, counting down.
TATCATTGTCTGTAAAATGAATAAATGCATATTGTGGATTAAACTTTCATAACGAACAAAAAAACGGTTTAAACTGAGTAAGAAGTTTTAAAATTCCGTAAAACTTTCATGTTACAGTACCAGATAGCATCGTAGACGAGATAGACTGAATACTATAACATTTCATGTTTCTTGTTAATAATTATCAGTTTCTCGTTTCTTTCAATAATGCTTTCATTGATTTTTATCGCCTATTGTTATTGATATCCAATGAGCTGACGCCAAAAGGTGAGGCGGTTACGTCTGCTCCTTGTGCGCTCCAACAGCTGATGTTGTCAATAAAAGTTATCATTATTTAGCAAAGCCTCTCTTTACATTATCTCAATAGTTGGAGTTGCGATCAAGCTATGTGTAGATGCTGTTTTTGAAATTAATAGAGACAATAGATGCTTTACATCAGCTGTTAGTAGGCTACATAACGTACAAGGGACAGACGAAACCGCCTAACGTTTTGGCGCTAACTATATTGTTCATATTTTGCTTTTGTTTCTGTTATTGAATAGCGTATTGTTAAACAAAAGCCGAGAATTCTAAGCGTCTTTTATTTAGAAATCGCTGTTTAACGATTTATAAAAGCGATGAAGGTACAAAAATTAGGCTATGATCAATGCATGGAATTAGTTTATTTAATTGTTTGAAGGCTAGTGAACTTTTAAGAGGTGGTTATATTAGAATACCGAGATGAAGGTAGGAATCCTCACACTAGTAGACGTTATTGATCTTATCAGGTTGATAAGGTCTGTCCAAGCAAAGAAGACCCTCAGGCAAGATGGGAGAACGAATCAAGCTCGATCAATATTGGTTCAAAAATTAATGATTTGGTCTCAAATTGTATATTACATTGTTTCCTACTATCAGAATCTATTATTAACATCATATTTATAGTTCTTGAAGAAATATTGATCAAGCTGGAGTCATTTTCTCATCAGGGGAGAGGGTCTTCTCTGCTTTGACAAACTAGAGAGGTATAAAGTTTAGTATATGATTGTTTACTTTGATGGTTTTCAACTGGTATAGTCTGTCCAAACAAAGAAGACCCTCTGGTAAGATGGGAGAATGACTCAAGCTCGGTCAATATTGGTTCAAAAATTATAAATTTGATCTCAAATTGTTGGAAACAATTTGAACTACTATTAAAACCACATTTATTATTCTTGAACAAATATTGACCAAGCTGGAGTCATTTTCCCATCTTGCCAGAGGCTCTTCTTTGCTTGGATAGACTATATATTACAAGTCGCACCAATTTAGAGCAGTATTCAATATAATCACTTCAATTTTACAGCTATGCCGGAATTCAGTAAATCCCTACTCCATTTTTTCCAGTCTCTTCCATTATTAGCACTGGCGGCTCTTGTTCACGAAACAGTGAAGTTCCCGTATCTTTTACTGTACAGCACTTCACCTGTTTCGTGGGCACGAGCCGCCAGTGGCTCTAAACATCAATTTATTGCATACATCAATCAAGCGATCTATTGAATCTATATTGACAGAAGCTTGATAGCAATTAGGACAGCTCAAACACCAACCTGTCACCAGAACCAGAGGACAGTTTGTCAATAACCGCGCATGCGCACTGAACAACTGCGGTTAACGCTCGTTAACGTTAACCGGGCAATCTGTCCAATTTCCGTAACATGCGGTAACACTTTGTAACATTCTGTCTTAAACAATCTGTCGAATTCTGTCAAATCAGACAATTCTGTCGAATTCAGTTTAATGACATCATGATTATCCCAATATCATTTATCCGGTATTTATTTTTGACTTCAGATTCAATCACTTTATTAACGTTGATTACATTACACATTAGATAAATAATGTATAATACATTTTTAGCTAAATAGCAATTATCTCAATAACCGTTGAAGTCACAAACTCCAAACTGGTTTCATTGAATTTCGCAGCTAATTTTACATAGGAATTGATTATTCTGATTACTGAGTGAAGCCTCTAAAAAATTAGAGAAATTTATGTTTCTTGAAAAATCTCAATTTGTCGCCATTGTTATCTCGGTAACAAAGCGGTTTTGGGGGTTGGTCCCAAGGAACTTTTTTGTCTACTTGGTGTAAGGAATCAGCCTGAGAAGTATTCCACATTCCTCCTGTATCACATATTATAATTTCTATAAAAAACAGCATTTGGTCAGCCGCCAAAAACTATGTTGTCAACTCTACTCAATCATCAGCTGAATCAACAAGTTGTGATCAGACAGGTCATTGAAACCAAGCAAACATTTACATGTAGTTTACCGCGGCTAATAATACCAGCGTACGGACGCTAAAGGAAACATAACATTTGCATATGATTGCTTTGATCCGGTCATATGTTTGATAACATGCGGTTTACAATGGAATTCTCATATGGATGCTCAATAATGTACTGCGCAGGACCGGAGTGTGGTTTTGCTGCAACACTGGCGGCTCGTGCCCACGAAAAAGGTGAAGTGCTATACAGTAACAGATACGGGTACTTCACCTGTTTTGTGGGCACGAGCCGCCAGTGGGTTTGCACATGCCAAACAATGATAATTCGAGCTGAGTTTGATGAGATTCTCGAACTTGATAGCACTGGCGGCTCATGCCCACGAGATAGGTGAAGTGCCCGTATCGTTTACTGTACAGCACTTCACCTGTTTCGTGAGCACGAGCCGCCAGTGCAATGCAATGTTGCAAATTGTTACAATCAGGCGCTTAAAATGCAACAAGCTTTCTTCGAGAATACTGTAACTTATTACGCATATCCACTATACAGCAATACATCCTATAAGTAAGGTAGCTTAGTGAGCTGAACGGTGTAATCTGTCCAAGCAAAGAAGACATTCTGGCAAGATGCAAAAATGACTTCGGCTCGATCAATATTGGTTCAAAAATTATTATTAATTTGATCTCAAATTGTAAATCAGAATTTCTACTACAATTTGGAACCGATTTCATAATTTTTGAACCAATATTGATCAAGCTGGAGTCATTTTCCCATCTTGCCAAAGGGTCTTCTTTGCTTGGACGGACTATATACCGTGCTTTACTCTAATCAGTTGGGATGCTTTAAAGCATGCAGGACAATATCTCGAAACTACAAGTATCGAACGCTTTGAGTATCGATCAACATCGACTTGGAGATCAAAGAAACTCTCTCACTGTGATTGGCCAGGATTCCATAGCCACTGGATTCCATACTCTGTCCAAGCAAAGAAGACCCTCTGGCAAGAAGAGAAAATGACTCCAGCTCGGTCAATATTAGTTCAATAATTATTGGTTTGATCTCAACTAATAGGAAACATTCTAATTTACAATTTGAGACCAATATTGAACGAGCTGGAGTTGGTTTCTCATCTTACCGGAGGGTCTTCTTTGCTTGAACCGACTTTAGTCTTTTCAGTAAATATCTCAGTATTTCAAGAATTCGCGCTATACTATAGTCTGACCAAGCAAAGAAGAGCCTCTGACATGATGGGAAAATGACTCCAGCTTGGTCAATATTGTTTCAAAAATTATTAATCTGATTTCAAATGTAGGAGACATTCTGATATACAATTTGAGACCAAATCAATATTTTTTAACCAATATTGACCGAGCTGGAGTCATTTTCCCATTTTGCCAGAGGCTCTTCTGTTCTTGGCAGAACTATACGCTTGTCAAAACCAGGGAAATGGTGGACTTGGAAATCAAAATGGTGGAGTTCACGATCAAGCTCTGTGATTGGACGAGGCCTTCCACTCCCACTTTCAACACCTAGAGTAGCTGGCCAATGGGAGTCCAGCAATAAAGACAGTTTAAAATCACCTTGTTTACGTTTCCTTCAACATAACTATGAAACGTAGAATATGATTGGATGTAAAATATGCAGAAATGTATCTACAATTTAACGTAGTCATAGTCTGTCCAAGCAAAGAAGACCCTCTGGCAAGATGGGAAAATGACTCCAACTTAGTCTATATTCGTTCAAAAATTATAAAAGTGGTCTTAATAGTAGATCAAATTGTTTCATAAAATTTGAGATCAAATTGATAATTTTCAAACAAATATTGACCGAGCTTGAGTCATTCTCCCATCGTGCCAGAGGGTCTTCTTTGCTTGGACAGACTATACTATTGTTACAAGGTAATGGCGATCAGTTAACTTGGTATTCTGTGTCAGTAACATAGTTTACATCACTGGCGGCTCGTGCTCACGAAACAGGTGAAGTGCTGTACAGTGAAAGGTACATGCACTTCACCTGTATCGTGGGTACGAGCCGCCAGTGGTTTACATTCGTTTAGTAACAGTATATTGCAGTATTTTTCAACTTTTTGATCCAATTCTTTCTAATCTTTATGGGTTTTAATGTTTGTAATGATAATTTTCTTCCAAACAAATGAATAATCAATTTTTAATAAAATTTAATATATGATAATGTAATAAATGATAATTAAATGAATGAATTGAAATATTAGTTTTTGTGAAAACTTTTCGTTATTTCTCGTTGATGAAGATATTATTGTCTTACCGTTTTATTGAAGTACACGTTTTCAGCTTTCCAATATTTTCACAATAACTAAACTATGTATATAGTTACAACAACTATAACTTGGTGAGATTATCTACAGGAATTTGTTTTCATAATTCGTGAATCATTTCAAGAAAAAACATCAACTTGGAAAAACTAATACACTTGGCTGGGAAACTACTTTGAAGAAAAACTCCTTTCTTCAAAACTTAAGGAAACTAGAAAATTTCAAAAATAATAGTGGACTAGTGAAAGAACTTCAGGAAACTAGAAAATTTCTGAAAATAATGGAATGATGGTGGAAATATTTCTGAAAATAATGGAATAATGATGGAATATTTCTGAAAATAATGGTGGACCAGTCAGTGGAAGGAATTTTGTTAGATAGTTACTTCTTATGAGAAAAATTTGAACTGACTTTTTGGTACCGGTAGTTGAATGTTCTCAAATTAAATCAAATTTGTGGGAATAGCCTTGATCGGAATGATGCATGTGGATAACTATTGTTGAAGTAGTTTTTTTTCGAAAATCATCATTGTCATTTAGGACTATAAAATTGTCGATTATCCTTTGATTTCCACTGCTTTTCCTGCTTCTTGTCCTTGTTTATTCTCTTCTTCTTTTTCTTTCTCTTTTTCTTCCTTTTCTTCTTTCTCATTTTCATTTTGTCTTCCTTTTTTTGTTTCCTGTTGTATTCTAGATCTCCTATTTTAATGCAAGGATTTACTCTCGTATACAAATATTATTTCCGATTTATTAAAAAAAAGAGAAGAAGAAAAAAATTTGGAGCAGAAGAATGAGAAAGAGAAAGCAGAATTATAGATGATTACAGAGAGAGGTAGAAAAAGATGAGCAAAAATAAAAGGAGCAGAATAATAGGAATGGAGAAGGCGCGAAGACATATGAGAAGAAGAAGAAGAAGAAGAAGAAGAAGAAGAAGAAGAAGAAGAAGAAGAAGAAGAAGAAGAAGAAGAAGAAGAAGAAGAAGAAGAAGAAGAAGATGAAGAAGAAGAAGAAGAAGAAGAAGAAGAAGAAGAAGAAGAAGAAGAAGAAGAAGAAGAAGAAGAAGAAGAAGAAGAAGAAGAAGAAGAAGAAGAAGAAGAAGAAGAAGAAGAAGAAGAAGAAGAAGAAGAAGAAGAAGAAGAAGAAGAAGAAGAAGAAGAAGAAGAAGAAGAAGAAGAAGAAGAAGAAGAAGAAGAAGAAGAAGAAGATGAAGATGAAGATGAAGATGAAGATGAAGATGAAGATGAAGATGAAGATGAAGATGAAGATGAAGATGAAGATGAAGATGAAGATGAAGATGAAGATGAAGATGAAGATGAAGATGAAGATGAAGAAGAAGAAGAAGAAGAAGAAGAAGAAGAAGAAGAATGAAGAAGAAGAAGAAGAAGAAGAAGAAGAAGAAGAAGAAGAAGAAGAAGAAGAAGAAGAAGAAGAAGAAGGAGAAGAAGAAGAAGAAGAAGAAGAAGAAGAAGAAGAAGAAGACTCTTCAGTAGAATCAGAATAAATCAAAAGGATGAGTGGGGAGGTGGGGAGACTGATGATAACAAGGAGAAAAATAAAAAGAGAAGTGAGAAAAAGAATGAGAAGAGAATAAGGGAGAAGCAGAAGCAGAATAAGAAGATTTGAAGGACAGGGAAAGAATGAATGTTGTGACAGACACAGGAGGTGTTCATCAATAACAAGTGAATGATGAACCCAAGTAAGTTTTCTTTGTGAGTTCTTCCTCAACAGATCATTAACAAAAGTTCAAAACAGATACAGTTTGGTCGCGCAAAGAAGACAAATCAGCTGAATCAGCTATTTCCCTTCTTCTTCTTCTCCTCTTTCCTTCTTTCTTTTCTTTCTTCTTCTTCTTCTCCTTCTTCTTCTTCTTCTTCTTCATCTTATTTTTCTCTTTCTCCTCCTATTTATTACTTCGAAATAGAATGCTTTGAAGGAGTAGAAACTATTTCTGAGTCTGCACTATCATTCTTTATCATTTCTTCTTCTCCGTAAATCAGCGAAATCAGCTGTTATTGAATAATTGAATTATCTTGCTTGACTCTTAATTTAGAATGCATGGAATCGTGTGTATAAAAAATAATATATTAAATAAATGATAAGATGTTTTCGCCACACTGGTATGAAATGATCTGTTTTACATGCATCATACGGAGGCCGAAAACGCTCGTTTTCAGGCGAGGTCGCCAGCAACTCGCCGGGAAAATGCCTTTTTCGGCCCTAGGGCGGTAAAATAACCTAGAATGTAAGCTGACTGAAGGTCGTTGTCGATTTAAGGGTTGGTCAATCAATAGGTAGCATCCCGGTTTGATTGCATCAAATGTCAGCTGTTTCGCGAGTCGATGTCGACTTATTGGTATTTCGATGTAAAGGTAGTCTCTCATCTGTTATTTTGATTGGTGAGATCCCTTGTCAAGAGAACTGAACGTTGAAAGTTTTCACATCAATCAGTAGTTGAACAATAAAGGAAAACTGCTTCAATAACTGATACTTCAACTTTGATAAGATTAAAAATGTTTTTATTGATTAACTATTGAATAATGATGAACGTGAAATCCATTTTTGAACAAAATTATTGTTGTCAGACTTTATGCTACTTCGTCTAGCAGGTTAGCCAGCGCCATCTAGCGGGTGATAATGCAACTAGACTAAGCTTCTCTGTTAGCCAATATCAGTCGAAAATTAACAACTTTGAAATGATATTGTACAATTTAGGATGATTTTACAAAAATTATCTTGGGCTTAAACGTTTCTGTACCAAGAAAATCGAATACACTGATAGTTTATAAAGTAATATTCAGTCAGTAAATCAATAAACTATTGACTTCAAAGTTTTTATATAGGATTAAGTTTCAATAGCAAGCAGATGGTACCTACTCCAAATTCAGTATCGGCGAAGATAGCATAATAAGGTTACTGGTCTAGCTGTTCTTGGAACTGATCAACTAATTTTTTATTTTGTTTTCTTTGCATTGATGTTGTGTGCGAAAAATAAAGTTCAACACCACGGGTCGAAAATGTAATATTCCATCTCTCAATCTTTTCTAGTCCTCGGCCTCCGGCCTCGGACTTGAAAACCGATTTCGAGCCGGTAAACGCACATTTTCGGCCCTAGGTACGAAATATACTATTACTTTAGTTGACGTGATGTAAGTTGACTATTGAGCTTGATTTTTGCGCCCCCTTCCCCATAACTTAAAAATTACTCTATTCGACTGATCACAAAAAAGGTATATGAGACGTTGACCTATACATCCATGTATGGTTGAAATAAGACTTGGGCTGAGTTAAATTAGAAACCATTTTTAGTTATTTATAATATTGCTATTAAACATTTTCATCCATCATTGCAAACATACACAGGTGTTTTTGAAGATGAAAAATACCGTCAAACTTCGTGAGGTGTTTTCTCGCATCGGAAAATAAAGTGAAGTGTTTGAGAATGCCTGAAAAATCATCTGAAAAATTGAATGAAGCAGCTAAAAGCTTTTAACTTCGCTTATTTATTACTTTGAAGCTCCTGAGATGTAAAATTACGATCTTCCGACTTTTTTTGACGTTTGGAAAAATAATTTCAATTTTTTTTGAACAACTTTCTCGCTTTTGTCACTTACGTATCTTTTAAATATTAATTTTCGAATGAAATCACTTTTTCAGTAGTTGTGAAGGTGATATTCTGGTAGTTATCCATATTTTCAGGGAAGAGATAATACTTTATTGTAAAACAAAAAATTTATAAGAAAATCGTGAATAAGATTATACAGGGTGCTTCAGGAGGAATGTGCAATACTTCTCAGGCAGATTCCTGACACCAAGTAGATAAAAAAGTTCCATGGGACCAACCCCCAAAAACGCTTTGTTACCGAGATAACAATGGCGGAAAATTGAGATTTTTCAAAACATATTAATTTTTCTAATTTTTTAGAGGCTTCAGTGAGGTTCTAAAATAATCAATTTCTATGTAAAATTAGCTGAGGAATTGAATGAAACCAGTCTGGAGTCTGTAACGTCAACGGTTATTGAGATAATTGGAAAAATATGCTAAAAAACGCAATTTTTTCAACAATAAGGGTTATAACTGAATAAGGAATTATAAAATTGTATTTTTTATTGATGGAAATTGAAGAGAGTCGGATTCTAAAGAAAATTTTAAATAGTGGCGATTGTGTAAATCGCACCCAAATCTAAGTAATGGCGATCAAAAATCGCAAAATCGCTACTAAAAACAAATTCATCACTTGTGCTATGTTTTGTAAATTTTGCGATTTTTGATCGCCATTTCTGAGATTTGGGTAAGATTTACACAATCGCCGCCATCTAACTTTTTCTTTAGAATCCGACTCTCTTCAACTTCCATTAATAAAAAATAGAAATTTTATGATTCCTTATCCAGTTATAACCCTTATTGTTGAAAAAATTGCGTTTTTTAGCATATTTTTCCAATTATCTAAATAACCGTTGAAGTTACAAACTTGGAACTCGTTTCATTAAATTCCTCAGCTAATTTTACATAGGAATTGATTATTTCAGAACCTCACTAAAGCCTCTAAAAAATTAGAAAAATTAATATATTTTGAAAAATCTCAATTTTCCGCCATTGTAATCTCGGTAACAAAGCGTTTTTGGGGGTTGGTCTTATGGAACTTTTTTGTCTACTTGGTGTAAGGAATCAGCCTGAGAAGTATTGCACATTCCTCCTGAAACACCCTGTATATTATCAATACGAATAGGATAAATTGAATTGATATTAGATTAGAACAGTTTGGTTTCTCAGTTAGCGTCCATCCTTATTTGTCTATTCAAGTAACTTATGTATGACGCCAAAGTTATAACAATAATTTGAAAAACCAAATTTTATCGTTTTCCATTTGAACTTGTAGTATTTGTTCTTTTATTATCCCTCACTCACATGTGCCACTTTTTGTCACATTAGCATAGTCTGTCCAAGCAAAGAAGACATTCTGGCAAGATGGGAAAATGACTTCAGCTCGATCAACATTGATTTAAAAATTGAAAAATTTGTCTCAAACTATAGATTACATTGCGATCTACAATTTGAAACGAAATTTATGATTTTTAAACCAATATTGACCGAGCTGAAGTCATTTTCCCATTTTGCCGGAATATCTTCTTTGCTTGAACAGACCACTACTACTGCGTTTAATTTTTAACCTGTGTTGATTCAGCTTATGCATAACGCAATAGACATCACTCATGAAAGCATATTTTTCTCAATTTCAAAAGAACTGGATCATACATATCCTAATAAACAGAATATTCACAAACAATATAATCGATCTCTCAGTTACTCAATTACCATACCAACTATTGTCTGTCCAAACGAAGAAGACATTCAGGCATGATGGGGAAATGACTCCAGCTCGGTCAATATTGGTTCGAAAATTATCAATTCAGTAATCAATTGTAGGAAACATTCTGATATTAAATCTGTGACACAATTTATAGTTTTTGAATTGATATTAACCGAGCTGGAGTAATTTTCCCAACTTGCCAGAATGTCTTCTTCGCTTCGATTGTTTATAGCTTATCAACTTCAAAAGAAGCAATTTCAGCGGCATGAAAACCAATAAATTATGTATTGAATATTGTTTGCTATCTCTGAAAGTGATTATCGCGCTATGAAATTTTCAGAACTCATCCAGATATCATACTGATCGTAATAATTATATTCACGTATTCGCCAATCAGCAACATACTGCAATAATGATTTTTGCAAGCCGTGTCATATTCATATTCTTCATCATGGCATCATTCTTGGTTTGTTATCATCAATTATTGTATATTTCATTAAAATAATAATATTATCTCTCACAAGAAATTAAACATTACAATTTTTTATAAAATCTTATTACAATACCATCCATCAAATTTTTTCAGAGAGATTTCATAAAGTCTGTTCAAGCAAAGAAGACATTCCGACAAGATGGGAAAATGACTCCAGCTCGGTCAATAATAGTTCAGAAATTATAAATTTTGTCTAAAATTGTGGAAAAAATCATGATCTGAAATTTATGATTCTCGAACCAGTATTGACCGAGCTGGAGTCATTTTCCCATCTTGTGGGAATGTCTTCTCCGCTTTCTCAGACTATATTCCTTTAAGGGAGTTAACATACAAGCGATGGATGCTTATCATTTAGAAAAATCTATTAAATTAAAGCCAGTAGCATGATGGGATCAATTATTACTATTGATCCTATCAATGGATGGATTCCACTTATGATTCATATTGAATGATTATTATTTTAATTCCTCATGATTAGAATATGAAGATTGCCATATAATGAGGATTATTTAAATGAATTTATTACGAATAGAATGATTGATAATGCAACCAATGTTTTTTTGTTATTATCTTTTTATTGAGACTGATAATTTTTTCAATGTGTTTTGTAACAGAAAAAGTCAGCAAATGGGGAAGGTAGATTTGGTGAGTACAATTATTACAATACTATACATGTATTATAATACTATATTACAATTATTACAATACTATACATGTATTATAATACTATATTACAATTATTACAATACTATACATGTATTATAATACTATATTACAATTATTACAATACTATACATGTATTATAATACTATATTACAATTATTACAATATTATACATGTATTATAATACTATATGTATTATTGTATATTGTATAAAAAATATTATACAGTATTGTTAAATTCAATAGGAGATGAAATCAATTATTTGTTGAAACCAACTTTTCTAGCGAATTAATAGTGGTTTCAGACGAAAAGAAGACATTCTGGAAAGAAGAGAGACATGACTCCGGCTCGGTCAATATTAGTTAAAAAATTAGAACATATGGTCTCAAATTATAAGAAACATTCTGATCTAAATTTTCAAATAAAATTTAGAATTTGTGAACCAATATCGACTGAGCTGGAGTAACTTTACTATATTGCCAGAATGTGTTCTTTGCTTGGACCATACTTATTACAGGCAAAAAAGGTTAATATTGATACAAAAATTATAAAATTTGTCTCGAATTTTAGGAAACATTCTAATATAAATTTTTTTCGATTTTAGAATGTTTCCAACAATTTGAGACGAAATTCATAATTTTTGTAGCAATATTCACCGAGCTGGAGTCATTTCCCTATCTTGCCAGAATGTTTTCTCTGCTTAGACAGACTATATTTACTAAAGCTCGAAAGGTGAATTCAATTCTCTCTTACATTTTACTTATATAATATAATAATTTTACTCATATTTTCACTCATATTAACTATATTTTTTCAATATTGAAATTATTAGTTTAAGTTCAGGATTATGTTTTGTTTTGAATTAAGTTGTAATTAAGATTCTGGTCAAGGCTTTGGTTTATTCAAATGAAAAAATCTCCTCAAACATTCAAAATGATCTTTAATTAATTTTTCTGTTAGAAATTGTATTTGATTTTGTTATGGTTATTATTCATGAATGATGTAGTTTATCACGGAGACACATGAAGGGGAAACTGTTGTATCCATTTGTGATGAATGAATAAATGAATAAATGAATAAATGAATAAATGAATAAATGAATAAATGAATAAATGAATAAATGAATAAATGAATAAATGAATAAATGAATAAATGAATAAATGAATAAATGAATAAATGAATAAATGAATAAATGAATAAATGAATAAATGAATAAATGAATAAATGAATAAATGAATAAATGAATGAATGAATAAATGAATAAATGAATAAATGAATAAATGAATAAATGAATAAATGAATAAATGAATAAATGAATGAATAAATGAATAAATGAATAAATGAATAAATGAATAAATGAATAAATGAATAAATGAATAAATGAATAAATGAATAAATGAATAAATGAATAAATGAATAAATGAATAAATGAATAAATGAATAAATGAATAAATGAATAAATGAATAAGTGAATAAATAAATAAATTAATTATTTTATAAATTTATAAATGAATGAATGAATAAATGAATACATAGATGAATAAATAAATTTATTAAACTACATACATTTCTCCACAGATTTTTCAACCTTCACTGACGGTAACACATTCACCCTTCAAGATTATAACGAATGCGTTAACGAGAGCAGGGAGAAATTCAACAAAAATTTTACAGATGAGATTCAAAAAAGTAAGTGAAATAATTCATCTCTATTAAGTTATATCGTGGATATAGTATTCTATTGTTAGTAATTCTGTATAGTTAGTCTATGGTTATATTATTTAATAGCGAAATGGCACTCATTCATTCACTCACTCATCAGCAGAACTAAAAACTACCGAACCGAATGTTTTCAAATTTGGCACACATGTTCATCTGGACCTCTGGACGTGCACTAAGAACGGATTTTATAAACTTAATAAGGATACGCCTAGTATTTGAGTTTTTCTATACTTTTTCGACTTTTCTCAATTTTTTCTAGAACTAATTGGTAGAAAATGTTGAAATTTTGTGAAAAGGTTCGTCTTAGGTCTGAAAATGTTTTGCTAAAAAATTTTTGAAATCTTTTCGGGATTACGGCAGTAATCAGTTTTTGAAAATTTAGTTGTAATGCAGGTTGCATATCTTCCGCCTTCATACGACCAATATCCTTACTGTAAATTCAATGGTTCAGCGAGATTATAGATGGACTAATTTGAAATATATTGAATCAAGTTTAAAACTTTTCCGATAATTATACTTCCCAAAGTTACGCTCAAGGGATTTTTTCTCAGATATTTCGAGAACCAATTGGCAGAAAATGTTGAAATTTGGTAAACAGGTCCGGATTAGGGCTAGAAATGCTGTGTTCAATAAATTTCGAAACCCTCCGAGGTTACGCCTGTTTCAAGGTTTTCTCATGTTTGGACAGGACCCTGTACTGTAAGGGTACAGTGCAGTACAGCCCTGTAACCTCTAAGGAGGGGCTTAGGTCTAAACACTCCGTAGATGGATTATACTATAGAGACTGTATAATCAGTCTAATGCCAGGTTTTTCCAAGTTCACTCAAATTTCAGGGACCCTCAAGTTCACTACATTTCCTATACTTATCATAAAAAATGTCAGCTGTTCATCAAAATTTGAGGGTCCCATAACTTTGAGTGTGCTTGGAAAAATCCGGCATTAGAGACTTATTATAGTCTCTATAGAGTATACATACTGTTAATTCCATCTGAAATCCTTCTGTAGACATTTATCAGTTACTATTTTTGAATTTTTGAAATAATTATGGTACTTATCAAGCTTTCAAATCCACAGATGCGATTCTTGAGATACTAGCGGCTCTTCTTGAAGAAAATAATAATGCACCAGTCTCTAAAACGGTTTTTGATAAATACGATGTGGAAGACAAGTGAGTACCCTACTCTGGTTATTATTTCATACTAACAAAATTGTATTAAATAAGTTCAGTATGCCGACCTTGCTAAACGACTTACTGAACTTACAGTCTGTCTAAGCAAAGAAGACATTCTGGCGAAGTGGGTAAATGAATTCAGCTCGGTTAATATTGATTCAAAAATTATGATTTTCTAGATTTGTGAGAAACATCTTGATCTACAATTTGAGACCAAATTTTATATTTTTTGAACCAATACTGACCAAGCTGGATTCATTTTCCCATCTTGACAGAATGTCATCTCCGTTTGGACAGACAATAGTTGGTATGGTTACTTTAGTTTATTAATATCTATGATCCAGTTCATTCGAAATTGAAATAGTATATTACATAATGAGTGTGGGAAAGGCGTTTTTACATACGAATAATTATGTTCTCAAACGAGCCGTAGTCGAGTTTGGAAAATAATCATGAGTTTGTAAACTTTCCCACACGAATTATGTACATTTTTTTTTCGTTATACTAGACTGAGAAGGATTCATTAAAACCTCAAACAACTGAAGCCAACATAACCTCAACACAACACTAGCACAAACGCACACGGTGAACTGTCAAGAATTTACAGTTTCAATTCAAATCGTAGATCAGAATGTATTTCACAATTTTAGACCTAATTTATAATTTTTTAACCGATATCGACTGAGCTGAAGTCATTTCCCCATCTTGCTAGAATATCTTCTTTGCTTGGGCAGACTATGCTGATGTGACAAAAAGTGGCACATGTGACAGAGTGGTAGGCTAATATAAGATCAAATAAGTTTAAATGGATAATGAAGAACCATTGTTCCACAAATACAGGGTGTTTCAGGAGGAATGTGCAATACTTCTCAGGCTGATTCCTAACACCAAGTAGACAAAAAAGTTCCATGGGACCAACCCTCAAAAACGCTTTGTTAACGAGATAACAATGGCGGAAAATTGAGATTTTTCAAAATATATTAATTTTTCTAATTTTTTAGAGGCTTGACAAAACATAGCACAAGTGATGAATTTGTGTTTAGTAGCGATTTTGCGATTTTCGATCGCCATTTCTGAGATTTGGGTAAGATTTACACAATTGTCGCCATTTAACTTTTTCTTTAGAATCCGACTCTCTTCAACTTCCATTAATATAAAATACAAATTTATGATTCCTTATCCAGTTATAACCCTTATTGTTGAAAAATGGCGTTTTCTAGCATTTTTTTACAATTATCTCAATGACCGTTAGAGTTACAAACTTGGAACTGGTTTCATTGAATTTCTCAGCTAATTTTACATAGGAATTGATTATTCTAGAACCTTACTAAAGCCTCTAAAAAATTAGAAAAATTAATATATTTTGAAAAGTCTCAATTTTCCGCCATTGTTATCTTGGTAACAAAGCGTTTTTAGGGGTTGGTCCCATGGAACGTTTTTGTCTACTTGGTCTAAGGAATCAGCCTGAGAAGTATTGCACATTCCTCCTGGAACACCCTGTATAACTCCAAAACATACTTGGAATAGAGCATTGAAACAAATAACTTGCATTACAAGAAGTCAAAAACCCTTAAATTGTAATAATTTCATCCACAAAACTCGACTCAATGACAAACTATTTACGTTGAATTTTAGTGATAATTTTTAATGATTATTTCCAGGTTCAAGAGCCAGTACGCGTATGAGATGTCTAAAGTAGGATCTCAATTATTGAGTAGGGGAAGACAAGTGTGAGGAAACTAGCGAAAATAGTAAATTGAATTGAAATAGTAGACACTCAATCTCTTTGCATGATGTCTACTATTGAATTATTTTTGTTGTGAAACTTGTTTAATGAATGCTAGATTCTTTTCTGGGCCAGGGGAATGAATGAGATAACATCAATATTAATAATATCTTATTCAGGAAAAAACAAGTATTCATTAACAACTTTTACAACAAACAATAATTCAATGGACGTTTTGTGAAGAGATTGAGTGGCAACTACTTATACCCAATTCGCTAATTTTGCTATATTTATCATTTGTGTGATAATGATGTTTAATCGGGTTGAAAGTTTTTGTTTCTTGGTCTCTACAATACTATTATGAAATGTATTGTACTCTACTATACATTATTAAATGAGGATTTTATTGGGGTATTTTGTGTTGTGTTTATTGACTTCCTTATTCCCTTCTATTTTTTTCGGTGAGATTTTCCTAAAGCCGCGTATCGGCAGTCCGTGGCATGTGCCGCGAATGCCTCAAGGTACAGTCTGTTCACGCAAAAAAAAGTATGAACTCATGGCTGAGGCATATGTGTGATCTGCAATTTTTGTAAGACCGTTATTACACGATAATAGTTCTATGAGCATATCTGATCATATGGAAAGAGATGAAAATACCAAATCATATTTTCATCTTTTTCCATATGATCATATCATAGAACTATTATTGTGTAATACCGGCCTAACCAAAAATGCGAGCACGCGAACAAATTGACAAATTGACTAGCGCCATCAAGCGGGAGACAAAGCAACTAAGCTCTAACAATTGATAATTTGGACTTTAAAGGTTAGTTTGTGCTCAATTAGTAGATAAAAATTTAAGGTCATGTTTATTATTGCCTATTACAACCTTCTGCACCCGAATAGAATTCTCAATCACAAAAATGCTTAGGAATGGGGTACAATTTTGAGATTAGTTTGTAGAATTGTTCGTTGTGCGTTGCGAGGCAACAGGCACTGCTCGCTGCGAATTATGTGCAGCGTTTGCCTCGCTGCTAGCAAAACCGGTATCGACAGTCCGAGGCATGTGTGGCACATGCCTCGGACTGTCGATACGCGGTAGATAGTAGACTAGTAGTAGTACTCTTTTTTGTGTCAACAGACTGTACCGCGAGGCATTCGTAGCACATGCCTCGGACTGTCGATACGCGGCTTGAGGCTATTTCTTATGAGTTTGAGGACAGATTTTTAGAAAAATTATTGAACGAGCGAAGTGAGTTCCTACTTATCAGCCAATGCTGTCAGTTTGTTTGTTTGTTTGAGACCAAGTACAGGGATCTAGCTCGAATCCCTGAGTCAGAGTTTTAGTTTAAATTCGATATTTCGATTGAAAAATAGATTGATCTTGTTGAGTGTGAATAGTCGTCTACAATACATTTGATAGCTTTGTTCCGAGTGATTTAGCACATAAAAAATACTTTCTAGAACGTTTTAATCAACTTGCTTTGGGTGTTGTCTGTCAGGTTGGAATTTTTTTAATCAATTTTCATCCACTTCCCGACAAGCTGGAGATATGAAACTTTCAGGATAGATCAAAAGCTGATGACAATGCAACCTTTAATAGTTTTCATGCTCTAAATTTCTAGTAAAAATTCAATATTTTCGGTAGTGATTTTGTGAAGTGCTTCAGTTTTAATAGTCACCTATGTTTTAAAATCAAAAATTATGTTTTCAAATGAACTTTCTAATAGAACTATAACTCATATCTCCATTTGTGGGAAATGAGGTTATCTGGCGAAGTGGAACAACCCTTGGATCTCCCCACTATTAAAAGCCATACGCTAAATAAATAAATAAATAGTTATATTATGATTTATTTTGTATTTTGATAAATTTTTATAAAACAAAATTTGATATGGAGTAGTCCGTTCATAAAAAAGATTCATTTCATCAGCTGTAAGTGGATAATATTGATTTTGTTATTCGATAGAATAACACCTCCTATAATATCATAGCTTCCTTAATCCTATTATATTAAGCGAGTAATTTCTGTATGCATGTATGTTTGTATGTATGTGGAACCACGGATCTAGAAAACGGCTCTAACGATTTCCTCGAAATTTGAAATGTAATATAACCAAGATGGAAAAATAAGATTGCACCAGGTCTCATGTCTGGGAAAACTCTCTGGCAGGATTAATAAAAGAATAAAATATTCCTTATTCAGGCATAATTCCAAGTACTGCGTATAATGGCTGTTATCGTAAGCTGACCAACGCTATCCAGCTGGAGTGAATGGAGTTCAATTCAAGTCTATAACACATGTTCATGTCTGTCAAAAACTTGTGAGAGGTGATCATATCAATTTTGAATTTATTTTCTACAAGGTCGGAGGTTCCTTGATTTTTTACAATAACTTATTCATGTAATTCAATAATAATTTATGTAATTCAACGGTTCGGCCGCAGCTTTAGAGCGAAGCTCGGTACCAGATATTAGGAAGCTATTAAAGGAAGCTATGATAATATGCATTGTGACATCTGCAAAAAGAAATGCTATCCTGAACAGTTGGTGAATTCTTAAAATGTAACGTCCAAGTCTTACCTGGCAAATAAACTTACTAAAAATCATACATCGGTACATGTAAAACTAGGAAGATAAAAATAAATATATTGAAAAACTTTTTTTAAATATATTTATTCCATGGTGAATTTGGTTGAGAAATTTAATGGAACTGGTTACAACTGGAACTGGTAGAATCCTAGAGCTCTATTATTCTATGACAGGGTGGTCCCATCCCCATGTTGTGGCATGAGAATAGGCTGTCAATGAATAAATGAATAAATGAATAAATGAATAAATGAATAAATGAATAAATGAATAAATGAATAAATGAATAAATGAATAAATGAATAAATGAATAAATGAATAAATGAATAA
Organism: Sogatella furcifera; assembly: GCA_017141385.1. Taxonomy (NCBI): domain Eukaryota; kingdom Metazoa; phylum Arthropoda; class Insecta; order Hemiptera; family Delphacidae; genus Sogatella; species Sogatella furcifera. The sequence continues at coordinate 14,976,121 of CM029558.1, read as the reverse complement.
ATGAATAAATGAATAAATGAATAAATGAATAAATGAATAAATGAATAATGAATAAATGAATAAATGAATAAATGAATAAATGAATAAATGAATAAATGAATAAATGAATAAATGAATAAATGAATAAATGAATAAATGAATAAATGAATAAATGAATAAATGAATAAATGAATAAATGAATAAATGAATAAATGAATAAATGAATAAATGAATAAATGAATCATTTGTCATTTATACTACTGATGTAGTTAATCTATGGTACAAAACTACCTTCAAGTAAGTTACAAGAGTAGGAGAGCTCAAGGTGGTGAAGCTCACACCATGTGACTCCATTCGAAGTGGAGTAAGTATGATAGAAACGTGCTTTTAGCCGCTCTAGAGTCTGTCCAAGCGAAGTAGATATTCTGGCAAGATGGGGAAATGACTGCAGCTCGATCAATATTGATTCAAAAATTATAAATCTGATCTTGGAGTGTGGAACACAATGTTTTCTGCGATTGAGAACAAATTTATAATTTTTGAACCAATATTGACCGAGCTGGAGTCATTTTCCCCTCCTGCCAGAATGTCTTCTTTGCTTGGACAGACCATTTTCACTACTTTTCTCGGCTACCACAGACTGTTTCCACAGACTAAACAGTGAAGAACAAACAAATGCTGCTCTAGACACATCTCACTTGCGGTTTTCCTCGACTCGCATCTTCTGCTTCTTCTTTCTCTTCTTCTTCTTCTTCTTCTTCTTCTTCTTCTTCTTCTTCTTCTTCTTCTTCTTCTTCTTCTTCTTCTTCTTCTTCTTCTTCTTTTTCTTCTTCTTCTTCTTCTTCTTCTTTTTCTTCTTCCTCTTCTTCTTCTTCTTCTTCTTCTTCTTCTTCTTCTTTCTTCTTCTTCTTCTTCTTCTTCTTCTTCTCCTTCTTCTTCTTCCTCTTCTTCTCTTCACCTCCTTTCTTTCTTCTTTCTTCTTCCTCTTTCTCTCAATATTCTTCATCTCTTTCTTCTTCTTCTCTTCTTGCTCTTCTTCTTGCTTCTTCTTCCTTTTCTTCTTCTTCTTCTTCTTCTTCTTCTTTCTTCTTCCTCTTATTCTCGATATTCTTCTCCTCTTCATCCTTGACACATCTCATTTGCTCTTTCTTCTTCTTTCCTTCTTCTTCTTTTCTTCTTCTTCTTCTTCTTCTTCTTCTCCTCTCTACTCTGCTTCTTCTCATTCTCATCTTTTTTCTCTTCAATATTCTTCATCTCTTTCTTTAACAATCTTCTTTAACTTGCTTGTTCTCCTTTTTTCTACCGCTTCTCATTTTTCTCATCTTCTTTCTCTTATTCTCGATATTCTTCTCCTCTTTCTTCTTGACACATCTTCTTGCTCTTTTTCAATCTTGCTTCTCTTCTTATACTCCTCTCTTCCCAGTATTCTCCTTTTTCTCTTGAAACATCTCACTTTGTCTTCTTCAAGTTGCTTCTTCTCCTTTTTTCTTCTAATCCTGCTTTTCCTCGTCATTCTTTTTCTTATTTTCGACTTTTTCATCGGTTTTCCTCTGTATGCATCCTACTAGTTTCTCTCAATATTCTTCTTCTTTTCCTTCCACTTATACATCTTCTTCCTCATTATTTTTTACATCTCTCTCTCTCTCTCTCTCTCTCTCTCTCTCTCCCTATTCTTCATCTCAACCTCTCCATTCTCTTCTATGTCCCTGAAACGTCAACTAATAGTTGCGACTTTGGCGTAATAATGAAAAATCTGAAATATTTTGGAGAAAAAATATTTCTACGCCTCAAACTAAGAAATCATCTTTTAGCACTGGCGGCTCGTACCCATGATACAGGTGAAGTGCTGTACAGTAAAAGATTCGAGCACTTCACCTGTTTCGTGGGTACGAGCCACCAGTGTCTCCTAGACGTCTTACTCATCGACTCCGAAATTTGAATTTAGATTAACAAACTTGTCAATATAACTACTGTAATACAGTTAGGTCAGAAAAATACCAGTGAATATAATGGCGTAATAGTGAAGGATTTCAATAATTCTAGAAAATAATTTCTAAGCCTCAAACCAAAAAAAATTCCTAGAAATCAATTTCTAGAATAGAATAACTAGTAAGCCCAATGGGCTGAAGAACTCGCGTGCGAGCCCTCAAAGTCAACTCACGGCTTTAATAATTTAAAAATATTAACCACAAATCATACTAATACGATACCTAGATTTATTGAATACTAATGTATGATTCCTTTTTGTGAGCATATAGTTATGTACGGTATACTTTGATCAATCGTTTGATCATATTTTGATACATCATTATCCGCAACTCTTCTGCCGTCAATCCACCAATAAAAACGTAGGCCTACTTGTCCAAGACGACTTGACTGCAAGAATTCAGAGTAGACCTATTAAGAACTGAACATTGTTCAGTGAACAATTCTAACAAATTTACAAATATGGATATAATAAAACATTCCCTTATTTTTTCTGAAAACCATACATACTATTGAAACTTCGTGTAGAGTCTATCCATTATCTAGGTATGATGAAAAGTCTTAAAATAATAGAAGGGCGAATTAGAGGAAAAGTAAGGAGAATTCGGTGTTTAGCCAATGATATGTTCTGTTTTCTTTCAGCTCCAAGAACACCGTGTTAGTAGTTGAGTTAGTTCTTTTTGGAACACTCTGTAGAGTCATATTGATCGCCTCTGGTTCTAAACTCAACAGAATTTGTAAATTATTAAGTGTATCAAATTGAAAACAAACATTGTAGAGATTCGTTCAAGAATGGAATTTTTTGATAGTTCAGATAAATCGTATAAATTATTAGAGATCTCCTAGCATTCTTCAAATCCCGTAGAAAAGCACGGCTGACTTATATTTATTAGTCTTACTTATTAAAGCATGGAAATCAAATTAAACAACTAACTTCCTTGAACAAGAATACTTTAAAAATAACCAATGGTAAAATAATTTAAATTTGCCGCTTTTTGTCAGCTGTTCAAATAAATAGACTCCTATCACATGTTTAAACTTTGAAATCAATATTAACATAAATTTTTAAATTAACATAAATTAACAATATAACAAAAATTTATTGATTTGAGAACATTATTATTTCTCATGATAATATTTTCAAATTTGCCGCTAATATTCAATCAGCTGTTCCACTGTAATCAGATGGATTTTCGAAAAAAAAATTATTCAAGTTCCTTATGACATTTTCCAGCCGTTATTATTGTGTTGAAATTTGATACATGTCGGAGTATATATAGATATATTGTTGCTGAGAGCTTATCCTTTTTTTTGCCTGAAAAAGGATGAAGGAGTCGGTCGATTTCATTGTCCAACGAACTTGACCTGTGTAGAAGTATGAAGAATATATGTTCTGAATTTGAATTTGATTTATTGAGGCGTTCGAAAGTTATTGTCGAACATACAAACAAACCAACAAACGAACGAACAGACGGACAACGACTTCGGCCTTGAGTCAAAAGAAAGAACTCGCTATCGCTCGTTTAATAAGAGTGAATACAATGGCGTAATTATGAAGGATTTCAATTATTCTAGAAAAATAATTTCTAAGCCTCAAACCAACAAAATTTTCAAGATATCAATTCCCAGAAGAATAGCAGTGTACTTCTGCATTCTTCCGCTAGAGTGCAGCAAATACTGAGCTGAAATTTATGTCATATTCATCAAGGATTACAATATTTCTAAACAAATAATTTCTAAGCCTGAAACCAACAAAATTTCCAAGGAAATGATTTCTAAGCCTTAAAACAACAAAATTTCCTTCAAGTCTCCCTCATTTATTCCGATACATTAATTTATTTCAATGTAGACTCACAAGTTTACCGAGAAAACTGATGTGTTATAGTTTGTTCAAGCAAAGTTGACATTCTGGCAAGATGGTAAAATGACTCCAGCTCGGTCAATATTCGTTCAACAATTATAAATTTGGTCTCAAATTGTAGATTAGAATGTTTCCTACATTTTAAGACCAAAATCATTAATTTTTGAATGGTTATTGATCGAGCTGGAGTTATTTTCCCATCTTGCCAGAATGTCTTCTTTGCTTGGACAGACTGTAGGCCTAAAGAATAGCAGGTGGTGATGGTTTAGCATGAATATTATGGCGTAATAAACAGCGCTCGGCATGAATTGCGGTTTTAAGAGGCGCTCATGCACCTGCTAGTGACAGCCTATTCTCATGCCACAATATGAGGCTGGGGATGTGGGAACACCCTGTATTATCATGCATTGATAGAATATGTATATGGTTTAATAGGTGGTGGTAGATGGAGGAGTAAGAGGATTGGAAAGATAAGGAGGAGGAGGAGGAGGAGGAGGAGGAGGAGGAGGAGGAGGAGGAGGAGGAGGAGGAGGAGGGAAGGAGGAGGAGGAGGAGAGGAGGGAGGAGGAGGAGGAGAAGGAGGAGGAGGGAGGAGGAGGAGGAGGAGGGAGAGGGAGGAGGAGGAGGAGGGAGGAGGAGGAGGAGGAGGAGGAGGGAGGAGGAGGAGGAGGAGGAGGGAGGAGGAGGAGGAGGAGGAGGAGGAGGAGGAGGGAGGAGGAGGAGGAGGAGGAGGAGGAGGAGGAGGGAGGAGGGAGGAGAAGGAGGAGGAGGAGGGAGGAGGAGGAGGAGGAGGGAGGGAGGAGGAGGAGGAGGAGGAGGAGGGAGGAGAGGAGGAGGAGGAGGAGGAGGAGGAGGAGGAGGAGGAGGAGGAAGGAGGAGGAGGAGAGGAGGAGGAGGAGGAGGAGGAGAGGAGGAGGAGGAGGAGGGAGGAGGAGGAGGAGGAGGAGGAGGAGGAGGAGGAGGAGGAGGAGGAGGAGGAGGAGGAGGAGGAGGAGGAGGAGGAGGAGGAGGAGGAGGAGGAGGAGGAGGAGGAGGAGGAGGAGGAGGAGGAGGAGGAGGAGGAGGAGGAGGGAGGAGGAGGAGAGGAGGAGGAGGAGGAGGAGGAGGAGGAGGAGGAGGAGGAGGAGGAGGAGGGAGGAGGAGGAGGAGGAGGAGGAGGAGGAGGAGGAGGAGGAGAGGAGGAGGAGGGAGGGAGGAGGAGGAGGAGGGAGGGAGGAGATAGTTGGATAGATAAATGCCTTTATTTTCCACTTTGTACAATACATAAGTAATGTGAAAGACGTATCTATGCAATTGTGCTGAATGGTCAAATAATTCTTCCCCGGTCAAGATTCGAACTCGGGTCCTGTTGTTTATCACACCGGCGCGTTATCACTTCCTCCAACAAGCCACCCAAAATATCAGTTTTCACTAACTTAATATATTAGTATATGTTGTATACTTTGGTTTTAACTATACTAGTGATACTGTTACTAAAATTTAGTATTTCATTTAATGAGATACCAGCTTAGATCTTGGTATACTCTGCCCAAGCAAAGAAGACCCTCTGGCAAGATGAGAGAATGACTCCAGCTCGATCAATATTGGTTCAAAAATTATTGATCTGGTCTCAATCGTAGGAAACATTCTGATCCACAATTTTAGACCAAATGAATATTTTTTGAACAAATATTGGCCGAGCTGGAGTCATTTCCTCATCTTGCCAGAGGGTCTTCTTTGCTTCGACAGACTATATGTGCTCGTGAAACAGCTTTAAGTTGAAGCAAGAATTTGAAATTTGAGAGAATTCATTAAAATTTGATAGACATTTGAAGAGTTATTAATGACATAGTTTTTATCAGAAAATTTTAAGAAAAGAATAAAAAACGAACTTAACGAAACGAGGAATAACTATTATCACGTGAGAAAGGGAGATAGTAGGATAAAGCAGTGAAAAATGGTGGAAATGATAGAGAGATCTTTGAAGAAGAAAAAATTAGACCAAGAAGAAAAGGAAGTGAGGAGAATGAAAAGAAGAAGGAAAGGAATAAGAAGAAAAAAGAAGAAGTGGAAAGTGGAGCTAGGATGTAGAAGAAGAAAATAAAATAGAATGGAACAAAATAGCAATTGTTGAGGATGCGCCATAAGCGCTTTATACGGTCGATAGCAGACCCATAAACACTGTAGTACTTTAAACGTGGTTTAAACTTGGTTTAATCGCCCATTAAACTAAACTGTATGGCGCCTATCAACCTTCCCACTATAGGGTATAGGTATAGCTATACATGTATAGTCTTTCCGAGCAAAGAAGACCCTCTGGCGAGAAGAGAAAATGATTTAGCTTGGTCAATATTAGTTGAAAAATCATTGATTCGGTCTCAAATTGTAGATCAGAAGGTTTCCTACAATTTGAGATTGGATTCATAATTTTTGAACCAGAATTGACCGAGCTTGAGTCATTTTACCATCTTGCCAGAGGGTCTTCTTTGCTTGGACAGACTAAACAGCTTTTTAAAAACTGTCTAATATAGCCTACATTACTGTATAGCGGGTCTACAACCTGGCCTAAGCCTACATGTAACGCAAAAGGTGAAGATGAACATAATTGATAATAGAGTTAATTTCAACAATACTGACGGTTGGAAAATAATTGCTATTGGTGGACAGCTCTGGAAGAACAGTCAGCAAGCTGATAATAGAGTCATTTGCCAGCCATTAATTTTGTGGAAACCAGCTATACTTTTTGAGTAGTTGTGAAGCACTGGCGGCTCGTGCCCACGTAACAGGTGAAGTGCTGTACAGTAAAAGATACGGACACTTCACCTGTTTCGTGGGCACCACGAAACACACAGCCGCCAGTGTTGTGAAGGTGATATTGTGGTAATTATCCAGATTAAATGAAAAGACAAGATGTTGTCAAACCACTGATTTACTAAAAATCAAGATACCGGTTTCGGTTGTTGCACCATTATCAATCTCTAGTAAACTTAAACTTGATGAACAGAGCAGCAGTTTTAATTATTTATTTATTTAGCGTATGGCTTTTGATAGTGGGGAGACCCAAGGGTTGTTCCACTTCGCCAGATAACCTCATTTTCCACAAATGGAGACCTGAGTTATAGTTCTTTTAAAAAGTTCATTTGAAAACATAAGTTTTAATAAGTTATACTAACGGTGAATCGCTGTTATAAAGTATGTAATAAATTACATCGAATCGCCATTCTGTAATGTTTGAATGAACCGCTAATCGGGGAGGAGCTTGTTTAGACCAATGGCAGACGTTTACGACCATTGACTCAAGCGTCCACCAATAGCAATGCTTCACCGTTAGTATAAATACTGCTGCTCTGTACTTTAGATTTTAGTTTACCAGAGATTGATAATGGTGTAACAACCAAAACCGGTATCTCGATTTTTTTATAAATTAGTGGTTTGACAACATCTTGTATTTTCGTTTAAACCAGCTGTACGCTTCAAAATAATATTAGCAAGGAAAAATATAGAAGAAGTTGGTAAAATATATAAGACTCATGAGGAGGTTTCAATACGTAAAGCGTGATAAACATAATTCGTATTGAATAAGGTATAGTTTGTTCAAGCAATGAAGACCCTCTGGCAAGATGAGGAAATGACTCCAGCTCGGTCAATATTGATGGTTCAAAAATTATTGATTTGGTCTCAAACTGTAGATCAGAATATTTCCTACAATATTAAGACCAGATCAATGGTTTTTAACCAATATCTGGAGTCATATTCTAATCTTGCCAGAGTGTCTTCTTTGCTTACACAGACTATACAGTATATCGAGCCCCAAGAATAGTCTGTCCAAGCAAAGAAGACATTCTGGCAAGATGGGAAAATAACTCCAGCTCGGTAAATATTGTTTTAAAGGTCTCGAATATTAGGAAACATTCTGATTCACAATTTAAGACTAAATACATAACTTTTGATCCATTATTTATCAAGCTGTAGTCATTTTTCATCTTGCCAAAATGTCTTCTCTGCTTGTACACAGCTTGTACTATATTGAATAGATTTAGTTGATATAATGTATTGAATTAAAAAATCGGTCAATTTAAATGACTGGAGGAACTATACCATGGTTTTCCTTCTAGTGAAAGTAAGGTTAGCATATATGCTGGTGAAGTGGAATGAATAAATAAATGAATAAATAAATAGATCTTTGAGAGAAGGAATTGATTGTGGCTTATCTATGAATAATAATTATTATTATCGTATGGTTTAATTTTGGGGATTTCCTAAAACGTTCCACAGCTGACATAACCACAATTTCCCTTGATGGGAAATTCATTGTGGTAGTTTTTGATTCAAAACAGAGTTATTGAAATTTTGGTAAACTTCTTCAATTTTATTGAGCCAAACCATAAATAGCTTCTATTATAAAGGAAGATATGGCCAAACACAAAAAATAACACTTGACGCACTAACCCAAGATAAATAATTAAATAAACAACACACTTTGAAAAATCAATATATATATTTCTGTTATCCTTATTGATTGTATCTTCGTTATCAACATTATTTTCCACATCTCACAGTATACAATATTTATATATATAATATTCATTTACAATATTGTTGACTAGCATTTCTTACATCATAAAAATACTGTACATTTGAAATAAACATTATTCTGAATACAATATATGATCTACACACTATATTATCCACTGTATAATATTATACAAATATATGTATACGGGTATGGTTTTTACAATATCAATATAGGCCAATCATTTTGTAGGGATTTACAATATCGTTGATCATTTTTTATTGATTTATATAATATTATATTTCATTGTTCTGCTATATATATATTTTAAAATAGACATTACTGTGCTATCACTGTACAAAATATTATCATAATATACAAATATATTCAAATTAATATTCATTTTTTAATTTACAATACTTTTTCTATATATTTGGGATTATATATTTTCATTAAAAATGATCAGTCTGTCATATTTCGCATTTACATATTATGATATGGAGAGGTGGGTTTCACAACTTTTGTTATTTATCCTAAACAATATTATATATACATATTATTTACAACTATTCTCGAAATAATCAATATATCTGTGTCCTAAAAGTAAGGAAACTTCGTCTGCTCCGTGCGCTCCAACAGCTGATGTTGTCATTTATCTATGCCTAGATTATGTTTTTGGAATAAAAAGAGTAGATAGATGCTTTACATCAGCTGTTAGTAGTTCACATCACATACAAGAGACAGATGAAATCGCCTTATATACCTTATGGGTATCAGCGAAATAGAAATAGCGATTTAGAAGAGAATACAATACGAAAATTGAAATCTCGATTGATAGATTGCATACGCCTACAACTTTTTGTATTCTCTAGATTTCATGATCATGATTTCAAAAAAAACCGTACTGAAACTGAATGTTTGTTTCTCGGGTGTTTTCATACTTTTTTCGGCCTAAAAGAAATTGAAACCGCGGACAACCTGCTTAACAATATTTCGAATTCTATTGAATAAGAGAATTCGTGACATTTCAAGTAACTGGTTTCATGTAACTATCAGAATAATGACTCTCCTGTAATCATTCTCCTGTAACTGCTTGTGCTGGCAATTGGTCTCTCGGTGAGGGTGATCTATCGGTGAACGTGATGTCAAATCACGAACACTTTGGACTGCACTTGGATGGGTACACATTGGCGAGGTGGAACCCGTAAGGGTCTCCCCACCATTGAAAGCCATAAGAATTTGTTTTCATGATTTTCCTCAAAATAACAAGGAACTAATCGAACTCAAACAACTCAAGAATGTTAAATTTTAGAAGTATCAAGTTTAACAATTTCAAAAGTTTTCAAACTCCCAACACCTTAGCTCTGTTATTCAAGTTTGAAATCTTACAAATCTTCAAAGTTTTGAATACCCAATCAGGAAATTTCAACACTCTCGTCTACTAATCCCCAAATTTCAAAACCATCAAACCCCATATCCGTAAATCTTGAAATTTTAGTTCTTACTCCGAGATCACAGTGCAAAATCGTTGATCATATTTTGCGATTGAATCGTTGTAACTTCCGCATCGGTAAATATGGTTTCTCCCATCTTATACGTGCTACGGCGTTGAGGAAATTACATCTATTCAAGTATAGATAGGTGCTTAGCCATATGCTTTGCTTGGCAGCGAAGTTCAGAGGACTTATATCAATATTTGACAAACGTGTCTTGGAGTAAAGTTTGGAGCTTACTTGGAAAAAATGTACGGTTATATCTGTGCGGAAGCAGGATGGAATAATCGTCACTGGCGGATCATGCCCACGAAACAGGTGAAGTGCTGTACAGTAAAAGATGGGAGCACTTCACCTTTTTCGTGGGCACGAGCCGCCAGTGATAATCGTGCGAGAGATTTAGGTCTACTTCTCTCTTTTTGGGCAGAAATTTATCTGTGCTACATTCAGGGGTTTGGACAATGAAACTTAAGGGAAGAAAAATAACTGGAACAATATTATTTTTGAAGCAGTAATGTATCTTTGGTTAGGAATTTTTCACCGGTTTAGTTCGAACAAATTTAGAAGACACGCCGTTTTAATTGAAAATGTATTGTTTGGGGTATCTTCTCAGTTAGCACAAACTATACCTGAGGAACGATTCATGTACATTACCACTGGACATTATGGGTAAAGTCTGTCCAAGCAGAGAAGGCTCTCTGGCAAGATAGGAAAATGACTCCAGCTTGGTCAATATTTGTTCAAGAATATTATAAAAGTGGTCTTGATAGTAGATCAAATTGTTCCCTACAATTTGAGATGAAATTGATAATTTTTGAACCAATATTGACCGAGCTTGAGTCATTCTTCCTTCTTGCCAGAGGGTCTTCTTTGCTTGGACAGACTATACCATTTATGTACATTACTATTGAACATTATGGGGATGGGTATCAAAAATAAAACATAGTTTTTTTCTACTCAACCCCGACAAGTGAAAGCATCGGGAGTTTCTAAATTCAGTTTTTGTTAAATGTTTTTTCCATATATCTTTTCACTGACCTTTTTGAATTGATCAGTGACCTATATCGTTCAAGAATATGAATATTCGATAATTATGTTGCTGCTGCAAAATACATGACAATCATGCTTGTTCATATTTTTGCATGAAATTAGCACTGGCGGCTCATGCCCACGAAACAGGTGAAGTGACCGTATCTTTTACTGTACAGCACTTCACCTGTTTCGTGGGCACAAGCCGCCAGTAAAAATTAGAGTAAGAAAATTAGATTCATCTCGTAAGTTTATGATAGAGATTGTGATAATGTCAAATTTATGTACTTTATCTTTCAAATTCATAATGGAAATATTCAGAATATAGCTTTCAAGAAAACTTCAAGAGACCAATATTGAAAAACAAATCCATCAGAGAAAAATTCGAACAGTAAATATCGAAGGAAAAAACTGAAACTTTTGTCTACTATCTTCTTATTCTGTAGTAGCTATCTCACTAGCAGCTGGTGAAGTAACTTGATGTGTCAAAGCTTTCAAGACGCAAGCCCCAAAAATTGAAATGTACAAATTAAGTCGAACCTCTAATCTTCCATACTGTAGCATACCTTTTGTTTATCCATCTGATAACAACACTACTAATCAACTTATTCCCTTCCAACAAACGTTCTGACAAGGAGCGTTAATACAAAACCTAGAGCCAAAAGTCAGCTCTCAGGAAACGTTAATACAAACCCAAAGTCAAATTCAACAACTTGTAGGTATAGTGTGTCGAAGCAAAGAAGACATTCTGGAAGATGAGGAAATGACTCCAGCTCGGTCAATATTGGTTCAAGAATTATAAATTTGGTTTCAAATTGTAGAGCAGAATTTGTCCTACAATTAGAGTACAAATTGATAATTCTTGAACCAGTATTGATCAAGCTGAAGTCATTTTCCAATCTTGTCAGAATGTCTTCTTTGCTTGGACAGACTACAGTATGCTGATGAGCCAAGATTAGCATATAAGGCGAGGGAGAAAATTTGATGGATGTGTGTTTGTATGCTATGTCACTTGTCGAATTATTCCTCAAAATTCGATTTACGATGGTGAGAGTTTGAAATTTCCAGAGACGGGAAGCAAGGATTGATGTGAAAATTTAAATTTTCAATGAACTCCAAGTGGTCGAGTGAAGAAGACATTCTGGCAAGATGGGAAGATAGCTCCAGCTCGGTCAATATTTGTTTAAACGTCATCAATTTGGTCTCAAATTGTAGAGAAAAATGTTTTCTATGATTTGAGATCAAATTTATAACGTTTGAATCAATATTGACCGAGTTGGAGTCGTTTTCCCATCTTGTCAGAGTGTCTTTTTGCTCGACAAAACTATAACTCCTGGTTAAGCTGAGAAGACACGCCGTTTCAATGTAGATCCATTTCGATGACAGGTCTTCTTAGATTGTGAGAATTTGAAGTGAAAGAGAGATGTAAGAGAAGTTTCCATATTTGTCTTACGTCAAACTGACTTTCTAGGGATAATTGTTGATTCACAAAATGGTTGAAGGAGATTTGATTAACAGGAGAGTAAGTTTTGTAAAAGTTTGTTTGATTTCATAATGGATGAAGAGATTCTACCAACATACGTTGTTTAATGTTCTGAAGCAATCTTAAAATAAATTTATTTATTTATTTATTTATTATTTATTTAAAATTATTGTTATACTGCCAGACTCATTTAATTAAGAAAAACATTTCAATAGATGTGATAAGAAATGTATGCATTCTTTATAACTTGTTCAGTAGTTGAAGGTGATATTAAGGTAGTTATCTATATGAAATTGAAATACAAATTAATATTGTCAGACCAAATATGTGGTTTGAAAACATCTTGTCTCTACATTCAATAACCTCCATAAGCTGTAGTGTTGTTTTTGTAAGATGACAATTTTAACAATCAATATCCTTCTTTTGTACTGTACTTTAATTTTGTTTTATATTGTTGATTAGAGTTTTTATCCTCAAAGTATTGTATCTCCAACCAACTTTTATAATATGTATTGCAACTCTTATCAATCAAGATTCTTATTTGGAAAATTTAGATTTTGTGTAACTAATTCAATGATACAACATACTTACTTTGTTATGTCATCAATTTGTATTCTAATCATAAGCAGTAATAATTATACATTAACTATAAGTATTGTGAAACGGTTTTCATTCATTTTCAATCGTCATCGAATTCCCATTATAAACTTTAGAAAAGACAAACGAACATTTCGTTGAACTTACAAACATAAATATTCAACAAACATTCTACTCAAACTATTGAATCTCAACTGAACATTTATTCTAAAAACATTCTACTCAAACTATTAAATCTCAACCAAACATTTATTCAACAAACATTCTTCCCAAACTAATAAACTTCAACTGATCATGAAAATGTATTATTTCTTGTATTTATCAGCTAAACACATTCTAGCCTACTTATTAGGCTTGCTCGGCTTCCATGTTTCCTTTCTATGATACTTGCACAACAAAACTTTCTTAAACGCTTGCCGGAAAACCTTATTGAAAATTGTGTAAAAAATTGGATTCACCATACTGCTAGCATACCCTAACCAGGTTGCAAAATCGAACACACCCTTCCCAATATCCTTTTCACAGTCACCACAAATCGAGGGTAGTAGATTTAGTATAAAAAATGGCGCCCAAAGAATCACAAATGTGAAAAAAACCACGCCCAAAACTTTTGTTGCTTTCTGTTCAAGACGTATAATACGTCCATGCCGGGAAGAGGTACGGAACAATATGCTGGAGTTACGCGAGTAGGGTCCGCGGATTTTCGAATTTTTCGAGGTTAGAGTTGACGTGGACGAAACCCTGCTGAGTTCTGCGGCAGCAAAACACGCACCGTTGTGTTTGGGCATTTTCAAGGTTACCTGCGCGTCGCAGATTTGAAAACCGGTTTCGGTCTGACGTCATCACCATGGTGCGCGCGCTTCCCCCACTACCGAAACTCGATCCTCGACGATGACTGAAGACGCTGGAGTGGGGGGACTCCCACGTGACCACGGTCGTAACAGCTGTAGGCTCGTGCGCAGTAGTGTCTGATGATGACTTTTTTCTCTTGACGCTTCCCAAGGTCACCGTTGATGATGTTCGTCCAGAGCGAGGGGTGAAGTGGAGGGGGGTTGAGGCTGTGGAAGCTGTGTCGTCGGATTCGGATGTTTTGAGGGAGTACTGTTTGGAGCGTCGGCGTAGGGGGGATTTGTGAAGGGGTACGGAAGAGCTGCTAGGGATGATGACTACTTCGTTGGTTCGGTTGGGGGATATCTGAAAGCAGAAATACATTCAACTTTATAATAATCATATAATAGTTAATTGCAATGATTTTAAAAAGCACATAATAGTTTTGTTGAAAGATAGAATTGAGTAATTTTCTATTAAAATAACTAATAAGGATAACTGTAGCTGAGAAACTCAAAGCTGTTGGTGACAATTAATACAGTATTGAGTTGTCTAAGGAAAGAGAATAATTAGAAAAATATCTGATTCTGATGTAAGAGGAAAAATTTCAGAAGTTAGTTGAAGACAATTCTTCATAGATAGAAATGACAGTAGAAAAGTTACTATACAAAACATGAAATTTGATTCAGAGAGGAAAAGGTATAGGATGGTCAAAGTTTATCACAAGCTGTTTGTGACAAAAAACTTCATCTTACTCGGTTGCTCAAAATTGGTTGAAGAAATATAAGTTCAGTCACAATAAATTATTAAATCTTATGATTAAGGGCTTCAACAAACCTCAATTCAAAACTGAACAAAAAAAGTATTAGCCAAAAGTCTTTTCAAGCATTCCGAGACATCCTGTCAAAGTGAGAAAATAGCTCCAGCTAGTTCAATATTGGTTAAAAAATTATGAATTCAAACTAAAATTGTAGAACAGAATGTACTCTACAACTCAAACCAGATTTTTAATTTCAAACGAATATTGAACAAGTTGTAGTCATTTACCCATCTTACCAGAATGTCTTCTTCCATTGGACAAACTGTAGGCCTACTCTAGTGTTTTGAATGCTGAGATTTGTCTGAAAGTACCATCTCTTCATCCGAACACTTCATGCACGTAAATTGTAGCAGGACTGTAGACTTCCAGGTTAATTATAACTGCAACCCAGATCCTCTAGATTGAGTTTTGATTTGATTAACCAGGCTAATATTGCTATAAACCTAGATTGCCTATGACCAGCACTTAACTGAATACTGCTGTATTACTGCTACAGGCTATAACTCTATTGCAATGTAACTGTCATAGTACCGTACTCGTATAACTGTGTGCAACGTGAATTACTATATTGCTATAGTCTGATCAAACAAAGATGAAATTCTGGTAAGATGAGAAAATGACTCAAGTTTTGTTAATATTAGTTCGAAAATTGTAAATTTGATCTCAGAATGTAGAGAACTTTTGATAAACAATTTGAGACCAAATTTGTCATTTTGAACTTACGAGTATACTAACCAAGCTCAAATTCAAATTCTTCATTTACACAATCTGTACAAGTAAATGTAACAACAATAGTGTATCGTCATAAAAGGTAGAAATCTTTTCTCCATTTTGCCAGAATGTCTTCTTTACTTGCACAGAGTACCTATTTTCAACTATATCGTTGAACAAAAACAACTACTATATTGCAATATATAATTGTGTTAGTACAGTACAACATTCACAACAGTATAACAAGTCATGATATATATATATATATGGATATATACATAGTCTATGGAAGGATAGTACATTAAATATAAAGATGTTTCATAAACTTTCCGCTTGCATGCAGTACATAATAGTTCACTGATAACAGCATAAGGCGTGCACTGCCATCTAGTGGCAAGATCAGCAACTTTGCGTTCTTTCTTTAGAAACAGGATTCGACTTTTTCTTGTATAAGAGCATTGCTATGATACTAATAACTACTACCACGGTACCTGGAAGTAATTTTTTCAATCGTTGACAAAAAAGTTTGATATCAAATCGAACGGACTCAATTCATAGACAATATTATTGTAATAATTTGTAATAATGCTTTTACACTATAACTTACAGTTTCTTTTTTAACCTTGTGATTTGGCTGACTAAAGTCTGGTGTCAGAGTTTTCAGGTCGCACCTAATCAGTTTCAGGGCCTCTGGCCTCTGACATCACCTAACAACTGCTTTTTAGGCAGCCGGGACCGACGGCTTAACGTGTCTATCCGAAACACGTAAGTGGCCAAAGAAAAATATCTTGCCCGGGCCTTTGGATTATAAATCTAGCGTCTAATCCACTCGACTACGGCCACCCATCTATTGCCACTGAATGAATTGAATTGATGAAAATGTTCCAAGTTACTTGATGAGTACTAGCCTATAGTTGTAAAGGTGATCTTGTGATAGTTATCCATATTGAATGACAGGACAGAATATTGTCAAACCACATATCTTTATTAAAAATTGAGGTTCAGGTTTTGGTTGCTAAACTATTATCAATCTCTGGGAACCATGTTCAAGCAACCAAAACCAATATCTTTAATTGCAATAAATCTATAGTTTGACTATATCTTGTCTTGTTATTTAATGTGCTCAGTTATATTGAAGATCAGTTACATAGCATATAAGGGGATATGGTATACAGAAAATTTAATAAGAGAGTTGAAAAGATGAGCAAATAATAATAGGTGGCCTATGTATTGAAATTGAACAAACCTTCCCTCACTATCCACATCCCTGTATACAGGAAATTGAATAATAGGAAAGTTGAAAAAAATTAATTTGAAATTGAATTGTACGAACCTTTCTCTCACTCTCCACATCGCCAAAGTAGGGACATCTGCAAGGTGGAGGTAACAGCATCATGGAATGTCTCTCAGCACTGCTCTTCTCACTATTGGGCGATGGCACTTTTTTGCTGACATCATCATTTTCTGTGCTAAACTCTCCGCTAGCCGATGTTTCCATTTCTAACAGTTCACTGCAACACAGTCTCCGAATATCCCCACAACTGTAGGCTAAACGTAGATTATCTCCAAAATTACTACAGTTCCCAAACATGTGGTGATTTTGGCAAAATTGGGGAATGTTGACAAAATTGGGGACATCTCCTATAATTCTGGGGATATCCGCTGTGATACTTGGAACATCTTCTGTAATCCTAGGTACATTTACTGTGATTCTTGAAACGTCTTCTGTAATTCTGAGGACCTCTCCTGTAATTCTGGGGACATCTCCTATAACTCTGGGATTGTCTCCAGTAATTCTGGAAACGTTTTCTGTAATTCTGGTGACCTCTCCTGTAATTCTGGGGACTTCATTTACTTTTGAACTCCTGTTTTCTTTAGTACTATGATTTTTACAAGCAGAACTACAGCTATCACCTTTTGGGGACGTTTTTCTACTTGTGGGGACATTCTCACTCATTGTGGGGACTCTACTACTTATGTTCCCATCACTAGACTCTGCAACATTATGATTTGAACATTGGATTATGGGAACGTCAGGAAATGATTTATTTGCGGATGAGGAGGCATTTTGGTAAATTGGGGAGACACTTTGATCTCCCATGGAGACCTTACTAGATATAGAATTACAGTGACTACTTTGTTTGTCACAACTGGAACTATGCTTATGATGTACTTCAACAATCCTGGGGACTTCTCTACTTATTGAAGGTGCTTCACACTCCTCAAAATCTATCAAATCATCTTGATGAGAGCAAACACATGTTTTAGCGCTTTTGGTTACTCCAGTAGTTGAAAGTTCATTTTGGCTTGTTCCCACACTCATGAATCTTTCACTGAAATCTCCATAGTCTTTGGCAGTATTGAGGACTTCACTGACTTTAGTACATGGAGAACTATTTATAGATTCCTGGTTATACACCGAGTTTAGACATGTAGAACCACTTGTTGATGATGTGAAACAACCTTGATCTCCAATTGGAGCTACACAGTCTTCCCTATTCCTATTACAGCAGGTAATATTGTCTTTAGAACAAGTTTTGGGATCCACAGACTCTTTACTACTGCTCTGGGTCTTTTTTGAATGCTTGGTTCTAATTTCAGAACTTCTGCAACTTCCTGAATCAGTACAGTCTTTTCTAATACATTCAGGTCTTGCACAGTCTTTAGAACAACTTTCAGGGCCGTCACATTTCATACTACTTTTGGAGTGTTTGCTACAACTTTTAGAATCTCTGCAGCTTACACAAACTTTGGGATTCATATTATCATCTATGCTACAACTATCAAGATCTTCACAATTTATACTTCTTCTAGGGTTTGTATTATGGTCCTTGCAGCTACATCTATGTCCCTTACAACTATTTTGAAAACTTTCACGTTTTTCACAGTCTTTGCTACAACATTCACAACCTTCAACACTACCTATAGTACTATCTTCTTCAACACTGATCCTTGAGTCATTTCCTAGATCTTCAACATTCTTCTTTAAACTTATTCCTGGTTCCTCTCCACTATTTCTACAATCACTCCCTTCACCCTTCACACTACTCCTAGAAACATCTCCTTGCTCCCTCACTCTTTCCCTAAAATCACCCCCTTCCTCCCTAACACAACTTCTAGACCTTCTACAACTTTTTACAATGATTGTACCACGCTTATCAGTCTTCTCACACCTGCTACACTTTTTGCCCAGACTGTACCCAACCAACAGCTGATTGGGATGACTGTACCGTCTCCTAGCCATAACTTGTTGATTATCAGAGGGTTTGTACTCAATACCATTCCTCCCATTTGTTGATTTTAAGGGAATGTTTTCGTTTCCTAGATCTTCCCTATCAAAATGGCTGTATTCTTGTACATTTCTACCATTTGTTGATTTTGAGGGAATTTTTCCGTTTTCCCTAATTCCCTCATACTGTAAATTTCTACCTCTTGTTGATTGTGAGGGAATATTTCCTTTCTCTCTATCTTCCCCCTTGAAATATTTGTACTCTAAATTCCTACCACTTGTTGATTTTGAGGGAATTTTTACATTTTCTCTATCTTCCCCGTCTAACCGTTTATACTCTATACTAGGTCTCCCATTTTTCGGGGTTGTTTTTGAGGAATGTTTTCTGTTTACTCTTGCTTCTCCCACTTCTCCTCCTTCTCCCCTTTCTCCTCCTTCTTTCCCCTCTCCCCCTTCTTCCCTCTCCTCCTCTTCCTCTTTCTCCTTCCCATCTTCCGGTGAGGACGAATCGCTAGTAGTTCCCCAACGATTGGAGGATCCATGGTAGCTGGTGACTCTTTTCCGGATTTCGATTGAGGTTCGTTTGAGTGAGTTTCGCTGAGGACTGTCAACGTGTATGGTTGAGGCACGTGTACGACGGCGACAGGCGCCCTTCCTCACCAGTCTGAGGGAGTTCGAGGTGCGGTGAGGTGGTGCTTGTTGGCGCCTCAGTGATGAACTGCCTGATGTGAGTAGGTTGAGGGTATTTTTCTCGTCCTTGAGGTCTTCGGGAAGTGGATGGTCGTCAATGATGTCTTCAGGGTTCGGTTCTTGCGATCTGGGGACAAAAATACGAAATTTGAATTGAATTTAGTTTTTGTATTTTCAATACAGAAAGACGTATAATACGTATAGAAATAATTGATACTGTGAATACGAATAGAAATTGTTGATAATCTTGATTTCTATGAAACACTAACTAAGTTTTGAGAGAATACGTTTTTATCTGTGATTTTCATCTACTAGGTTTATCATACTAGCTCGAATTGTCCTCATTGTCTGTGATTTTTACTACGTTCATTGTGCTTGCTCGAATGAATGAATAAATCCATATTTATTCACTAGGAGAACACTTAAGCCTAAATATCAAATTAACAGTTTTGCTACATAGGGTGAGCTCCAAATTTATATTTCAGGAATTGATCACCGAAAGGTATGATTTGACTGTAAATGAGCAATAATTTGAATATAATTTTTGAATGTGCCTAAGACGAAATTGTCTAACATTTTCGCATCAAGTATAGAATGCTAGTTTTAAAGTACTGTGGTATTTCAATTCTGTAATAAATTAACATCAATCATGGACATATTAATCGAAAATTAATAAAGAAATAAATAAAATTAATGAAGAAATATTGACATGCTATTATTTTTCCAATCCATCATTTCACCCATTTTTATTGTTTTGTTGATTATTAATGTTTATCAATCTAATCAATTGATTATTCTGTTCAATAGCTTTAGGAAGTCATATTTTATTTTTAGTGATGGAATTGCAAAATGTGAAAGCCTACAGAAATGAGAATTCTCACATTGAAGATCTTTTTCACCAATTCCCACAATCTCTCCTTCACACACTCAATCTGTCTTTCTCATTTTCTCTATCATACTCTCTCTCCTCAATTCCTCTTTATCACTCTATCCCTTTATCTCCTCCTTTCACGACTTTCGTTCAATGCACTGGCGGCTCGTGCCCACGAAACAGGTGAAGTGCCGTACAGTAAAAGATACGGGCACTTCATCTATTTCGTGGGTACGAGCCGCCAGTGGTTCAATGGTCATTTCAAATTTTCCCAGTCACAATAATAATTATTCGAAGATATCGTTCACCTTCTTCCTCATCATTCCTTACTCACTCCGCTCTTTTTTCTCCTCCTCCTCCTACTCCTCCTCCTCCTTCTCCTTCTCCTCCTCCTACTCCTCTTACTCCTAATCCCACTCCTTCTACTACTCCTCCTCCTCCTCCTTCTCCTTCTCTTTCTCCTCCTCCTACTCCTCCTATCCCCTCTCCACCACTTCCTCTTCCTTCTTGTCCCTCCTCCTCCTCCTCCTCTCTCCTCCTCCTCCTCCTCCTCCTCCTCCTCCTTCTCCTCTTCGTCTTAGTCTTCCTCTTCCTCTTCCACCTCCTCCTCCTCCTCCTCCTTCTCCTACTCGTCCTCCTACTCCTCCTCCTCATCCACCTTCTCTCACTCTTCCCTTATATCTCTCTTCTCTTTACCCTCTTTTCCATCCTTCCTCACTCTTCTACTCCCTACCCTCTCTTTTCTCCTTTTCATTCTCCTCCTCCTTCTCCTCTTCCTTGTCCTCCTCCTTGTCCTCCTCCTAGTCCTCCTCCTTGTCCTCCTTCTTCTCCTCCTCCTCCTCCTCCTCCTCCTCCTCCTCCTCCTACTTCTTCTCTCACTTCCCCAACCTAACACTCTTCATTCTCTCTTTCTCTCTTCATATTGTTCGCACTAAGCACCATTCAGTGTAAATTTTGATTACCACCTTCCATTGTCAACTCACACTCAGAACAAAATTGAATTCTGTAATTGGCTGCTATATACAACATAAATAATATATATTCCAGGTACATAGAATCAGTATATATTCAATATACAAAACACAAGCCTGGGTTTCCATATTACGTCCTCATAGACTATGATATAAGCTGACTCCAAAAAGTTGGGCGGTTGGCGAGTGACTGTTATCAAATCTCAGCTCTGTCAGGACAGTCTGGAGTAGTCTTTGAGAGCGAATTAGTATAGCTGGGTACGCTCTTGTTAAGATGTACTTTCCCAGACAGCTCACCGACTGTCCTGACAGAGCTGAGAATTAATAACAGTCATTCGTCAGCCGCCTAACGTTTTGGCATCAGCTTCACAAAACGAGAGTTGTATAGTCTGTCCAAGCAAAGAAGACATTCTGGCAAGATGGGAAACTTATTCTAACTCCGTCAATATTGGTTTGGAAATATTAAATTTGGTTTCAAATTGTAGATCAGAATGTTTACTACAATTTCATACCAAATTTATCATTTTTGAACCAATATTAACCCATCTGGAGTCATTTCCCCATCTTGCCAGGATGTCTTCCTTGCTTGGACAGACTATATACGTGTTTATAACCCATGTACAAAACGTTAGTAAATATGTATGTGAATAAAACGTCGACGTAGCGAATTAAGAGCCGGTGAAAAGTTAATTGGAATTTGAATTTGCCGCCATTTATAATTCAAACGGAGGCTTGCCATTGGTCGGTCGGTTCTCTATTGACACTGGGCTTACATTGATAATGGAAAGATTCACGCCGCACTTTTGAGTTCTTCCACTTTTTGTGGGGAAATTCTGATTTTATCGGCTGTTAATTGGGAAAGTCCAATTGAAGGCAATTTTTGTTCTTAACACTGGCGGCTCGTGCCCACGGAACAAGTGAAGTGCTGTACAGTGAAAGATATGGGCACTTCACCTGTTTCGTGGGTACGAACCGACAGTGGTTGTTAAGTAATCAGAATTAGTCGTGACTGCGATGTTTTGCTGAGATTCTTTCAGTTTTTTGTTAAAAAAGGGATGTTTCCAGGATTCTTTCAATTTTTAAAGTTTGTTTCAATGAATGAGACTGGAAAGTTTCCTGGAGTTAGTTCAAAGTTGTTTCTCAGTGGAATGGACTTTAAATTGAATTACTTCCCTTTTTTTGATTTGTCATTCAATGGATGTGAGGGGAATAGATGTGTGTCTGAGGAATTCATTGAAGTTTTCAGAAGTTTACTGAAAAAGTTTGTTCTTCATTGACAGAAGATCCACGGAATGTACTCGATTCATCATAGTATTTTATAACTCTCTCTCTCTTTAAGTCTTGAAACGTGTTTTTACACCTTTCATGTAATGTTTCCTTATTGTCTAGGGCACATTGATGCCCGGTTTTTTCAAGCACACTTAAATTTGAGGGACCCTCAAGTTCACTACACTTTACTACATTTCCTATACTTATCATAGAAAATATCAGCTGTTCATCAAAATTTGAGGGTCCCTCAACTTTGAGTGTGCTTGGAAAAACCGGGCATGAGTGTTATTATTAATATTATCGCATGGCTTATTTGTGGGGAGTTCCGAAAAAGTTCTACAGCCAACATAACCACAATATCCCATGATGGGAAATTATTGTGGTAGTTCTTATTCTTATTATGTGTTGATGGATGAAAATTGAAATCACGGTAGGTTAAATTTAAAAAAATAACTCAGAAGTACTGTAATTTCAATTATTATATTCGTTAAATCTTTTTTTACTTTTCAACATTGTGAACATTATTTCTATTTATTTACATAATATCTGTAATGTTATATCAGTATGAATGATCTTTGTAAGAAGCTACCACGATCTCTTCTTGGCTTCATATCTCACATTTTTATCAATATTATGAATTATCAAAAATTATCAATAATTTTCAATTATACAATGAAAATGTTTCCATATTATCAACTCATGCTCGAACTCTGTTTTGTGGTATTGTCTGTCCAAGCAAAGAAGAAGTTCTGTCAAGATGAAAAAATTGCTGCAGCTTAGTCAATATTGGTAGAAAAATTATAAATTCCAGGAAACATTCTGATCTACAATTTATAACCAAATTTATGATTTTCAAACCTATATTGACCCAGCTGGAGCCATTTTCCATCTAGCCAGAATGTCTTCTTTGCTTGGACAGACTATACAACTAATTATGTGTTATTTCCACTGCAGGCGACTCGTGCCCACGAAACAGGTGAAGTGTTGTACATTAAAAGATACAGGCACTTCACCTGTTTCGTGGGTACGAGCCGAGCCGCCAGTGGATATTTCAGAAGAGACCGAATGTGTAATATTCAATACCGAACTCATAATATAGTGCTCAATTCTTATAACTGTATGAAACTTACGATATTCATATAATTCTATTAAGATTTCATGATAATGGAGGTTTACATTTAGAAAGAAAAAGTATACAAAAGTTCACCTCCGTATTGAATGAATGATAGTCTGCCGCCAAAACGTTATTGTTGTCAAGCCTACTGCAGAGTGTATTGCTTTATTCTTCCGCTAGAGCGCAGCACATACAAGGTTGATATTGTAGCCAGGCCTACTACTGTAATACTGTATAGCTACGCCCACTGTACAATTTCTAGCTCTCAACTCAGCCACCAGATGTCAGTAGTTACTGGGTCGAGTTCACTGTATAGTCATCAAGCGAAGAAGACATTCTGGGTAAGATGAAGAATGACACCAGCTCGGTCAATATTAGCTCAAAAATTATTGATCTGGTCTCAAATTTATAAAACATTCTGATCTACAATTTGACAAAAATCGTAATTTTTTATCAACATTGAACAGGCTGGAGTCATTTTCACATCTTGCCAGAATGTCTTCTTTGCTCATGCTCAATCGGACTATACTTCAGTTCTCTACCGCATTGAAACATTGATACAAAAAGTCTAGCTCCGTATCAAAACAATGATACTTAGGCCTCTTTCAGTATCAAAATAGAGATACAAGAGGTATGTATCCGTATCAAAACAAAGATACAAAAAGTATGTTTCCGTATCAAAACAAAGATTCAAATGTCACTACCTCCCGTATCAAACCAATGATACAAAAAATATAGTTTCGTATCAACACAAAAATACAAAAATGTGATTCCGTATCAACACAAAGATACAAAAAACCACCTTCCGTATCAAAGTCAAGATACAGAGCCCCCTTCAGTATCAAAACGAATGATACAGAAGTCTACTTCCGTATCAAAAACAAAAAATCCAAAATTTTCAAAAAAGTTCATAAATTCAAAATTTTATAATTTTAAAAAATTTCTTTACCTCCCCTCAGTCGGACTCCTAGGCAACGGCATTGACTCCAGTCCCCGGCTCAACTTCAGCAGCTCGGCTCCAAACTGATGTAGGGCCGACATCGTGCTAGGCGGCGGATCAGCATCTTGTAGCCATAGATCGTGAGTATCCAAAGCTGACATCTCAGTTTCGGCCGAGGAGTGATGTAGGTGATGCAGGGAGGAAGCTCCCACGGCGCCCCCTAAGCTGAGGGCGCCCCCGGCACCCGATGAAGTGTGGAGGGCGGATTTGGCAGCGGAGGCGCCCCTGGGGAAGAGGCGGCGCCAGGTGGAGCGTCTGGTTGTGTCTGAGAAAGAGGTTTTGAAAATTGATTATTCTGAAGAAAATTTTAAATTTTTAGTATGGGAAGGAGTTTTATAAGGATTTATTAATTGTATTCAGGAAATGAGTACCAAAATACGTGATTATTTTCATCTGACCAACATTATTACACTTATCAGCTACAAGTGGGTGGCTCGTTGGAGGAGTGATAAAACGCCGGTCTGATAACCAGGTGGACCCTGGTTCAAATCCCAAGCGGGGAACAATTTTTGACCACAGCACAATCACATAGATACGACCACCCCGTCTTTCGGAGGAGACGATAAGCCGTCGGTCCCGACTACCTCAAAGTAGTCGTCATCTATCATCCATATCATTACCCACGCACAAGCCTATGAGCTCATGTGGGCTTCACCCTCATAACAAACAAAAAAAAAAAACAAATAATGTCCAAAGCGTCTTTCAACCAATTTTGTTGAATATCGAGTCCGAAACAAGGTTATGTACTTTCACATCTCTTCACATAAGATTTTTGGTGTAGGAAAAATATTTTTAATTCTGAGTTATGACATGGAGAACTAATTGAATCGATTTGTGGTGTATCAAACCATTGATGTATTTCTATTCAAATTGAGAAATATTACACTCTAGAAGACGTTTTTGTCTTACTATTATCTATGCAAAATCTTATCAAACTAATCTATTCTGGTCAGTATCTTATCGTACAGGGTCGTATCCTATTCTGCTCTATCTTGGTTTGATCTATTCTGCTCTATCCTTGGTTTGAAAATCTTTAAAATTATAAAACACACATAAACATGATTTAGCATAACATGATTTAAATAATTCATGGGACTGACTATTACACTTTTATTGATAACTAGCCGGCAGGCTCGCTTCGCTCGCCTTCTCCGCCTAGCCAGGGGGCTCCGCCCCCTGGACCCCCGCCAATATAAGCAGTGTAAGTGAGTCAAACAGGCTCGCTTTGCTCGCCTGCAAAACCTCTACCAGTGTCAGCTGGGACAAACAGGCTCGCTTCGCTCGCCTGCAAATTCCGTTCAGAAGGGATTCGAAATTTATTGAACACAGCATTTCTTGACCTAATCTGGACCTGTTTACCAAATTTCAACATTCTCTGCCAATTGATTCTTGAGAAATCTAAGAAAAATTCCAAAAATTCCGAAAAATAGTAAAACGCTAACTTTGGGAAGTATATCGGACATAGTTTGAAACTTGATTCAATATCTTCTAAATTACTCCATCTATAATCTCGCTGAACCATTGAATTTACAGTAAAGATTGGTCGTATCAAGGCGGAAGATATGCAACCCCCAATACATCTACAATTTTGATAAACCTGATTACTGGCGTAATCTTGAACGGAATTCAAAAAAATCTCAACACAACATTCCTAGACCTTATCTGAACCTACCTACTGAATATCAACATTTTCTACCGATTGGTTCTCGAAAAAATTGAGAAACGCCGAAAAACTTAAATATTTGGCGTATCCTTGAAAAGTTCCTAAAATCCGTTCTTAGCGCGTGTCTAAACGTCTAACTGAACATGCCTGCCAAATTTGAACGCATTCGGTTCAGTGGATTCTTAGTTCTGGTGATGAATGAATGAATCAGTCAGTCAGTCAGTGCCATTTCGCTTTTATAGATATAGATTATTACACCTTAATTGACAATTGAATTACACTTTATGACAATTATTGGGACTGACTATTACCACTTCGAGAACAGGTTTTTGTAAACTATTTTCACAGTCGGACTCATGAGAAAAATTTCCTATAGTAACTAATTGTGAATTGCACAGTTTTCATTCTTATCAATATTCTCCAGAAATGATATCTATTTTATTCTGCTATTAGTTTCACAATGTATAATGATTATTATTATTGTGTGGTTTGTGACAAAAACATCAATTGTCAATGTGGAATCAATACACATCAAATGAATCAATACAAACAAGAAACTATACCCTATTCACGATCACTTGAGACGAAATAAAGAAACGTTTTGCATGTACAGGTAGCTATTTTTGTTTGAGCTTAAGGAAAAGCCAAGAACTGTGATTGACTACAGCTGTTCGACTGCGGCCAACCGTCGTATGAAGTAATACCTTCCTTTATCCGCACACACAAGCAAAAAAATTGTTCATTTCGTTTCAAGTGATCGTGAATAGGGTATAATACCAGTATGAATACAAACAAATTGAGTTTCAACATCAAAATTTCTGAAAATTCGACTGAATACTACTTGATTATTGGTTAACTTTCTTTAATACTTCAATAAGTGAAATAACACAGTGGAGTTATCAAACATTAAAACAAATAGTATTGCACAACAAAATAAGCACTACAAAACACGTGGATGTTGAAAATGTGACATAAAAGTTGAAAACGATTGATCAAGTTCAATTACTGTACTAAATCAATTGATAATAACTAATTATTTGAATATGATGAGTGGAAAATTGCAGTAAATCCTCTTGGTCTGCACTATTATTAGAGTGATGCAATAGTAACGTAATGTAACATAATATTTTTTAATAACATATTGCAATAGTAACATATTATATTCTACCAAAAGTGATCCACACGTGTTTATTGCCAATGAAAAGTGCAAACATTGATATATTCCTTCAAAGTCACATAATTACTCACATAAATTTATTACCATTTTGCGTAAATATCGTACAGCTTTCACTGTTTTGTCACGAAGATTCAATTCGAAATTGAAAGTCGGGCCTAGAAAACAAGTATATTACTTCTAAATTGTTACTTCTGAATTCAACTTCTAAATTGTTACTTCTGAATTCAACTTCTAAATTGTTACTTCTGAATTCAACTTCTAAATTGTTACTTCTGAATTCAACTTCTAAATTGTTACTTATGAATTCAACTTCTAAATTGTTACTTCTGAATTCAACTTCTAAATTGTTACTTCTGAATTCAACTTCTAAATTGTTACTTATGAATTCAACTTCTAAATTATTACTTCTGAATTCAACTTCTAAATTGTTACTTCTGAATTCAACTTCTAAATTGTTACTTCTGAATTCAACTTCTAAATTGTTACTTCTGAATTCAACTTCTAAATTGTTACTTCTGAATTCAACTTCTAAATTGTTACTTCTGAATTCAACTTCTAAATTGTTACATGAATAAGTTGCTTACAAATAGATATATCTTTTTCGATGTATTGAAAATATAACTATTTACATTTCAATGTGAGCCAGCCAGGTTACACGAATATTATTATCATTATTATTTCAATGTATCATGATTTGGGTTACCAAAGGTCATTTTACAAGGTTTTTGAAATGAATTTACTTTTAAGATTATTCATTGAGAAAGATGATGGAGCTGTGATAGATAGAAGGTTACAAATGCAGTGAATAGAATATACATGTGTACTTTCATATATGTATATACATATAGTATAGAATTTCATTTATATAGAAAGAAATTCATTTTTACAGAAAGAAAGTTCTTTTTATCAAAGATATCTCAATATTTGCTGATACAGATAATGATTCTTCAAAGAATCTACACGTAAGCTTTGTTATCATCCTGTGTATTATCTTGAAAATAAATTGAACCATGAATTCATCTCTTCAAGTTATCAAGAACGAATAACTCACACAAAAATTTTAGCAGTTTTTCTGTCTCTTGCACGTGATGTAACCTACTAACAGCTGATGTAAAGCATCTATTGTCTCTTTCAATTTCACAAAACAACATCTAGGCCTAGGTGAATGATAACATCAGCTGTTGGAGTGCACAATAGGCAGACAAAACCACCAAACTTTTCATCGTCAGCCATAATAACCAATCACAAAATTCCGAAATCTGGTAGCAAATCAGGGAGTCGCCTCCCCCTCTCCTATCATTCTCTCACACTCACTCTCTCTCTTTTTTTCTTTCTCTCCCTCTCTCTTCAGTTGAGCTAACAAGAGGAAATAAAGTTGAAATAAGTTTGATAATTGGAAACTTGGTAACAAAGTATAAGCGGTCATAAACACCTTACAACAATGGAGACGAAAGAGGATCAAATCCACTTAGCTAACTTTCTCTTTTGTAATTCAGCTTCAAGCTTCCTCCGCCTCCTCCTACTCCTCCTCCTCCTCCTCCTCCTCCTCCTCCTCCTCCTCCTCCTTCTCCTTTCACCCTCCTCCTCCTCTTACGCATACTCAACCTTCTTATACTCCTCCTTATCCTACTCCACCTCCTCCACTTTCTAGCCATTTTTCTTCTTCTTGTTCTCCTCCTTCTGCTCCTCCTTTTTTACTTCTCATTCTCCTACTCCTCCTTCTTCTCCTTTTCCTACTCCTTCCTCTCTCCTTCCTACTCTTTCCTCCTCCACTTTCTATCTCTTTTTCTTCTTCTCCTTGTTCTCATTCTTCTGCTCCACCTTTTCATACTCCTTCTTCTCCTTCTCCCACGTCTCCTCCTCCTCCTCCTCCTCCTTCTCCTCTTCCTCTTCCTCTCCTCTCTTCTCTCTTCCTCTTCCTCTTCCTCCTCTTCCTTCCCCTCCTTCTTCACCACCTACCACTCCTCCTCCTCAACTCCCTCCACCACCTCTTCCTAATCCTCCTACTCCTCTGTATCATCATCATCCTCCTCATTTCTATCTTTTCCTTTTCTTCTTCACGTTTTCTACTTTTCATTTTTCTTCCGTCCTCTTCTACCTTGTCCCTCTTTCTCCCTCCTCCTGTCTCTCTCCCTCCTTGTCCTCTTCTTCCCTCCCATTCTATCTTCTTCCCTCATTTTTTCAACTTCTACTTCTTCTACTCTCTCTTTCCTGTCCTTCAAATTTCCTTCTAGTCTCATTCTTCTATTTGTTCTTCTTTTTCTTCTTCTTCCTCTTCTTATTATTTATCTTATTCTTCTTCTTCTTCTTCTTCTTCTTCTTCTTCTTCTTCTTCTTCTTCTTCTTCTTCTTCTTCTTCTTCTTCTTCTTCTTCTTCTTCTTCTTCTTCTTCTTCTTCTTCTTCTTCTTCTTCTTCTTCTTCTTCTTCTTCTTCTTCTTCTTCTTCTTCTTCTTCTTCTTCTTCTTCTTCTTCTTCTTCTTCTTTCTTCTTATCTTCTTCTTCTCTTCATTTCTTCTTCTTCAGATCACTCCTGTTTCTTCTTTCTTCTTCTTCTTTTCTTCTTCTTTCTCTCTTCCCTTTCTCTTTGAAGAGATCGCACAGCTTTTTGTTTTCAACTTTTTTGTTACCGAAAGTTTGCTTCTCGTCGATAGAGTTCGGAAATTGAGTAGGAAGGAGATTTGTGAGAGAGAGTGGAGAGAGAGAGAGAGAGAGAGAGAGAGAGAGAGAGAGAGAGAGTGAGAGTGAAAGAGAGTAATAAGAGAGTACGTGAAAATGAGAAAAATGTTATTAGTGTAAGACTAGTCCCAATTCTGATAGGTCTATGGTCTCTGATTGAGACCACGGATTCTAGTATCCGTGATTGAGACTATAAAGTGAGCCATCTTGAACTACAATATGTTGACATTATTCAGAATGGGCTATGATTCCTTTCTATAACATACTAAAGTTCGTCAAACTAGAAACATGATACGATAATTCAATCACCTCATGCTGAAAGGGCCTAAGTCACAAAAATTGAAAAATGGGGATTGACGAAAAATGAATCTTAGAGGGTACATCTACCATACCGCCGAATACCTACCATACCTATCATTCCATGCTTCTTTTCGTTAGGAAAATTAGTGGTATTTTTTATCAATGGAAGTTGAAGAGAGCCGGATTCTAGAGGAAAAGTTAAATGGTGGCGATCATGTGAATCTTACCCAAATCTCAGAAATAGCGATCAAAAATCGCAAAATCGCTACTAAACACAAATTCATCACTTGTGCTATGTTTTGTCAATTTTGCGATTTTTGATCGCCATTTCTGAGCTTTGGGTAAGATTTACACAATCGCCGTCATTCAACTTTTCCTTCAGAATCCGACTTTTTTCAACTTCCATTAATAAAAAATACAATTTTATGATTCCTTATCTAGTTATAACCCTTATTGTTGGAGAATGGCGTTTTTTAGCATATTTTTCCAATTATCTCAATAACCGTTGAAGTTACAAACTTGTAACTGGTTTCATCGAATTCCTCAGGTAATTTTACATGGGAATTGGGAATTTGTTAAATCCTTAGCATAAGTTTACATCAGAGATGAACTCCTGCAACCCATAAAAGGCTTTGTCAATGAGATATTTTTTGAATTTATTTTTAAATATTTGGAAACTTTCTATATTTTTCAGAGAGTGGGGTAGTCTGTTATAGGATACTCTACAGTAAGCAAGCTTGAGTCATTTTCCCATCTTGCCAGAGGGTCTTCTTTGCTTGGACAGACTATAACACTTACAAGATTTAGTAGCAGATTTTAGACAACAGACATTAGCGATTACTGCGAGGCAAAGCTGAATGATTTGTAGTCATGGTAA